>VDFB02373365.1:304594176-304734800 GCA_007258455.2 Sequoia sempervirens | reverse complement strand
GGGGATTTTTATATCCCAGTCCAAATATGTGAAAGAACTGTTGAAGAAGTTTGGAATGGATGACTCCAAACCTGTTGGTACCCCCATGGTGACCGGATGTAAGTTAACATAGAATGATGACTCTCCTAAGGAAAATCAAACCAGATATAGGTCAATGATCGGTGGATTTCTCTATTTAACTCAGACTAGACCAGACATTATGAATGTTGTATGTATGGCTACTAGATTTCAGGTTGATCCAAAAGAATCACATGTAACTGCTGTGAAGAGAATTTTCAGATATTTAAAAGGAACAATTGACTTTGGAATTTGGTATCCAAAGGATGATGATCTCACTTTGTGTGCATATACTGATGCAGATTGGGTTGGTGATGTAGATGACAGAAAAAGTACTAGTGGTGGTGCTTTCTACCTAGGGAAGAAGCTGGTGTCCTAGTTGAGCAAAAAGAAAAACTCAATTTCTCTATCTATTACTGAAGCATAATACATTGCTACTCCCAATAATTGTACTCAAGTGATATGGATGAAATAGATGCTGAGAGATATTAGGCTGGTATATGAAGAACCTATTGCCATATACTATGACAATTCCAGTGCAATAAATATCTCAAGGAATATGGTGCTACATTCTAAGACTAAACATATATCAATCAACTTTCATTTATTGAGGGAGAAAGTGAATGAGAAAGAAGTCAGACTGGAGTATGTGCCTACCAAAGAACAGATTGCAGATATCTTTAGTAAACTATTCCCGAAGGATACTTTTGAGTATCTCAGAGGAATGCTAGGGGTAATAACCCCTCCTAATAAGAACTAAAAGATGCATTTTCTTGCATCAATCCATGAGCTACATTGATATATTATGATCCGAATTGATGTTTATGTGGATGCTACTTAGGGGGAGTAGTCAGATGTGAAGATATGTGGTTCAGAGCATGTATTTGGGAAGGTCATTGTTACCTTTTCCATTGATGTCAAAGGGGGAGAAGTGTAATGTGAAAAATCTTCTCAAGAGGAGAAGTGCAGAAGAAGTCAGTGTGTTGGGTTGATGGTATTTTTCACATCATGTGTTGGAATCAATGCCAAAGGGGGAGATTTTTAGATATTGTGGATATGGTTGCTGATATGTGGTTGTCATTGATGTCAACACTATTAGCATTTGGTGTACTAGAGGTTGTATATGTCGAGGATATTGAGAAAATTTGAAAAGGAAGTGTTATAGGTTCCCTATTGAACTGTGCAGGTCATGAAGGTGCTTTTTTCTGTACGTTGATGATTAGCTAATGTGGATTAAAGGGTTTTATTGTTGAATGTTTCTAGATCATCTACCGGAAGTTTTAGAGGTCCACGTGAAGTTTTGAGTGTGTTGTGGTCTGACAGTGTTTATGTGGTCTTTGTCAGTGTTCGTGAATGAAGATTGTATAATTTTGGTAATCTCAGTTGTTGCAGAGCTTCTTTATTATTTCTTGGTGCTTTCTGATGTCTGTAGATCATTCTCTATCTTTGTGGTACTTCCACACTACTCAGAGAGCTCATGGTTGAAGATATTTTCTTGCGCATGTTCAATTTTTCATGTTCTTGGCTGACATGTTGGTGGAGATTTTAATTTGGGTCTCCACTATGTTGTGGCCAACCTTGGTGGTTTTGCATTAGAAATTTAATTGTAAATTTGGGCCGACATTAAAATATGTCTTATTTTTCTAGCTGACTAAGATGTGATGAAATCCCATGAAGTGGATATATAAGAGTGATTGGTTGAGATAAGTTAGTGTGTGCATAAGTGTGAATGTATGCCAGAGAAAGTGTAAATGTGCAAATAGTGTTTCTATCATTCGATTGCAGAGTAGAGAGTAACAAGTTTGAGGAAAGTGTGAAGAAGGTTTTCTGAGTTTAATTGGAACTGTAATCGGGCTTGTGTAGAATCTATTCTTTTAGTTCATACTCTATGGATCTAATCCATATTTTTGTATTGTTGGACAATGAGTCCTCTTCTGTAATTGAGCAATGAGCTCTAGGAAGTGTGTCTGAATGCATGTGCATTCCCCTTATTATTTCTCTTTATACTTTTAACAGAGTATAATCTTGTGGACTAACATCCACTGTGGTTTTTCCCCTAATAGGGTTTCCACGTAAAAACTCTTGATGTTGTTTGTCTCTCTGATGTGTTAATTGCTTATTCATCAGATCTGAGATTACGGTTAAGATAAGTTAGGAAAGTTGAAGTTTCTGTCACAACTGATTCATCCCCCCCTCTTAGTTGTGTGTCCTTATTTTTCCAACATATCTCATTATGGATTGTTGTCAAACAATTTAAGAATCAAGGATTTGGGAGTTTCTAAAAATGGTAGTCCATGAACTCATAAATTCAAATCAATGCTACACCCTTCCAAGGGTCATGAGGTACCTTGATGGAGTTCCACTTGATTTAGGATTTTTTTCTTCAAGGAAATATATTCTCATGAATTTGTATTTATTTAATTAACAAGTTTTATTAAGTAACCCCTAAGGGGGTCCCTTGGCTAGTGATTTTGTGGTTTCACGGATGCATTTGTAGGAATAATGTAATAATGGGGGGGAATGTTAGCATAGATATGGTTATCACATTTCTTAGTTAATTAGTTATGGTGGTTACAACTTCATCATCCTATAAATTATATCCATTCATCCAGAATATTAATCAATCAAGCACATTTCATCTTTTAGTTGAGGATCATGAAAATGGATATTTTTGCTTTGATATATATATATGCAAGAATATTACATCTATGAGATAAATAAATGTGATCTCTTATGAATACCTAATCAAATCAATAATTAACCACCATACAAAACATTAATAAATTTCTTGTTTCCCCCTTCTTTTAACCTCTCATCTCCTTCAAATCCTTACTCCTCTAACCATATAGTTACTACCTTCATGGCTACTACAACTCATAGATTTTATCCTCATGTGATTTCCACCTCCGCTAGTGCCACCTTTACTAATGTTACACCCTCTTTGACCATGCCTTATTCTACATTTCTCATTTATTTTATTCTTTAGTATGTCATATTTAAACTCATTATATATTCCCCTTGTCATACTTGTATCTCATATACAATAATATTCACACCTTCTCTTTGAGGTTCATTAGTAGTATTCCTACCTTATTTATAGTTTCTACCACTTTTATCAAAGTGAAATACCTACTGCTATCCATGCTATTCATTATACCTATTCTTTGTCTTACAACCATCATATCTCTCATCCCATATTTACTCTACTTCATGATGGATTTCCTCTCTCCACAACTATAACTTCACACCCTCTCACACATCCTCACCATTCATGTTCTATTCATATATAAGCATTCAACCACTCTTTCGTGTACCATGTGGATAGATTAATAATAGATATGAGTAATATTAAGAAGTAACTAGATGATAATAATAAACATCCCATCATATATAATCTTCAACAAAAAAATACTCCTAGATTTGGATGTTATTTTATAGTTTTTCATTTCTATTATTTGTTGCACCAAGGTTTAAGTTACACAATATAAAATGTGATCTTATTATCTATTTCGAATGTTATAATGCACAATATCTTTATATTTTGTATATCAATATAATACATCAAGTAAGTTATTCATATTTATTTATAAAATATTCCATTAGATAAGATTACATCACATAAAATTTTCTACATAATAGACACATATATTTTGATGTTACATATTAGTTACATTCAAAATTTATTGCACTAAGATTTTATCATATAATATGAAGGTAGAAAATTAACTAATATATATGCTTGAATCCCTAGATATTTTATATTCTTTAGGTCTATTTTTTTATACATTTCTTTTATGAATTAGACAATTGATGTCCTAAATCAATTTGTCATGGGTATGTGCATGATCATGATGGGCCAAAAAGTGGCAATATGATGGGTATGTGGTTGATGAAATGAAAAGGGTTTTTAAAGGAGACTCTCAAATTTCCACCAATATAAATTATGCTTTACTTTGAATTTAATAAGTAATTATTATTCATTTTCTATTCAAATTATGACTAAAGTCCTGATTGATAAACTGACTGAAAAAAATCTATAGCTTTCAAGCGGTATCACATTTTTTGAATCAAAACATGCATCACATTCTATGCTTCACATACTATAGGATTAAAAAAAGAAAATTGAATTTCATGAAGTTTTGATCAAGTTAAGGTGGTCAGACATACGAGTTTTTTATATTTTTTAAAATTTGTAATAAAAAATTAATAATTAATTATTTACTTGGAAAAAAATTACAAAAAAATATGCATTACATCGGTACATGAGTCCTCTACTTATATCTAAAATATTATAAAAAATATTATTATTTTATTGTGGTGAGGGTGGTTAGACAGACACCTACTTCTTATTTTTTCCCTAAAATTTAAATACTACTGCATTGAAATTTCAAATTTTCACCAAATAGATTTCTTTTCTTTTTTCTAACAAACCTAGTAGTTTAGAAACTAAATTGAATTTGGTATAGATTCTATTCTTACATATTTTTGAAATAATATAGATAACTTATTCAAATTTTTACGTCAATTTTCCTAACTCTGATTTTTCTATTTTTTTTGCCACTTAAGGGCTTGTTTTTTCTATGATGATCCTGCACATACCCTCATATTTAAGAGTTATATTTCTTATGACATGTTTTTTATTAGAAAAGTATGGTTTTGAAAGGTCCCTAGCCCTTGTACAAGGAGAAAGTTATAGCAATAAGAATATTCTAACAAGAAAGGAAAACCAAATAGATTAACGATAAGACTACAAGGAACAAAGCATTACAAATCAAGATACACCACTTGATCTAAAGGAAACAAAGCATTACAAAGTATGAAAAAATACCTTATGTAATTGCAAGGTTGAGACATATTTTCTCAACAAATTCAAGAAAGTAATGGAGGCATGACCCACTTTATGACAAGAATGGAAAATAATCGGGGAATCCTCATAATCAATCTACTATGTACCCACTTACCAAATTTAAAAGATAAGGTAATCTTTGTGGGAAGAATAAGATTATTCTCAAACAACACACAAAATCTAGCAAACAACAAGTGCTTCATGGATTTGGTGACCTTATGAGTAGTATAGTATTTCCCACAATAGTTAGCAATGCTTATTAAAATCTTTTCATTCTGATGAAGTGAGGAAATTAGGGCTTATTAAGATCAAGATAAACCTATAGAATTTCTCCACCAAAATCACTATAATTTATGCAAATATGAGGGCCAAAAGATGAAAATAATAATAAAAAATGACCCTAACTATTATAGAAACTATGAGGGGAGTTTTTAGAGCTCAAAGAGGTGTGTACCTTGCTGCAAGAAACCTATTTTTAGGGCACATAGGACTCATTCGCCTTTAGTGGTGAATGGGTCCTTGTTAGAGTTTTTAAAACTGAGATCTGGGTTATTTTCCTTAATGTCTACACTCTCAGATTCCTGGCTGTCAATGTTACCAATTTTTCGCCACACCTCAATTGGTGGAGCTAGATTAAACATTGTTATATCTTAAGGTGAAATTACAGTTATTTCTTCATTATGCTTAAGTGTTTTTTGCACTTTGTTCATTATTCTTTAAGAGACAGTCATGCTTTGAAAAGAAGAATTAGAGTTTCAGAAGTGCTATTCAATGTTTAAGGTACAAAATTGAGCATACAAACAATAAAGCATTTTAAATGCTTTCATTCATTTCATGGAATAATTCATATTTACATAGCTTCATTTGATTCAAATGATATTACAACATTGCATTGAAATGCATTTTCTTTTCGAAATGAAAAGCATAAGATGAAATCAAATATCCACACAAGCCATGGATGTGATTGTCACAGTGCATCATTAATATCACACTACACTATGGAAGATGCAAAAGAAGAAATCACATAAGTAACAAATAATCATCATTGCATGATTGGCTGATGGTCGATGCTGAAATGGTGCACCTTTTGTCTTCTCAAGCTCCGTTGATCTATAAGAGAAAAGAGGGGGATGCCAGAGGCTCTGATTATGAAGATACCTATATGAATCACCAACAATAATGCAGCCTGCTATCAATCATACACTGAAACAATCAAGTGAAAGTGCGAAGAAATAAGCTAAAGAAGAAACATCAGTATGATCATCATATCTTGTTTTTATGCTAACATTGTTTGTTTCCTTGTGCAGGTATAGGGAAAATCACGATGCTATTTATTATTCGAAGACCAAGCATGTGGAGAAAAACAGGCTCCCACAAGGGTAGAGCTTAGCATGCTTCCCTTATACATCATAAGTAGGCTAAGAAGGATATTGCAACCATCATATTCATCAAGAAAGTAAGTATACAACTGAAAGAGTAAAGCAGAGTTATCTGTCAAGTTATTAAACCAACTGTGCATTCATAACAATCAAGTAAATGCTTTCTGAAAGCTACAGGTGAACAGTCAGTTTAACTCGCTCAATTAATTCAACTGAGTACATTTATATCAAGTGTTGCTGCATGGTTCACATTTTTTTTGCTATAGTGTTATTTGTTCATCATGGTCATATGTTGAATGCAAGGTTCAGTTAATCAATGTTCTTTCTCACAACCAAGGATAGTAAACAGGCATACATTATGCCTTAATTAAGAGATTTGTTTCAATTTTCATCTCAGAAGAGAGTAAATTCATAGAACAGTTTATTAAGTGGAGCATAAAAATGCATGAAGAGTGTTAGGTTGAAACCCAAAAGTATGAAAGGATAGACAATGCACTCAAATAATGATGAACAGTCAGTTCTAGTTTGACTGATAATACAAATACAACATTAGGAATTACAATGTGAAATGATTGTTCCAGAATGACAAGGAAATGACAAACATAACAAAAAGGTGTTTTTGAAGTGTTATCTGGCTGAAACAATCAAGTAAGATGTAGTCTATAGAACTACAATGTTCCAATTAAAATTTCTGCATAAGTCCAAGAATAGAATCAAGAAGTCAATCATCCTAAGTTCTTCAAGGAAGAATCAATAAGGAGGCAGCATCAAAGTGGCTTGAAGAATATAGATGCCACTATTCTATCAGGGTACATGTGGTCACTAAGCAAAAATGAGATCATAACTGTTCTCATTATCACATATGAAGTACAAGGACAAAAAGCAATAGTTTTTTGTAGATTAAATATGTGAGCTTTCATCAAATACAATGTGCAAGTGGGTTAGACAAATTTTTTAATGGACGGTGGAGTAAAGTAACCCAAGATTTCACTACTTTAAAGTCTTGTTTTTGCATTTGTCATGAATTTCAAAGGGAGATACAACAGGTGAAAGGTCATTTCAAAATAATCAAATAGATGACAAAGCATAAGGAAGTGACAAAAGTGCTTCTGAAAGTTCCAGTTTAGCTGTAAGAGAGAACACAATCTATAGAACTAAAATAATTTAATTAAAATCTTTGCATAAAATAAAAATGGAGTTGAGATACCAGCTAGTCTATAGACTCAGTTAAGAAGAATTTCGTGTGCAAGAAGGAAACAACATGAAGGTGATAATTGAAAAATGTAAACAAAAGATGTATTTCCAAAATTTCATAAACCTGTGAAGGTTTTCAACAGTAGTATATTCAGAAGTATTTTTCTTCACAAAGGGACAAATACAGAAGTATGAAAATAACTCAACGAGATGTAATCAAAGTGTAGATATAAGAAGGTTTTTTAACAAGCTTTCATTTTTTGTCATATGGTGGTATACCTATGTAATGGAATGGCATAGATTTCTCTGAGTTTCTAACACCCATATGCTGAAAAGTAAATAATACGAATGCCATGTCTAAGTTTTACAACTGTAAGTGCAAAAGAAGTAATGGATCGAGCTAGTTTTCACATGAATACTAAGACAAGCAGATTTAATGCAATTTCCAGTTTACCCATGCAAGATTTTTCAACAAAATGTCAAAGAAAAGCACCAACCATGATGGGTCGAGCCCATAAATTGAATGCAAAATGAATATATAGAATACCCATGAGAGAGTTTGAGCTTAAATACAGAGTTCTCATATACCCACATCATGTTGCTACAGGAAAAAAAATGCAATGTTTTCTTCAAAATTGCAAACACCCACAAGAGGGTTTGTTTCAAAACACTAAATACACACTATTTTCTTTTGGGTCGAGCCTAGGAGTTTACAAGAAGGTCATTGTGTACAAAAATTCAAAGCCTCAGCCTGTTGACTCATCTAGAGCTGAGTTCGATGGTCAACTGAATATATCAATAATGAAACACAAAGATACAAAGATTCAATGAATTGCTATTATGGGTCGGACCCAAAAGTCTCCATACACCAAAATCAGATACATATGATGTGGCCTGTGTATGGCCACAAATTCATAAGTAAAAGAGAAGTTTTTTGAGCTTTCTATAGAAAGAGATATATGCTTAGAGAAAAGCTTAACACTTCAAGCCTATAGGAGAATTTTTATAGCCGCGGCCAGAGGTATACCAAAGTTTCAAAACCCCAAGTAAGATGCCAATGCGAGCTTGTGTATGAAGCCCAAGGAAGTCTAGATTGCAGGATAAGCACAAAAAATATAAACAAATGCATAAGAGACTGTGTTAAGGCCGCGGCTACAAGGCCAGAAATACCTCAAGAGTGAAGCCATAAAAACAAATAATAGCTTACCTTGTGCTCAGTAAAAAACAATAAGCCTTAAGTAAGCTCTCTCATGAAGTTTTCCAAACAAAGGCTCGAGTTCATGCCCATATAGGACAACCAGGAAGAGTAAAGCACAGGAAATGTAAAATAAAGTCAAGAACAAAGCATGAGCAGGTCGTGGCCTTAGTGACCTTTATTGCTTTTATAATGAAGTGAAGAGCCACAATACTTTAGAAACCAAGCTTACCCAGTCAAAGATTCGACTATCTAAAGAAGAGGGTGAAGATTCTCAAGCACACGAGCTTCATATTGAGCTCAATCATGGCGGCACTATCCTTTCAGGCAGAGCTCAATGTCTTCGAAATGATGAGTGAAAAATGAAATCATTTTAGGGTTTGGCTTCTTTTGTCTCATGCCCTAATTTGAGCCAACATTATAATTCCCTTTGAATATTCACCTTTGACATTAGCATGTGGGAAATTCGAATTTGGGTTATTTTTGCATTATGAATTTTAAATATGAAGCCTAATGTTTTGGTGGCTGAATTCTAATATGCTTAGGTTGAGCCTTGTGAGTGATGGTCTTATTTTCCTAAGACTTGGGGTTTCCTTATTTAAATTTTGGCAATGTAAGGGGCTGAACTTAGAGAAATTTGTGGTTAATGATGCCTTGGTGAGGAGTTGATAAGGGAGGATATGTTTGATTTTAATTGATTTAGTGAGAAATCAATAAAGGTTGTAAAATCATTGCACTTTTGACTTAGGGTTTGTTTTAATTGATTTTAGAGAAATCAATTAGGGATCTTGATAGGAGAGAACGATTTGTCATTGAGATTTTTATGATTTTTTAAAGAAAATCAAAGCATTGTATTGGTGAAAGAAGAATGTAATTCTTTTTGCAAAATATTTTGCAATCTTTAATTGCAAAAATAGACAAATTGTAAAATCTGCAATCAGGTAAAGCAGAAGCATAAAGCAATATTTTATAAATTGTTTTATGATTTTTGGCTATTTTTAGCAGATTAAATTGACTTTTTCATCTTGGTCAAGTTTGAGCTTTACCTTGGAGAGATAAGGTGTTTTTCTGGCTTTTAAAGCAGATTCAACCTATTTTTAGAGGCTTACAGTTTGATCATAAAAGCAGTGTGCTTTTTTCTGCTTTTATGCAATCTTTTGAGACAGTTTGAAGCTTTTTTCCTAGAGCTTCTTTGTGAGCTCAGATTAGGGTTTCTTGAGAGATATATTTCGAAAAGACTTAGTTTTTTGGCTCTTCCCAATTCAAATTTCAATTTCTTGCTCTTAACACTTTGGAGCTTGTAAACTCAGTTGTACTCAGTTCAGACAAACATTCTTTTAGTTTCAATAAAGCAACAAATTTCTCCTTCTTATTTTCTGTCTCAATTTTTGTAATGGAAATATGATGTGTTTGTGTTTCAAACTTGAATCCTTATATGTCTTGCTATTGTAAACCTTGTTCAGAATTACATGTTTCAGGTTGCATGTTGTGTTAGTTTTTCCAGATCTTCATACAAATCACTGATGAAGTATGTGCTAATGAGATTGTGAGGATTACTATGATAGAGAAACTATTATGAGTGGTTAGGTCTAAATTTTCATAAGTTTGGTAAATCATCTGTTAGTCATAGGCTTTATTTTCAAGTTATCCTTTTTTCCCTTTTCCAGAAAATACTTAGAATAATATTCATCATTCGGAGAACCAGCTCACTCTGGAGATTCCTTCTTCATTCAGATCACCCACATCTAAAGAAGGTTTCCATGTTTCAGTAGATTGCTAAATCTTGTATTCAACAGGGTGCAAATATAATTGACAACACTCAACTCTCGAAAACTTGTACTTAATTTTTTAGCTTCAATTCTTTGTTCTTTCACTTTGGAGGTCAATCTTGCAACTTGACAACTTTGAAAAAATTTCTCCAAACTTCTACACTTGATCTTCAACCTCTAAATCTACAAACACACACTGAAGGGAAGAAAAAATTGTTGATTGTTAGTGAATAGGGGTTTTCCTAAGTCAAACCCCTTGTAGGTAATTAAACCAAATGATGAAAGAAGGAAATTGAAGCATAAAATATGAAATGATGCAATGTTGATACCTAGGATGTTGTCTTGTAGTGCAAATCTGCAATCTAACATGTAGTGGCCATGAATAATGTAGATCTTGGTACTTGAATAAGATGTAAACAATGTGAAAGAAACTGTGATTAAGATCCCACAAGCCCTGGATGATATTCTAAAGAGAAACCCGTCACACACAAATGAGAAAATACAACAAAAAGGGATGAAACAATAATGATTATTGATTACTGAATTGATTATTGAATGAATACAATGAAGGATTGAATATCGTTATGTAGACTCAAGTGAACTCAACATGAGACCCTGAATGATGTGATATTCTAAAGAGAAACTTCTCACACACAAATGAGAAAATACAACAAAAAGGGATGAAACAATAATGATTATTGATTGCTGAATCGATTACTAAATGAATACAATGAAGGATTGAATATCCTTATGTAGACTCAGGAAAACTCAACATGAGACCCTAAATGATGGAGTTCTGACTGAGAGAGGAGTGAAATAACATAATGCATGAATCATTTAAGTGACTTTATCTTGTGTACAACACAAAGAATAAAGCACGTGACTGATTGAAATGCATAATTAATGCACTAACACTCACAATCAGAACTAGATGGCCTTTTCCTAAGTTTGCATTAAGTATTGGAGTAATTATTAATTAATTTACTCCAATAGCCCCCTAAATGAAAACTGGGAAGAAGCAAAAACTGATGAAGGAAAAGAAAATGAAGATATGAATCCCCCCCATAATGAAAGAGCTCCCATGCCAGTGATGAATTCTTGAAGATAGAATATCATGATCCACTGTCTACAAACAACATTTCTCCCCTTAGGAAGAAAAGGATCCACTGGTGATTAGAGAAGCAAAACCAAAAGAATGGGTGGTTTTGGAATCCAAATCCAGATTACGTGTGCCTCTAAAAACTACTCACATGTCCACATGTCAGAAAGTGATGATGTCAATCCAAGATCTTGTGAAGACTGATAGAGAACAAGCTGCAAAGGCAATGAAGATGGTGGGTGAACAACGATGATGTGGCTGTCAACAAAGAGGAAAGGAGAAAATCTAGGTGGAAAACTCCTAACAATTTATTCAAACTAAAGAAGAAAGCTACAACTACTGAAGAACTACAAAGATTCCCTCTAGTTAGGATGATGCCATTGTTTATCCAATGCTTAATATTGTCTTGCTAGAAAGAAACTCTGGAAGCACACGAGGATGCTACTTTGGAAGCTTATGTAGTCAAGAATTTAGAATAGAAGAACACTTTTGGTTGCCTATTGGAGGAACAGTGCGGAGCTTGACAGTTAATTAACAAATTTTAATATTCTAAGTTTGTTTATTCAAAACAAAAATGAAAGAAACCTAAACTTGATGCTTTAAGTAGAAACCACCATATGGAAGTTTATATAAGTTTGATTTTTACAAAGCTCCAAATTTTCCTAGATCTTTATCATGTGGTGCTCGCAAAGCACGCACAATTTTTAAAGAATCAATAAAGAAGAAAGCAAGGAACATGCAAAAATATAGGGAAAGAAACATGCATGCATCTAGCAAAAAGGTTTACATCTGCCTCTATTATGGTGATGGAAATTGTGTTGATTGATCTCCAATCTCAACGCTGGTTTAGCAAGCATGCACACCGAAAATATTTTGATGCAACACTTTATAAACCATATGCTACTCATAAAAGTATATTCGACCAATACGAGTCTATGTGATTGATTTGCACCTTTCACCCTTGGAAGGAACTATGAGCCCTATAGAATGAATCCGCACCTCACATGGGAATTGATTTGAGCCTTCACACTTTGGAAGGGTTGAGAAAAAATGTGGGAAATGACTCTGCACCTTATATGAGGCATCCCCCTCACTCACGCTTGATCTGCTCACTGAAACCAATGCTCAGGTTGTATCTATTCCTTTCACATTGGGATCCCATAGAAATGATAAGACACGCCAAACACCATGAATCTGCACCTTTTGGGAGTGCTAGAATCTACACAATGAGCTCTATGGATTGACATGCCAAACTATAGGGAAGGATGTTCCTTTTAGATCTGGATGAGCTCCTTGAAATAAGCACACACCTTCAACAATGAGGATGAGCATGGGTGATTGGTGGATTTGTACGCTAGAGGATCTGTGCTAGATTTGCACACTAGAGGATCTATGCCTCAGACTTGAGGGATGCGTTGAGATGATTGGAGATTGTACACCAAACACACTAGATCTGGAATGGATCACCAAGCTCCAAGCTCACGTGAGACTTTCAATCAGGTGTCACATGACTTTCACAAAGAAAAAATGTCTTATGATATGGTCTGAGAGTTGTGTGTCAATGGATCGTGACCTGATTACAAATCAAGAACTGTGCACTCCCAAGCCAATGCGAATATCGAAACCTCAAACAAAAAATCAAGTGCCAAAAAAATGTTTCTTTGTTGTGAATCGTGCTTCAAATTGACTTCCAATAGTGTTTCTAATGCAAAAAAATCCTTAAAAAGGAAAACAAGTATCTTCAGATCTAGAGCTTTGATACCATGAAATAATTTGTGATTGAGATCCCACAAGCCCTAGATGATATTCTGAAGAGAAACCTGTCACACACAAATGAGAAAATACAACAAAAAGGGATGAAACAATAATGATTATTGATTACTGAATGAATACAATGAAGGATTGAATATCCTTATGTAGACTCAGGCGAACTCAACATGAGACCCTGAATGATGGAGTTCTATCTGAGAGAGGAGTGAGATAACAAAATCCATGAATCAGTTAAGTGACTTTATTTTGTGTGCAACACAAAGAATAAAGCACATGACTGATTGAAATGCATAATTAATGCAATAACATTCACAATCAGAACTAGATGACATTTTCCTAAGTTTGCATTAAGTACTAGAGTAAATATTAATTAATTTACTCCAACACAATGCTTGCAAGTAGATCCTCAATGCTACATCAACTTTCTTAGCTCAACAACATGCATGAATGCACTAAACCCTAGACATGATGGAATGGTCATGAATTGTTGCAATAAACTCTTGATAATCTGCCTTGAAATGCCTTTGAAAATGCTCTTGAAGTGATCTATAATGCTCTTGTAAAGTTTCTAGGATGATTCATAAAATTGCTAGGTTGGTTAGGATGAAACTATGTGAATTAACCCCTTATTTATACTATTTATCAAGAGATTAACCTCAAAATTCACACAATTCAAGCTGACACCAGATCTAGAGACAAACATTATTAAATTCCCACCAAAATGAAATTCAAAAAGGGGGTCCACATTAAGGGACGACCCATTTTCCACCTAGGGAAAATGGGTCCTAGCACTATTTTCTAGTACCTCAACTTCAGGGAATGAAAGATTACTAAAAACCCATTTGAAATATGTTGATAAAGGGGGGTCCTATAGAGAGAGGACCCATTCACCACCTAGGGTGAGTGGGTCCTAGCACCAATTTCTAGGACCTTGATTTTCTAAATTAAATATTATGTAATTTGAATTATGGATGTGAGGATAGATCTTTGGGAGGTGCCACAAATAAGGCTTAAATTTGAATTAAAGGGGCTGATTAACTCCAATTAACCACCATTAATTAAAAGGACCCTAGATAAGTGTGAAAGTGTGTTACAACACTTTACAAAATTTAAATAAGGTACAAATTAAGTTCATTTTATTAAAAGGGGGCCCAAGATCAATGTGAATGTATTACAACACATTACAACATTAAACCTAGGAAAAAATTAGGTTAATTCAATGACAATTATTCCCAAATCAAGTAAGGAAAAAGGATACTTTTTATGTTACTACACATTCCAAAACTCCAAAGGCAACCCTAGCAAACAAACCCAAATAGGAAACTTGAAAGAGTATCAATGGGTTGAAACTAGGGAACCACTTCTGGAGACAAATACCATTTGATCCAAGAAACTAGGGGCCATTTAAAAGGACCCTTGAATAGTCTTCCTCACAAGGAAAATAAAAAAGAAAGCAACCATTGAACATAGCAATTACCTCAACACAACCATTAATATTTCAAAGCTAAAGGACCCATCTTCTGACATGTTTGTTATGACTTTTTATTCCTTATTTTACATTTTATATTATATTGCATATGTTTTTTTTTCCCTACATAGGGTATCACATTATTTATTGATGTTATGCAACTTTTGTTATGTTTCTATTATTCATGCTTATATTTTTGTGTTGTTTAACTTCAATATTTTCTCCGACTTAAATTTTGTATTGCATGTTTTGTCACTTGGTTAAATTTTTTACTTGTTTACTTCATATTATTAACATATGTCACATCATTCATGTTATAGTTATGTCGATATGCTACATTATCTTATGATCCTTTTACTATTATCTTCAATAATATTGTTTACATGTTATGAGTACCTTCAACATGATATTTACTCTACTTATATTAACTTACCACGCTCATAAATATATCATACCATGTATATACCTAATGTGATCTTAATCATGTGACAATGAATATCTATCCTTATCTATGTCCATGGTTCTTATCATGCATAAATCCTAATATTACATTTTATGATCCTTGTCATGCCTACATCTTTGCCATACTAATACGATCTTTGTTTTTGGCTTTAGGTCCATTTTTTTCCTATAATTTTTCTATATTAGGGGAAACATGAAATGCATACTTTCGTGATTGACATACTTACATAATAATTATCCTTCCCATATGCCCATCCTCATTTTATGATTTGTTTATATTGCGGGTAACATTATCCACATATCTTCATTCTTATCTTATTTTTCTATGCCACATGACAAAGGGAATAGGATCCACTATTCATGCCTCATAGGCTACATCCATTTGCACTCATGCCCTTGCTACAAAGTGGGTGGATCAAGTAAAACTCTAATAATAGTGCAAGAGATATTTTATCAATGATCTAATAGTTTCTAAAAAATAAATAAATCATAATTTAATCATAATTTGAATGAATTGACAAAATACAAACCATTAGTGAATAAATTTATGATACATTATCAAAATAAATTCATAATCAAAATTTAAGCTAACTTCATTGGAATTTAATATCCACATTTATTCAATTTAAAAGAACGATTAACTATAATCTTATTAATCTAGGTTAATTACTTGATAATTGTTTGCATCTATCACGCGAGATGGTCAGGTGTTATGAGGTGTTGAGTTATGAAAGGCCATTGTAAATAATGGCGGCTATCAGTATCGCTGAGGGGAAGATTGTGTCCTCCTTGGGAACGATAAGATTGTCTTCCTTTGATGTTATTCGTTGGAAATGGGACGCTAACTGTAACTAATTCCTGATCAATAAATGCGAGATTAATGACGTAAAAGCGGCAATGTGGCTGGTACCGAATCACTGATTAGTATATATATATACTAGGGGAGGGCATGGCGTTATGTACTTGTAAAGCGTTTGCAGCAACAATGACGATGTACCTGATGAGTGCTTCCGCCTTCTTTCTCCTTTGCATATGCTTCTCTGGTGTATCAGGTCTTAATTTTATACTTCTATTTGCAGTTTAAACTTAGCCAGGAAAACATTTTGACGTTTATGTAGTAGGAAGAAATTAGGTTTTTTCTTAACATTATAAGAATACGGTTGTAAGTTCGATATTCGGTGACCTGATCACATAATGCGTTTGTAATATATGCATGGTTGTCAACAATGGAAGATTCATACTCCGTGGGAGCATCCAATCTGACGAATGACAGTGTGGGTAAGTTGAATCCTCAGAATAGCTTGTTAAGAATTCCTTTGTAAGGAGGTTGATGGGTTTAAATAAATTTGCAGGTTTCTCGAAGAAAATAGGGCAAGCTTACGCAAAGGAAGGCATAGCAGTGAATCAGGGTGCCAGCTCTCCCGGCGTGGCTTAACCAGCACACTCTAAGCGTTGACCGCTTAGGTGGCTCGTGTGGGGCCCTCTAAACCCGTCCCGTTCGCCGTTCTCCATCGCCATTAACTCTCGTCCTCCGTTACTCCCGCACAAAATTCAATTTTTAAAATTCGTTTCTCCCCCCTAAGATCTCCGTATGCAGGTTTTTGACCCGAACAATTTCCATTTGCACGCCTAGTCCAGGCTTGTGCCAAAATGGGAGCTTTGGAACAGGGTATGGACATCCATCGAAACATGATGGAATGGCGATTATTTTCACATATCACAGTTGCAAATGCTCTGGTAAACATGTATGCAAAGATGTGGAAGCATAGAGAAGGAATGCGAACTGTTTGATCAGATTCCTCAAAGAAATGTAATCTCATTGAATGTTATGATTGCAGGATATGCACAAAATGTCTTTGTTGAAAAAGATTTAGAAACTTTCAACAAAATGTGATTGGTAGGTGTAAAGCCAGAGTTCGCAGCCTCTGCCAGCGTCCTCACAGCCTGTGCAAAAATGGGAGCTTTAGAACAGGTATGGGCATTCATCAAACGATGAATGATAGAGGAATTTTGCAGATGTTGTAGCTGCAACTACCCCAGCAGACATGTATGCAAAATGTGTAAGCATAGACAAGGCACTGTTTGACAAAACGCCTCCAAGAAATTTGTTCTCATGGAATGGCTTGATTGTTGGATATCCAAAATGTAGAAGCATAGACAAGGCAGATAAACTATTTGACAGAATGCTTCAAATTACAATTTTCTAATGGAACACCTGATTGTAGGATATCGACATAATGGGTTTGTTAAAAAGGCTTTAGAAACTTCCAACCAAATGCAATTGGCAGGTGTACAACCAGACTCTACAACCATCGCCAGCATCCTCCTAGCCTATGGAAAATGGGAGCTTTGGAACAGGGTATGGACATCCATAGAGGAATTTTATCAGAGGTAGTTGTAACTGCTATGGTAGACATGTATGCAAAATTAGTTACACATACTAAAAGTAATTTTAATTTTCATATCACAGATGCAATTTATCATACAAATTAGTGAAGATATTTGAGATAAAGGGAGTTGAGGAAGGTTTAAATGACCTATATTTTTAAGTTGAAATTAGTGAAATAATATTTTTTTGATATGTATGTATGTGATTTGTGATGTTATTAAAATGTGATGATCTATGTTCAAGCTAGAGTTCTCAATGTGGTTGTTGTGTGAATATGTTCATTCTATGTTTGTGAATTCATGAGTCTCATGGTCTCATGTCTAACTTGGGATCCTTGTGTATGAGCTTGATCTATTGTAGCACAATATACATGTGATCTAGTGACAAGAAAGACTCCATGAACTAAATTGTTCATCATCCTTTAGGTCTCAATGGAGTTGTATAGTTGTCATTTTACAAAGATGATAGCTCCATGGTCATTCATGCATAAAGTAACATAATGGTTATATTGGTGAATCAAATGTCCAAATTATGGTCATCCTAGTAGAGATGGGGTATTTTTTATCTTAGTGACAAGCTAATAGCATGTAGCCATAATGAGGTGTTACCTTGATTATCAAGGTTTCCTTAGGATGGTTTCTATCTTAGTTTAAAGTTGGATAAAGTTGCTTTGGTATAGCAAGATGCTACAGTGTGATCAAGGTATTTTCTTGTTGGCATGTGCTAGGACCCATTGAAGTGGTTGTAGCCCCCCAAATTATGTTGAATGCAATTGTGACTCAAATGTTTAGAGACATGTGTGTGTCTATATGTATGCATGCTTGTGCATGTGTCAATTGGTCAATCTAGTGATATTGAGTTCTAGATTGGCCGAGTGATGGATTCCATAATTTTTCTAGATTGGCTATGTGTGGATTCCATGGTTTTCTTGGATTGGTTCTAGAGATTAGCTACATAATTTCTTAGATGGTAGAATCCTTGCACCAATCAAAGGGGTTGAAAACCTTTGAATGGTTGCACACCTCAACAACACCCATATGAAGTTGAATACATCATTGTAATGGTGGATTGGAGGAAAATTAAGCATGATACTTGGGTTGGCCTCCAAGAAAATTACTTTGCACTTTACTAATAAATTGGTAACACATGTTCCTACATTTTATGAATTAATGAATAACTCTAGTTGTAATAAAGATGAATGAATATATCTCTAAATTCATGAACCTAACAACAATTATATTTGATTTTTGTAATGAATGTTGTGATCTTTTTTTACCCAATATGTCTATTGAAAGGAAGCAAGGTATGTGGAAACGCTTCCTAATGCTAATCTAAGAGGAGAGATGCACAGTTTTAATTATTTTTCAGTTACAATATGAGATGCACAATAGGAATATTACTAAAACAACACATGCAAGTATAATAAGCTCACAACACAATATATATTGTGGGGAAAACCCTTTCGGGTGAAAAAACCCACACTCCAAAACCTGCACAATGTATTATCAAATCAATGGTGATTACAACACACTTACAATGCAAGTTCTATAGGAGTATACACGAGTGTTAAATTATGGAGTAATTTTGGAAGCATAACAATATCCACAAAAACAACATGCTAAACCCACTCCAAGACATCCAATGTATAGAGAATACAAGTATGAAGGTAGCTTCTAGAACAAGCTACAAGAGATGGGCATCCAAATCCATGTGTGGCACATTTTTTAGACATGTATTTGACTCTTGTAACACTTATCACATGATTCCTAACCCCCCTTACATGCCTCCATACTTGGGCGCCCCAAATTTTCCCCTAATAGGTATGAGAAATGCCTTGCAATTTTATAGAATCTGTTATATATGACAACTCTTACAGCTATAAGAGAATCTATCATAACTAACTAAATATAGAAGACGCATCTTACATTCTCTTACAGCCTGTCATTGGTCAAAATTGGGAACCTACTTTCCCATGCAAAGATTCCTTCCAACACTTGTCCAACTTGTCATAGAATCGAGCTCTTATGTGTCATAAGATCATCATAGGAATCTGTCATAAGAATCTGTCATAATTTGTCATATAATCCCTCAAAGATGTCGACACATGTCAAGGAATCTCTTCCCAAAGTGGAACGCCTACATTTCCTTGTGGAGACCACAACATCCATGTCACATCCCATGTCACCTCCCAATATGCTGACAACTCATCGTGCCAAGTCACATTAGATGACAAATTAATATGAGCAAGAAAATACAACATAAGCATTAATGAATTAATATTTTAATGTTAGGAAATTGCAAAGGTTAAGACACCTTAATTCCCAACATCTATATGTATATAGGAGAAAGGGGTAAGATAAGAATTGAATACTTTTGCATTAGTTGCATACTTAGAAAATGCTAGTGAAGACAAAATTCCATATGCCACATCTAATGTTTATTTACAATCCTTAATCACAACTACATTAAGAATCTTGAGTTCTTATGCTTGTTTCATGTCTAAATTTTATAGTGGGAAATTAATTTCTTCATGTCCAAAGACCTATATGTATAGTGGCTAACAATTATTGTATAGTTGATTTTAAAATGGAATGTTATAATAAGCATACACGTTTCTATGCAATGAAGACAAAGAAAATAGTTTTTTGGAAAGAATCTAGAATGATGATGTTAAGCTCGATGGATTTGTTCCTTGTAATTTATTTATATGGCTTCTTCCTTAGAATTTATTAGGTCCCATCCCACTTTTAGGTTCCTTTTTTTCTCATTCCAATATTATCCAACTATTAAAAATTGTTAGCTTCCTTGGCAATATTTGGTCTTGTATTTCATTCCAAATGAGAACTATTTCTTTTGCAATTGATTTTAATATTTTATTTTTCATTTTTTTGGGTTCTCTCTACTCCCAATGCCCTTGCTCTTTGTCCTCCATCTTAGAGCTTAGTAACTCATATATAAACTTCTCTTATCCTTCTTATACCATATTGTCTCTTCTTCTTCCTCATGGTTGAAGTTAAAAAATTCCACAATTATAAACAAGTACTTCCTATTGATACACTACAAAATACTAAATTTTGAACTTTGGTTTTCTTACTACTTGCATCGATAAAGTAGTTGCATGATCAATACCCAATCTTGATCTCAAAATTAAACCTAAAATTTTATCCTTAATGACCCACTAGGCCCTTAGATTTAAACCATGATTTGATACCATATAGGATAGCCCAATGGACTTGGCAAAAAATAGACTATTTATTTAATTGAACTTCTTAGTATTTTTCTCACATTATATATAGGAATGTAGTCTTACAAAATCAATAAATCCCTATGAAAAGTCATCCAAAAATTCTCTTGGATCAACATACTTAGATTCTTGGGTTTGATAATAACATTGAGCTTAGGTATTCATGTCTAGGTCTTAAAAAGTCCTTATAGGGTGATATCTAAGAGATTGACCTTAAGACAATATTTAATACAGGTTGAACCGCCAAATTTTAATAGAATCGGTATGGGAACACACATGACCAACTCCAATTTGTGCATTCTCACATTCATGAAATCCCAAGCATATTTGACATACTTTAATTTTAAGTTTAATATTTGACATCTTTTTTCTTATGTTTAAATTTAATACAAACACATAGCATACACTAATTGATAGGTTTTTGAATCTCAACATCTTAGGCACAAACATATTATCAATCCTAATTTATTTGGGAGCTTGGTTTTGGAACTTAAATGATTTATCTCTAGGTTTTGTCAACCTAAGAAGCCTACTAACTTTGACTAATTTGTGCACTCAAGTTTGAACTTACTAACAACTAGCTTCTAATTCTCATCTATTTATGAACACATATATGTGAAGATTCACTCTAGAACATCAGTGGATATAGATTTAGTTAGGGCACCAATAGTTGTAAAATCCACTAATACTTTCCACAAATGTGGGAACTTCAAATTTTCTAGCATGCATAGGCTCTTAGTTCCAAAAATATCAAGAAATCATAAACAATAACATAACATGAAAACAAGAACCTTGAAAATTTTAAGTTATTAAAGCACTCAATTTCAATCTTGACATGTGATTATATTTAAAATTTCCTACACATATTCATGTATTTATAAATTTGATTTTACTCAAGGTATCATGTTTGGATTTGAAACTTCTTTATTGCTATAACTCCTAGTGGATGTGAGGCTTCTTGTAATTTTAATTTAACATAATTTAATTTCTTATTTTTTCTAGGGCAACATTTAGATTCTCATTTAAAGGATATATGCATCACTACATGATTAACTTTGGTCAATCAGTGTCTTGATTTCACTTGATAGATTAATGAATAGGGTTTTTTCTTGAATTAGGACTCTTGCCAAGGTTTATTTCCTCTTGGGGACATATGTCCATTATGGATCTATTCTAAGACATCAATAGGAAAGAATTCTCTTGAGGAATTAATGGTTAGGATTCATTACAAAAATATGTTTCAATATTAAAAGGGAAGTTAGTCTCAAAGGATAGTCTTCATAGAGAAATTATCATGAAGGGAATCTAGGACTTATTGTAATTAATTCAAGCAACAACCTCCTGTACTTAAATTATTTAGAGTTTAGATCATTGGATCTTTCAAAGAGCCATAAGATAGTTTTTTCAGTCTAGGCTATTAGAATTTACCTCAAAGAGTTTTGTTAATACTTCCTTTGATCAATTCTAGTTTTTATAGGGGCAACATTCAAACTTCTATTTAGATGATATGCATCACCGCATGATTAACTTTGGTCTATCAATGACTTAGTTTTCACTTGATAGAGTAATGATATTGGATTTTCTTGACTTAGGACTCTTTCCAAGGCTTCTTTCCTCTTGGGGACATGTTTCAATTAGAATTTACTCTAAGATATCCATGTTCAAGAATTTTCTTGGGGAATCGATGGTTAGGAGTTATTAAGAATTGGAAACAAAAATAGGCTTCAATATTGCAAAGGAAGCTAGTCTGAAAGGATAGTCTTGATAGATAAATTCTCTTGATGGGACTCTAAGATTTATTATAATTAATTTAAGCAACAACCTCCCATACTTAAATTATTTAGAATTTAGATCATTGAATTTTTGAAAAGAGACATGGAATGGTGGTTTCAATCTAGTCTATTAGAATTTACTTCATAGTGTTTTGTTAATACTTCTTTTGATTATTTATATATGGGATTTACCTAGTTAGCTCCTAATACATTTTGGCCTATACTTTATTGGTACCTTAGGAGTGGCCTTGAAGACCCATCAAGAAGGTTTTTGAATAGGGAATACATCTAATATATAATCTTGTACTTGATAATATATTGAGGCACATTTTATATATTTTGCATGTTTTTCCTTACAAGTCTTATTCATAAACCATCTATTTCTATGGTCACTTTCCTAGTTCATGATTCATTCAAGTTCTTGATCTAGCATATTTTAAGTGTTGGAAGTAATTTGATAGAATTCATCAAGTTCTTGTTCTTGATATGGACTTACTCTAGCTATTGCTTTCCTTATGAAATTTGGTGAAATAATCATTTGATTATATTCATTTTTGAAGCTCATCATATGCTACTTAAAATGCACATCTACACCTACTTGGAATATAACGCACATCCTAATAATGCATGATTATGTTATTACTTTTCCTTACTAATAGCCTACAAAGCTATCTAAATACCTAAATACCTTAAATTATCATATCCACAAGTACATAACAATCCGATGCATTGTAAGTGCCTTAATTTCTCTTCTAAAGATCCATATTTTCTTCCACAAATGATCCAATATTAATGAAAATGGTGTGAAAAAGTTTATAAAGTATAAAATATTTATTAAAAACAAACTATGTCAACATAAAATGTTATAAAACAAAAACATAAACAACAATTTTGTATAAGTCACACAACCAAAAACATTTTATTTAAAAACATGAAAAATCATCCAACTACATATGTACATTAAAACATGTCAAGAGATGTGGGTGGCAGGGTGGGCCCCCACCCGCTCCTCATCTAGTTCCCTATCATACTCATCCATGAGATCGATGGAAATAAGGTAAATTATGCTAACAAAGAGGGAGGAAATGAGGTGTTGGATGGGGTGTAAAAGGTGGCAGCATAGTGGCAAGGCCACATCACTTCAACCCCTCTCCAAAACGACAGAGGGATGAGGAAGGCAAGTAACCAAAGTTTAGTAGTCCACCAAATTAGGGGAGACCTTAGTGACGTTAGGAGAAGCTAATGACACAAGAATCCAAGAATAATCAGCTCGACACGTAGGGTACAACCATCATGAAAGCTTAAGCAAATGGGTCGAGTGGCAGAAGTTGCTCCTCACGAGGAGCTAGTTGAATTAAGGCTGAAAGTCGTAGGACAATTTTTATTGCAAGGACGGAGTGCCTTGCTTTGCCATTATTTCAGACTCGTGCGTGTAGGCTTGGCCTTGCAGCATATGGGCCTTTTAAAAGTGAATGGATGACGACATTCTCACAGTATGGTTTTCAAAATTTGGTTTGTTTGTTGTCTTTATGTAGGGAATTGTCGACCAAAGGGCTACAAATGGCGAGGATGAGCAGATTGAAATTCATTATCTCCATATCAGCGGAGGGGTTGGAAAGTTTCGGTGTTGATACTCCAGTCTCCTTGGTGGCAACGAAGAGACAAATAGAATTTTGGGAGATTACTGATCAAAGGTTGAAGAGAATCCTACTTGAGGATGATCCCTTGACAATGTTAGCAGTCAAAATGATATTAGGTAAGGGCCACCTGGATAGAAGGTAATTTGCAAGAGACAATGCACACATCTCTTCTCGGTTCTTAGCTATAATTCTGGACCTGGAAGTCCCGAAGGTGGAGGCAAAGGAAATGTTGGAGCATCTTTTCTGAGGTGACCTGCTAGGGGGGTTAGAGAAGACACTGAAAGTGGCTTTCAAGGGAAAATTAATCCCGCGCCCCTCAGACCTGGACCTTCTTTGGGAGACGGATGAGGCAGTTAAAGTCTATCCCTTCATTTTAGACCTTAAGGGGCTAGAACTTATGAGGCACAAAATGATATCGGCCATGGCAGTTAAATTCTTGAAAAGAAATTTGGGGCTGGTGACGGAGGAGGGGATGGAATGGGTGGAGGACTTCACCCTATTTGCAGAAGTAAATGGTTTTCTGTGAGGCACGGCCTCCGTGTTTTAAAATTTTGTGTTTAAAATCATAATATTATATGGTTTTTTGAAGCTACGTAGTGGAACTGCAAATTTGGAACTGGTCATGGGAGGCTCGACCTCTGGGTTTTAATTTTTTGTGTTTAAAATCATAATCTAGTAGATGGTTTTTTGAAGCCATGCAATGGGATTGCAATTTTGGAACCAGTCGTAGCTTGCTCCCGGGATGGAAGGTTTAGCTGCTAGGCTTAGATTTCATGGAAGACTGGTTTTTCCTGCTATGCAGATGAATGTAAATTTTATAATAATTAATACAAATCCCTACCTTGCGTATCAAAAAAAAAAAAACATGTCAAGAGATGGTGAGAAAATTGTTTATAATTTCATTCAAAACTTTACGAGGAAAGGTTGGAAAGGAAAAAAATGAAAATCTTCACCAACCCTACATATTATCAAAGTAATGCTCAAATGCACATATCAACTTAACATCTCCACCCTGTCCATAATATCAATCACATAATATATCTTTTAGAAAGAAAAACAACCCATAAAATTTATCATACATCATAGCCAAGTTATCCAACACATCATGAAAGGCTTACAACTAGTACACCTCTAATAAATTTGTGGAAACAACCATTCTCTTACCCTCTCAAGTAGTTCATGACAACACCAAGGAAACTTCATCAAAACCTTTGTGGATTTTTGTTGTTGCATTTATAATGGGACCAATATTCATAGTAAGCACAATAAAGTTGAAGCCTCTTACACTCCCATTTGATCCCAAGTGCTTGAGATTTCAACAAACACAACAAGATGTAGTGTAAGGTATAGCATTAGACTTAACACATTAGAATAAAATAAATAAATTAAGTATGTTCTAAGTAAAAATAAAAATGAATACATAAATTTAAAACATATAAATATGGTTAATCATATAAGGATAAACAAAAGTATTGTACAACATAACAACTATATATAATTATCTTGACTAGTTTCCAAGACCATGATTTAAGTACACAATTATACTTAAAGATCCATACCCTATTCTATCCCAAGATACATACATAATACTAAAATTCTTATCCTCACTTTATTCTCTAGAGATTTTTGAATATCATATAAAATAGGATTAAATAAAGAAGCTAACCAATAAGGACCCATTTTCCATATTACATTCTCTCTTAAAATATACTTTATCACACAGGTTCCATAAAAAGATAAATTTATGAAACTATATATTCAAGATTCACATTTCAAATAGCATTTATTATCATTTAATGGCTCTAATATATTTGTTCTTGAAATTATTTATCACCTAAACAACCATAAAAAAAAGGCTATTGTAACTTATTTTCTTGCCAACTGTTTTATACCTTTCATGATATAGTTTGATAATGATAATCTTAAATTTAACAAGTTATCCATGTTTTTACAATGATCTTCATAGTAATTTACAAAGAATATTTATAATAAATATTTACCTTTTAATGGCGACTTCTGTAATATCCCCTAACTACTTAAACTACACCATAGAATAATTGTTAGTTATTTTAAACTGATTTTAACACATGCATGCCTATATTCCTTAGTGGGTGTTGATAGCTTATAATTTAATACATAGGTTATTCTTAACTCTATTTTCAACACCCTTCATTAATTATATATATCCTAATAGTATTACATTATCTAATATTTATATATTGTCTAATACATGTTCCAAATGTCTATTATAGGATCTTTGACTATAAAAGTTATGTATTATATAGTCTTCCATACTATAGATAACCTTCCTATTATACTAAATCATACTAGCCATGGATTCACAAAAGAGCCTCACAATTATTAGGCTACTATATAGTTTATATGTTTTAGATATTTTTTATTCACTTGCATCTCAATATAAACTTTAACAAAATAACTATTCATAAAAATATCGCATATCTTACACACCAATCAATTAGGACTACTTATCATACAAACATATTTACAAACTTAAATTAATGTCCAATAAATTTAAGATTACACTCACATAAGTCAAAATTTTCCTTGACAAAATTGCACATTCAATCATGTATTTTTTATTGACAAAACCTAAGAGAACAAAACCTAACCTATCATCTAGTTGAGAAACTATGCCAATGTAAATCAAGGAAACATTTTGATCCTACACTATTATGTTCTTTTAGTTGACAAAAAATAGAGTATATTAATATTAAAGAAAAAATATTCAACATAAAAATACAAATATTTCAATTGTTAGAACTAAGATATAATAGAGTAAATTTGGACCATGATTTAAAATGCAAAACAATTCATTGATACATCCATAACTTGCATTACTTGTTAAAACTATATTCTCTATAAATACACTACCCATCCAAAACTATTACATCATATAAACGATAGACCTTTAATAAAATGCTAAAAAATAAAAATTGAAATTGCATGTCAAAGACATTCTTCGTCAGGGGTATTTCAAAGCTAGAGAAGATCCATTGTGCATGTAATTACAACCTAGTTCTCCTCAGGAAGGACAAGGTTCTGAAGCCTTTTCATCATACCCATTTTGTTGATATCCTGCAATCAGGATGTTCCATTAGAAAACTGTGTTTTGAGGCATTCTGTCAAACAGTTCAGGTTCCTTGTCTAAGCTTCCACATTTTTCATATCCTACAATCAGGACATTCCATAAGAACAAATTTATTTGGCATAGACTGGGAGGATGCTGGCAATGATTGTAGAGTTTGGATGTACACCTGCCAATTGCATTTCGTTAGAAGTTTCTAAAGCCTTTTCGACAAACCCATTGTGTTGCTGTCCTGCAATCAAGCATTCCATTAGAGAAATGTGCTTTGAAGCATTCTGTCAAATAGTTCAGGTGCCGTGTCTATGCTTCCACATGTTGGATATCCGACAATCAGGTCATTCCATGAGAAGAAATTTCTTGCAGGCATTCTGTCAAACAGTTCACATGCCTTGTCTATGCATACATGTCTGCCGGGGTAGTTGCAGCTACATCATCTGCAAAATTCCTCTATCATTCATCGTTTGATGAATGTCCATACCCTGTTCCAAAGCTCCCATTTTCGCACAGGCTGCGAGGATGCTGGCAGAGGCTGCGAACTCTGGTTTTACACCTGCCAATCGCATTTTGTTGAAAGTTTCTAAGTCTTTTTCAATAGACATTTTGTGCATATCCTGCAATCATAACATTCAATGAGACCACATTTCTTTGAGGAATCTGATCAAACAGTTCGCGTGCCTTCTCTATGCTTCCACATCTTTGCATACATGTTTACCACAGCATTTGCGACTGTGATATGCGAAAATAATCGCCATTCCATTACGTTTCGATGGATGTCCAAACCCTGTTCCAAAACTCCCATTTTGGCACAAGCCTGTACTAGGCGCGCAAATGGAAATTGTTCGGGTCAAAAACCTGCATACAGAGATCTTACGGGCGGGAGAAACAAATTTTAAAAATTTAACTTTGTACCGGAGTAACGGAGGACGAGAGTTAACGGCGATGGAGAACGGCGAACAGGACGGGTTTAGAGGACCCCACACCAGCCACCTAAGCGGTCAACGCTTAGAGTGTGCTGGTTAAGCCGCGCCAGCTCTCCCATGCCAAACGGAATTCCCACATACACTGTTGAAATTATGAATGTGTGCGTGACAGGCTGCTCAATAGAAGAGATCCACCTCACCTGTGGATGGTTCAGTTCTGCAGTAGAGATAAATCCCAAATTATTCAGGCGTTTGAAGTACAACGACTGCCTCGTCAACAATGGGGACCCAATAAAGGCCGGAGGCTCTGTATCCTTCGAGTATGCCAATACTTATAAATATCCCATGGCAGTCTCTTCTGTTAAATGTGTCCCATGACTAGCAAGCACTTACAATGTTACTCTATGCCAGAGGTCTTGAGTGATTGTTTACGGCCTCGAGAATATTAAATAAAAGTATTTCTTAATACATGTTTCTGTAGTGCAGATCTGTGATTATTTATTTCTCAAAATAGTGCGGTTTTATCTTCTTTTATCAAGAAGTTTTTTTTTACGTTTCATTTCTCTTTCGAACAGCAATGCATTATGCAATTCGTTATGTTTATTTTGAATATCATATAAATTCCAGAGAATTGATTTGAAACAGTATTGCATATGAAGGACTCGAGTTTTCGTAGGCGATTTTAAGGAATGCCATGTTAACAAAGAGAGAACATTCCATATTAATGCCTCTCACACGAGATGGTTGTCAGTGACCACATTGAACAATGATTGCACTACAAAATTCAGATTTAAATACTCGCTTGTATATCTACATAATTAGGGTTTCAGTGAATTGTGGGTTACATTGTGAATAGATTTTCAATTATGTAAACGTGTGAGAAAAAATTCCATAAATTTATCATTTATAAGTTCAATTTAGAATGAAGTATTTAAGAATATGTGTAATGTTTTATATGTTTATTAAATTTATTTTTGAAGAAGGGTAGAATTGTAATTCTTAATATGATAAATGAGGTAACACTTCTAATAAGTTTATTTGTTGAACACACAAATAAGTAGATAGAAAGGTAGGATATAGGGATGGATTGTTTTCAGAAACATAGGTCTATAAGTATATATTATCATGAACCTCATTTTTAGAAGAGTGTTAAATTTCAGATATAGCAATGCTAGGATTTATATATGTCAAAAGAAAAAATAAGTTACATTTACAATTAATCTAGTTACAAAAATAAAATTCACATATAATAGCACAATTAACCTAGGTCAATTAAATATGTGTTGAGAGTTGATAAATTGATTATTTTAATTCAAAGATTAAATCAAGGATGATAAATAGCTAGATAAAAAATAATGATGCTAAATGGAGAGCTTGATGAGCATGTCCTTGTTAATAAAATTACATCAAATTCTACATTAGATCTCTACCTTGTTATTAAATAAATTCTTTGGATTATGGATTTTTTTTTAACAAGGCTCTACATTTGTCGTCTAAATTCATCTTGGTCATCTATACAAATTATCATACAATTTTTTTTGTTTAATAGACTTTTACTTTACCTTTAAAAAATATAGTATTGATAAATACCTTTATTAGGTTGTCCTATGAGTACATTCTAATCAATTTGATCAAATATGAGTTTAATATAAAAAAATTATAAAATAAACTAATATATATATTCTTTACTTCTTTTACACCAAATGAAAATGTGTCACAATTAATTTTTCCCTAGAATCATTGTCTTGATTTTTTTTGGATGATTCTAATGAGTAAAATGCAAGACCATAAAATAAAACCAACCCATAATTGAGAAAACTATTTCAATGCATTTACCAAGAATGGATGGGTCTAGGAAAGCAGACAATGTGAATAAGGGTTCTGAGCTAGCATACCCTATGAATGACTAGCATATTCATGAAGGTGGGTCTCCTCTCAACTCAGGTGGACCAAGTGGGATGGAAAATAGTTTGTATACTTTAGGGTTACAATGTGAGTTGGAATAATTTTCAAGTAGATGGCCACAATTGTAGCAAGGATCACAAGTTTCATAAGTTGGACACAAGGAAAGATTATTCAATAGTTTTTGGATTTCATATGTCTTGAGAATAAGTTTTGAATGTTGGATAAACTACTAAGGAAATCAATATAAAAGGAAGGGAGCTCTTTCAAACCTCTAAGTTGCACTTGTTATAGGACTTAACAAAGGTAAGTTTTGATAAATGGGTTACGATGAAAATATCCTTAGTAAATTTAGGGGCCCTTGGCTAAATATTAATTTAGTCAAATCCTAGGTCATAGAGAAATGGAAAACTAAAGGTCAATTGAACATTGTAGCAATGGATAAATGGTTCTTTTACTTATGCTTTACTTGTGAAGAGGACCTTTGAAATATTCTTACTATTGGAACATGATTATAGGGGAGCTCTACTCCTCAAAAAGTGGTATCTTAGATTTAATCCCTCAAGGGAACCATTTAATGTTACTCATGTATAGGATTGCTAGCCTTGACTACGCATACGCTTCAAGGGAAGAAAAAATATTTGAAGCTATTTTTCTTTCCTTTAGTTAGCTATTAGGTAATATTTGTGGGAAGAACAAGATTATTCTCCACAAACACACTAAATATTACAAAAAACAAGCGCTTCATGGATTTGGTGACCTTATGAGTAGTACATTATTGCCCAAAAGAGTTAGCATTAATTATAAAAATATTTTCATTCAAAAACTATTAAGGTAGCCCTAGCAAACAAACCCAAATAAGAAACTTGAAAAAGTCTATCAATGGGTAGAAACTAGGGAACCACTTCTGGAGATAAAGGCCATTTGATCCAAGAAACTAGGGGCCATTTAAAAGGACCCTTGAATAGTCTTCCTCACAATGAAAAGAAAAAATAAAGCAACCATTCAAAATTGTAGTTACCTCAACACAACCATTAATCTTCCAAAGCCGAAGGACCCATCTTCTGACATGTTTGTTGTGACTTTTTATTCCTTATTTTACATTTTATATTATGTTGCAATCTTTTATTTTTCCCTACATAGGGTATCACATTATTTATTGATGTTATGTAAGTTTCGTTATGTTTATATTATTCATGCTTATATTTTTTTATATTTATTAACTTCAATATTTTTTCCTACTTAAATTTTGTATTGCATGTTTTGTCACATGGTTAAAATTTTTACTTGTTTACTTGATATTATTAACATATGTCACATCATTCATGTTATAGTTATGTTGATATGTTACATGATCTTATGATGTTCCTTTTATTATTATCTTCAATAATATTGTTTACATGTTATGAGTACCTTCAACATTATATTCACTCTACTTATATTAACTTACCATGCTCATAAACATATCATACCATGTATATACCTAATATGATCTTAATCATGTGATAATGAACATATATCCTTATTCTATGTCCATGGTTCTTATCATTCATAGATCCTAATATTACATTTTATGATCCTTGTCATGCCTACATCTTCGCCATACTAATATGATTTTTTTTTGGCCTTAGGTCCATTCTTTTCCTATAATTTTTCTCTATTAGGGGAAACATGAAATGTATACTTCCATGATTCACATACTTACATAATACTTATCCCTCCTATATGTCCATCATTATTTTATGTTTTGTTTATATTGTGGGTAACATTATCCATATATCTTTATTCTTGTCTTGTTTTTCTATGCCACATGACAAAGGGAATAGGATCCATTATTCACGCCTCATAGGCTATATCCATTTGCTTGCTAAAGAGTGGGTGGATCAAGTAAAACTCTAATAATAGTACAAGGGACATTTTATCAATGATCTAATAGTTTCTAAATTAAAAAATAATAAATAATTAATCATAATTTGAATTAAGTGACAAAATACCAACCATTAGTGAATCAATTTATGATACATTATCAAAATAAATTCATAATCAAAATTTAAGCTAACTTCATTGGAATTTAATATCCACATTTATTCAATTTATAGCAACGATTAACTATAATTTAATTAATCTAGGTTCATTACTTGCTAATTTTTTGCATCTATTTAATCACGCGAGACTGACAGGTGTTATGAGGTGTTGAGTTATCAAAGGGCATCGTAAATAATGGCAGCTATCAATATCGCCAAGGGGAAGATTGTGTCCTCCTTGGGAACGATAAGATTGTCTTCCTTTGATGCTATTCGTTGGAAATGGGACGCTAACTGTAACTAATTCCTGATTAATAAATGCGAGATTAATGATGTTGAAGCAGCAATGTGGCTGGTACCGAATCACTGATTAGTATATATACTAGGGGAGGGCAAGGCGTTATGTACTTGTAAAGCGTTTGCAGCAACAATGACGATGTATCTGATGAGTGCTTCCGCCTTCTTTCTCCTTTGCATATTCTTCATTGGTGTCTCAGGTCTTAATTTTATGCTTCTGTTTGCAGTTTAAACTTAGCCAGGAAAACATTTTGACGTTTATGTAGTAGGAAGAAATTAGGTTTTTTCTTAACATTATAACAATACGGTTGTAAGTTCGGTATTCGGTGACCTGATCACATAATGCGTTTGCAATATATGCAGGGCTGTCAAGAATGGAAGATTCATACTCCGTGGGAGCATCCAATCGGACGAATGACAGTGTGGGTAAGTTGAATCCTCAGAATAGCTTGTTAAGAATTCCTTTGTAAGGAGGTTGACGGGTTTGGTTAAATTTGCAGGTTTCTCGAAGAAAATAGGGCAAGCTTGCGCAAAGGAAGGCATAGCAGTGAATCAGGGTGCCAGCTCTCCGCTGCCAAACGGAATTCCCACATACACTGTAGAAATTCTGAATATGTGCGTGACAGGCTGCTCAATAGCAGAGATCCACCTCACCTGTGGATGGTTCAGTTCTGCAGTAGAGATAAATCCCAAATTATTCAGGCGTTTGAACTACAATGACTGCCTCGTCAACAATGGGGATCCAATAAAGGCCGGAGGCTCCGTATCCTTCGAGTATGCCAACACTTATAAATATCCCATGGCAGTCTCTTCTGTTAAATGTGTCCCTTGACTAGCAAGCACTTACAATGTTATTCTATGCCAGAGGTCTTGAGTGATTGTTTACGGCCTCGAGAATATTAAATAAAAGTATTTCTTATTACATGTTTCTGCAATGCAGATCTATGATTATTTATTTCTCAAAATAGTGCGTTTCTATCTTCTTTATCATGAAGTGTTTTTTTAAGTATTCATTTATCTTTCGAACAGCAATGTAGTATGCAATTCGTTAGGTTTATTTTGAATATCATATAAATTCCAGAGAATCGATTTGAAGCAGTAATGCATATGAAGGACTCGAGTTTTCGTAGGTGATTTTAAGGAATATCATGTTAACGAAGAGAGACTCTCACATGAGATGGGTGTCCGTGACCACATTGAACAATGATTGCACTGCAAAATTCAGATTTAAATACTCGCTTGCATATCTATTCACATGTATGAGTATATTAGAGTTTCTGTGAATTGAGGGTTACATTGTCAGAATAAATTTTCAATTATGTAAATGTGTGAGAAATTTTTTTATAAATTTATCATTTGTAAGTTCAATTTACAATGAAATAAGTATCAGACAAATTCATTGTCAGTAATTCATGGCATGAATTTTCCCACAGTGAATTTTCCAACGGTGAATTGTGTACGCAGTGAATTTTCCTAGAGCCAATGAAATATTTAAGAATACGTGTAATAATTTATATGAATATGATAAATGAGGGTAACACTTCTAATAAGTTTATTTGTTGAACACACAAATAAGTATGTAGAAAAGTAGGATTTAGGGATGGATTGTTTTCAGAAACATAGGTCTATAAGTATATATTATCATGAACCTTATTTCTAGAAAAGTGTTAAACTTTTGATGTAACCATGTTATGATTTATATATGTGAAAAGAAAGTTACATTTACAATTAATCTAGTTACAAAAAATAGAATTCACACATAAAAGCACAATTAACCTAGATCAATTAAATATGTGTTGAGAGTTGATAAATTGATTATTTTACTTCAAAGATTATATCAAGGATTATAAATAGCTAGATAAAAATTAATGATGCTAAATGGAGAGCTTGATGAGCATCTCCTTGTTAATAGGATTACATCAAATTCTACATTAGATCTCTACCGTGTTAGTGAATAAATTCTTGAGATTACGGAATGCTTGTTTAACAAGGCTCTACATTTGTCCTCCAAATTCATCTTGGCCATCCTTTAAATTTAAGGGCCCTTAGCTAAATATTGATTTAGTCATATCCTAGGCCGTAGAGAAATGACATACTAAAGGTAAGTTGAACATTGTAGCAATGGATAAATGGTTATTTTACTTATACTTTACTTGTGAACAGGACCTTTGAAATATTCTTACTATTAGAACATGATTTTAGTGGAGCTCTACTCCTCAAAAAGTGGCATCCTAGACTTAATCCGTCAAGGGAACCATTTAATGTTACTCATGTCTAAGCTTGCTAGCCTTGCCTACCAGTACACTTCAAGGGAAGACAAAATATTTTAAGCTATTTTTCTTTCCTTTAGTTAGCGATTAGCCATAGACACTATTTTTAATAGAATTTATGTTTTTCTAGATCATAAAAAATATTGCTCCATTCCAGATTTCAATTTCTTACAAATTGAATCTATAAAAATTGAATTTTGAGTTTGAATAATTTCTTTTTGTATAATTTAAATGTAAATAAAGGGCTCCGGGAAAAGAGATGGCATGTAACAAACTATTTATGATGTTTGGAATTATGACCTTTTATTCAAGAGAATTTATAAATAGAGCTAAAAGAGAATTTAATATATCTTATTTGAAGAAAATTATAGGATTATTTATCAAGTTAGAAGAAAATTATTAGGATTATTTATCAAGTTAGAAAGAGGTAGACATAAGATTATGAACTTAAAATAGGTTAACCCCTCCCTTACTAATATTTTTAAAGTTGAATTAAAGTTGATAACAATAATTTAGAAACTAGATATCATAAAAGGGTGAAATTTAGGATGGAGAATAATATTCCTTGGTTCTTGAAAAGTAGCAAATAAATATTGTTATGATAGATTATTTTAAGAGCCCTATTGCTAATTTTTTTAAATAAAAATGAGACTGCTTGGTATTTTAGAAATTATGGATAAAGATAGGTATGGTGGTGCTTTAATATCCTTATTATAATTTTTTTGAAATAAAGAACACTATTTTTAGAAGAATCTCTCCATTTTCAAAAGGGGTATGAGGATATGTTTAAAAATAATAATATACAAGCCATATTTATTAGAAGTAAAAAATTAGCTTATTATGAATACTTAAAAAATAATAAAATAAATAAGTGGTATGGATATCAAGGAAACATAAGAAAAATAATGATGTTATAGATGGAAAATAAGCCATTTATACAATGTGCTCTAATGGTACACAAAATTCAAAGAAATGAATAAATTATCTTTGAAAGTTATAGAGTGGATACAATGTGCTCTAATGGTACACAACATTCAAAGAAATGAATAAATTATTTTTGAAAGTTATAGAGTTGATGCAAGAAATCTAGAATCAAGAACATAATTTTCAAGGATTATGGTTGACAAGGTGCTAATGTGATTCATGCCATGAGAAGGATTATGACTATATTTGTAGGGTATGTGGCTGACGACATTTTTTTTACCCAAAATTGATGAAATGAAAAGGGTTTTTAAAGGAGATTCTCAGCTTTCCACCAATATAAATTATTCTTTACTTTGAATTTAATAAATAATTATTATTCATTTTCTATTTGAATTACGACTAAAGTCTCGATTGAATTGATAGGCTGATTGAAAAACATCTATAACTTTCAAATAGTATCACATTTTTGGAATCCAAAATATGCATCACATTCTATGTTTACTATAGGATTAAAAAAAAAATTGAATTTCATGAAGTTTTAACCAAGTTAAGGTGGTTAGACATACGAGTTTTATTTTTAAAAAATTGTAATAAAAAATCATAATTAATTATTTACTTGGAAAAAAATTACAAAAAAATATGCATCACATTCTGACATGAGTCCTCTACTTATGTCTAAAATATTATAAAAAAATATTATCATTTTATTGTGGTTAGGGTGGTCGACCACGTACTTCCTTTTTTTTCCATAAAATTTAAGTACTACGCATTGAAATTTCAAATTTTCACCAAATAGATTTTTCCTTTTTTAAAATAAACCTAGTAGTTTAGGAACTACATTCAATTTGCTACAGATTTTATTCTTACATATTTTTGAAATAATATAGATAACTTATTGAAATTTTTACGTCAAGTTACCTAACTCTGATTTTTTTGAATTTTTTTGCCACTTAAGGGCCTTTTTTTTTCCATGATGATCCTGCACATACCCTTAACCTAACTATTTGATTATTTATTTTTACTATATCAATTAAAACACTTCTTGGATAATTTCTAATATTTATCCCCTAGACATTTGGAGTGCTACAAAACTTATTTGGAATCCTCTAACTAGTTTAAAATGGATGCACACAAATAATAAATGGCTAGTTATGCAGAAATTTAACTCTCCTCTATATTAACATTGGATGAAAGGAGTATACAAAATTCCATTCAATAGTTAGGCATATAATGTAGACATTATCAACCATAATGTTTTGATGAATATGGATTTGAAGGGTTTTAATTAAACTTGATCAAATTTAAGGGTTATTTTTTTATTATAAAACTAAGATTGAATCATTTCCTTATAACACCTAACCTATTTTATTTTTATTATTGTTTTGTTGGTGTTTCCAACTAATTGTGTAGGTTTTACTAAGGATTAGCTAACTCCTTTAATAAAAAACCCTAGGTCAGTGTCCAATGAATAAGAGATAGATTTTATACCTTTTCTCCCATTGACTTTAGGCTATACAAAAACATGGTGGGTTTCTCTATAAAATCATTTGGATTTCAAAAATACTTTGAATGATGCTTTTAAGAAAAAATATTCACACTAATTTTATAGAAGGTGAGCTTGATTGGCTAAATCATCTTCAAAACCCTCATTTTTCTCTATATTTCTTGATTTTGTGAATTGAGCATAAAATAGAAAATGCAATGAGTAAATTTCAATTCATTTGTATTTGATTCTACTTAGTTTTTATCTTTATGAATTATTCTAGCCAATGCCTCATTCATTATAGAGTAAAGAAATGAAGTAAAAATATCCTAAAATAGATTTACTATATGGCTTCTTATAACCTCACTACATTACAATGAGAAAAAAAAAAGAGATAATAACACTACTCTACTCACAAGTCCTTACTATAACAACATAATATTTAATGAATAAATTAAAAACAATTTTAATTCATTCCTTGAATAGAAGCTAACAATTTAGACATTCATAAAAAAAATGATATGAGAATCATAAAAAAACTTTGATTATATTGATTCAAAAGAGTATGCATTGCAATATGGACACATTAATTGATTGATATTCAAACTTGAGAATTAACTCAATGAACATTTTAGTCATATGTTGTTATTAGAGAGAAAAAAATGTAACATTTCCTCTAAAAAATTTAGAGGTCTTAACTGTACAAAACCCTAATCCTATACAAAGACTACAAAGCTAGGGACTTAAGAGATTGAGAAATCAAAATCTTAGAATGAGGCTCAAAATTCCTTTTTATAGATATACTATTGAAGCAACAAACAAAAATCCTCATTCATCACTTAAGTCAAAAAAGACAAAACCTTAGGAAGTGGCATTACATACAAAGGACAAAACATAAATAAAAAGTAGTAACCACTTTTTAAAAAATTAAATATATTTCTAGGAATTCATATTGGCGTATACAATTGATTTCCTCAAAATTGTTACTTGTAGTCGATAAGACATTTTTGACATTCTATTCTTGACAAGCTCATGCAATAGTTATATCTAGTTGGTGGAGACTGAATGAATCACAACTCAAGCTATTATACCATCTTCATCATTTTCTTCCCCTTCCCTGTATATGTGTCCATCCTAAGTGGCAAAACTTGGTTGAATCTCTCCATGTGTGCTTTATAGTCATCACCAATAAAAAATTGCACCATATTAGAGAAGCCTAGCAAACTATACTCCAACTTGGAAAGTGATTCCAATCATAGATTCAACTAATCGATATCAACATATCCTTCCTTATTTATTTTACTATACATGGGAGTGAGGATGTCTATAAATTTTGACATCCACTCCCTTGAAGGGATTATTTCACCCTCTCCATTCAAAATTGGAGGCATGTAAAACTCCTCAAAACCATAAAAGGTACTTATTTATCTTCCCATAAGTTCTCTATACCTATTGTTATGATTAACTATGTCATCCAACAAATTTGACCTAACCAAAATTTCAGACATCAAATTACAATCAAAGTTGGGATTCTTAATATTTTTTTTTAACAAAGTAATCCCATGGAACCAACTAACATAGTAATTTTAATATCATTCTTTCTTGAATATATCATATATATCTATTCCTAAAAGTTTTGTAAGTATCCCACACTTTCTCTACCTATGGTAAAATATTTGACAAACTTTACCCCAAAATACTTTTAACAAAATCAAAGATTTTCTTCATAGCCCCCTCGTTTCTTGATATGGCCTCTTATTTTCTCTCCTTGAGCTCCTCTCTTAAGCCTTTGATCTCAATGATTAACTTGTTTTTCTCTTGTGACCTCTGAGCTTCACTAACTTGTTGTGAATGAGGAAGTAGCCCTATGGCAACATTTAGTTGCTGCTAGAACTTTTGATTTATTGCATTGGACTTGTCCAAGTCACCTTATAGTTTCTTTATTGTTTCCTTAGTAAATAGGGTTGTATTTACTGTGAGGGAAGCTACTTGGATATAAATTTTGTCCCAAAATATCCTTATTATGAGATTTTTAGTGAGTTCACTACGATCGTTTACTACTTGGGGTTTATTTTTTTTAGGGAAAATAAAGCTAATTGCTAAAGTTTCATGACCTAGGTAAAGTCTTGATCCAAACTATAAAGCCTCAACCTCTTCTTCAGAGATCAAAGCTAGATCATCACCTCCATGTATTTAGATTATAGTCTCAAATTCAATACAAATGACATATCCCATCCTGGTAGTACAAGAAGTCTTAAATTATTTACTAGTTATCTTCACATTTGAGGATTCATTTTCTCCATTTTTTCCTTCATATTCCTACCAAATTGTTCATTTTTTCTTTCTTTAAATTATCTAAGAGCCTTCTATCTAACACTCGCTTCTATAGTTACTCTCCTTTATTATTAATGATAAATTCCTTAAACTCCTTTGCTATAATAAATTTGTCATCTTCCACGAATTCACTATAAGCTTGAGCCTTGATATCGTGAATAATTTTCCTACCTGTTTCAAAATTGATGACCAATCTATCATCTATGGATCTCTCGAGTAGAACTCTTGGAGGAGGTTGTATTTCTTGCACCATATTGGCACCACCATTAAACTAATCTCGATCAATAGGATAGTCCACTAGTGGTCTAGATGTTGGGATATTTTCTACAAGAGAGTGACCTGCTGAGAGATTGGTGCCACACTTCCTCTTGATGTAGAAGGGCCAAGGGTGTTTTATGTAGAATTGGGCACATTTGAAAAAAAATTATTGGCATTATCCAACATAGTCATCATCCTGACTATGGGGTCTCTGATATGCCCTCTTCCTCTTATTATTTGTCATATGAATTTTCACACATAGGGATCTTATTTGTGTAGCCTCCCTCTTTCTTGTAAAATTTTGGAACAAATCACCCACACTATAAAAATCATGTGGATAAGGTGATAGTTTAAAAATGGTTCTTCTTTCATGAATGAACCTCTCTAGGTTCCACCTTATTTTGTAAGGCAATAACTTGTCATACAATTGTTCTATGCCCTCCCTTGAAGTGACCAAAAAGAAAAAATAAATTGTAGCTAGAAGGATAGCATGATTCTTATTATTTCTAAAATGAGTAGATTTTTAGACTCATTCAATTGCCACATGATTTTTAAAAATACAATTCTATCAAGCACACTCTTGGGTAGCACATGGGGTGCTACAAGAAACCCATACATTCTTATTATTATAGCATCAGTGTAGAAGAAAAAAACACCCTATTTGTGACTAATCCATTTCTTAGGAGTGAGGTCTCTTGGCCTTAGAAATCTCCTTACTTGTTCTAACAACCCCAAATCTATTGGAAAACCTAGATTGCTCAGTACTATTCTCATAAAGAACTCCTCAATGATTGAGTATTTTTCTTTATCACAATCCTTATCCCAAATTTAATTCCATTCTTGGTGGAACCTCTAAAAATGGGGGTGAGTAATAATTATTGTTAAGTTCTACCACACCCACTCTTGAGCTATTCCATTTAAGGATAACCCTACAGATCTCAATACAAAAGACAAAGAGATCTTGCAATAGGGTTGTCCTAGGCACTGAAAGTAGACTAATAAGGAGGTTCACCACCAAGTTTAGACTCGAAAAAGATAATGAAATGCAATATGTAACTCTGAACCCTAATTGAATGCAAAAGTAACACTAAATGTTCTAGAAATGTGAGTGAAATGAAACAAAAAACTACATAAAGGAAGGTGTGCACTTGGAAATCTAGAAATGGCTGGATGGAGGTCTAGAACATTGGAAAATATGACTTTAATGTTGACTAGGACTCATTCGCCAAACTGGGTGAGTCAATCTAGTTTTTGGAAAACTGTGTAGGAACAAGAATCTGCCAAATGGGTATCTGAATCTACAAAAACCTAAAATTTGACTGGAACTAGGACTCATTTGCCAAAAGTAGTGAATCAGTCTAGCTGGGTTTTCTTGAAACTTCGAAGGTTGTTCCTGCTCTTCTCTGTTTGTGATGTCCTTCCTGATTGATTTCTGGATCCAAAACCTTGATTTGTAATTCCTATAGATCTTCTCCAATGTTCTTCAAGGCTTGATGACAACTTTGACAACTTTGAGCTCTTGACAACCTTTTTCCAATCTTAATCCTTAGGAAATCTGCAACATAGACCTGCAAATCACACACAAAGGAGAGGGGAAAATGTTGTTGGGTTAGTGAATAGGGGTTTTTTTTGGTGAAACCCCTTATTGGTAATTAAACCTTGAAATTAAATCAAATAGAAATGGAGAATGATGAATGAACAAAATATGATGTTGCAACTCACCAAAACCTAGCAATAAAGTGTTACAAATATGCTTGAGATGGTTGCAATGGATGTAGCTCTTGATTCTTGCTTGAATGATGTTGATCTTGAATGAAACACTTGCTTGAATCATAAACCCTACATCATAATTGTTAGCACAATAAAAAACATGATGCATGAAGTCCTTAACATGATGATTGATGTTTGAAGAATGCTCTAAAATGCTTGATAATCTTCTCTTGAAGGCTCTTGAATGCTCTTGTGAATGCTTGTGAACACTTAAAAGCTTGTTAGATTGCTAGGTGAAAATATGAGTTAAAGAACCTTGTATTTATACTCAATTATGCAAGAATTCCTGAAATTATAAAACTACAAGTCGACATCAGATCTAGGAGAATGAGTCCCACCAGGCTTAATTTTTGGAACGATTTTTAAAAATGCTTAGAAATTTGTAAAACCAGGTTTGGGACCAAAAGATCTAGGTGGGACCCATTCACCCAAGGTGGAGAATGAGTCCCAAATCACTAAATCTAGGCAACTGAAACCTAAAACACCTGAATTATGATTCGCTAATGATTGGTGTCGGGATTATCCTCGAAAAGATGCATTAAATGAGGCTTGTGGATGCAAAATAAAGCCAATTAAAACATAAGAAAGCTCAATTAATAATGACAAGCCTAGAAAAGTGTGAAAGTGTGTTACAACACTCTACAACACTTAAAAGTAAGGTAAGATGAAGGTTTATTTTGATTAAAAAGAGGTTCATTAGATTCAGTTAATTAATAAAACCTTAGAAAAGTGTGAAAGTGTGTTACAACACTTCACAACACTATTCATGCCTCACAGGCTACATCCATCTCAGGCTACATCCATCTGCATCGATGCCCTTGATAAAGAGTGGGTGAATCAAGTAAAACTCTAATAATAGTGCAAGGGACATTTTATCAATGATCTAATAGTTTCTAAAAAATAAATAATAAATAATTAATCATAATTTGAATTAATTGGCAAAATACAAACCATGAGTGAATCAATTTATGATACATTATCAAAATAAATTCATAATCAAAATTTAAGATAAATTCATTGTAATTTAATATCCACATTTATTCAATTTATAGCAATGATTAACTATAATGTAATTAATCTCGGTTAATTACTTGTTAATTGTTTGCATCTATTTAATCACGCGAGACGGTCAGGTTTTATGAGGTGTTGAATTATGAAAGGCCTTCGTAAATAATGGCGGCTATCAATAATGCCGAGGGGAAGGTTGTGTCCTCCTTGGGAACGATAAGATTGCCTTCCTATGATGTTATTCGTTGGAAATGGGACGCTAACTGTAACTAATTCCTGATTAATAAATGCGAGATTAATGATGTTGAAGCGGCAATGTGCCTGGTACCGAATCACTGATTAGTATATATATACTAGGGGAGGGCACGGCGTTATGTACTTGTAAAGCGTTTGCAGCAACAATGACGATGTACCTGATGAGTGCTTCCGCTTTCTTTCTCCTTTGCATTTGCTTCACTGTTGTCTCAGGTCTCAATTTTATATTTCCATTTGCAGTTTAAACTTAGCCAGGAAAACATTTTGACATTTATGTAGTAGGAAGAAATTAGGTTTTTTCTTAACATTATAACAATACGGTTGTAAGTTCGGTATTCGGTGACCTGATCACATAATGCGTTTGCAATATATGCAGGCCTGTCAAGAATGGAAGATTCATACTCCGTGGGAGCATCCAATCTGACGAATGACAGTGTGGGTAAGTTGAATCCTCAGAATAGCTTATTAAGAATTCCTTTGTAAGGAGGTTGATGGGTTTGATTCAATTTGCAGGTTTCTCGAAGAAAATAGGGCAAGCTTGCGCAAAGGAAGGCATAGCAGTGAATCAGGGTGCCAGCTCTCCCTTGCCAAACGGAATCCCCACATACACTGTAGAAATTCTGAATGTGTGCGTGACAGGCTGCTCAATAGCAGAGATCCACCTCACCTGTGGATGGTTCAGTTCTGCAGTAGAGATCAATCCCAAATTATTCAGGCGTTTGAACTACAACGACTGCGTCGTCAACAATGGGGATCCAATAAAGGCCGGAGGCTCCGTATCCTTCGAGTATGCCAACACTTATAAATATCCCATGGCAGTCTCTTCTGTTAAGTGTGTCCCATGACTAGCAAGCACTATTCTATGCCAGAGATCTTGAGCGATTGTTTACGGCCTCGAGAAAATTAAATAAAAGCATTTCTTTTTTCATGTTTCTGCGATACAGATCTATGATTATTTATTTCTCAAAATAGTGCGTTTCTATCTTCTTTTATCATGAAGATTTTTCTTTCGGTCTGATTTCTCTTTCGAACAGCTATATAGTATGCAACTCGTTATGTTTATATTGAATATCCTATAAATTCCGGAGAACTGATCTGAACCAGCAATGCATATAAAGGACTCTAGTTTTCATAGGCGTTCATATGGAATACCATATTAACAAAGAGAACATTCCATATTTATGCCTCTCACACGAGACGGGTGTCCGTTACCACATTCAACAATAAAACTCAGTTTAAATATTGGCTTGCATTTCTATTTACATGTATTGAGAAAATCAGGGTTTGTTTGTATTGAGGGTTACCTTGCCATCACCTCGAATTGCGGGATCAATAAATTAGTCCAATTGTCTTGATAGTCGTTCAATCATATTCTTATTTTAAAATCCCTCTTAGTAATCATATTATACTTCTTTTCTTTGTCATAGGAACACTTTTAATAAGTTTCTTGGTTCAATTAAAAAAATATATAGAAATGTCGGATTTACGGATAGAGTGTTTAAAAGCAGAAGTTTATAACGATGGATTTTAATTTACATGGCCTTCAAATTGAATCTATGGAAATAGAATCTTGTGTTTTAATAATCTCTTATTGCATCCTTTAAAAAAAAATGGCCACAGGGAAAAGGAAATGCCTTATAACATTTCTATTGTAGAAAGATCGAGATAACGTTGGGGTTCAATATCTAATAGAAAAAGTTTAAAGGCCCAAACTTCTTATGATGGTTAGAATGATGAAGGTAAAATAGGACTTTATATGTCTTATTTAATGAAATGGATATGAAGATTTATCAAGTGAAAAAGACGTAAATCTAATATTAGAAATTAAGAAAGAGGTTAACCTTCTCTTGATGATATTTTAAAAGTTAGTAGGGATAGCTTATAAAGTGAAAATAAAAGTAGTGAAATTTAGGATGGATAAGAAGACTCTTTTGTTTTTAAGAGACAAAAGGAAAGATAGGTATGATGACTATTTTTGAGAGACCTCTTGTTCAAAGAAAAAAACCTCTTAATTTTTTAGAGTTAGAAATAAAGATAGTTATGTTGGTTATTTTATATATAGCCTTGTTGCTACAAATATTTTGAAAGAAAACATACAATCTTTAGATGGATTGCTCTTTTTTGAAAAGGGTTAGAATGATAAGTTAAGAAAATAATTGAGTCATAAGCTAGGGTTATTAGAAGCAAAAGAGAGGAATCCCAAATCTTCTTGGATAGTTACAAAGATTTGGTAGACATTATCAATCATAATGATTCGATGAATCTAGATTTAGAGTATTCTAATTACACCTGATAAAATTGAAGGGTTGATTTATATCTTATATATAGTTAAGATTAGATCATTTCCATATAAGACCTTATTGGCTTTCATTTTATTGTTTCTCTTTATCTAGTTCAATTAGAATAAATGTATATTGCTCTCTAATTATTATGTACACTAAGAAGTTGGTTAAAAGGAAAGGGTTTTCATTCTTAATAAAAATAATTTGACCCAATGTTTTAATTTTGGTAAAAAAGGTATTGATTGGTGCTATCAAAGTGTTGATTGATCAGCTATGTTTAAGGTTACTAATAAATTAAATAATGTCAATGCTAATATTAGATGATAGAAATTTTTTTTTTAATGTTATTTAGTTAAATAATTCTAAAATTAAAGTTAAATTATATGTGACACATTGAAATATTAAATATTTAAGCACAAAGTGAATTTTTTTATTGGTAAGTGCTATCAAAGGGGATAGCGCCCGTTTACATAGGTACCAGATGGCAACATAAGCCAACAGGTAAACTGCTACTAGACATCATGACACATCATTAACCCTATTACATTAGCAGAAAATGGTAGATAACAGCCAAATTTCTACACATTTCAACCGCCCATGCCTGACTGCTCGCACTAAGCCAAGACTACTCGGAACCCACGAATCTGATGAAGGAATCCATGTTGGAATTTATCACCCCTGTTCGGAAGACTTCCAACACGTTTGCCACAAAGTTCTCCCTTGTCTCCTTATGCCTCCTTAAGTCTTCAGCTTTGAACGCCTCACCCTCCCCTTCATCAGCATCCATGCCAGTAGTGTCGAAAAGCAGCCAAAGATGGCTTACCAAACCCACCTCGTCCAATTCAAGGATAGCATTTGCCACCGCAGTCGCATTGATCTCTGCCACAAGCCCTCCAAGAAGCCTAACCATCTTCTCCCAAGAGCCAAGGATATTCACTAGGGGCCCGATCATTGTTTCATAGATCTTCCCATCGCACTAGTGTCAATCTTCTTGAAGCACCCCATTCACCACGCCCATGATTGCTTCTAAAACCATAGGGCGTCAGACCTTGAAGAGATGACGACATTACACTTTCTGACTCTCTTTATTGTAGAGGCAGCTAAGGCCGAAGCAATGAACCATCCTAATCCCTACTGCACTTCGCACACAACCCATAGTGAACATAGATTGCATTTGCCATTGACTGCCACAGGCATTTATAACACATCAAGCCAAGCCAATGGAGAGCCATAACTGCAACATCCAGCGCCATTTCAGAAACCAAATCCCAACCAAATCTTATTGTGAGGGACTGCCAACCCCGCTAGCCTCTAGCATGTGAATCGTGTACACCGATTCATGGGTCTGAAGTTGCTGCGGGAGGACCACCACACGGCTTTGCCTTGTCATCGTTTATGATGGCATGGAGTCCCATCCACCGACTAGTGGAAGAATCAACTTGTACCTCAGTTTCTTGATAAATAGCCCAATTTGCCAACAAATTCATTGCTTTGTTTGCTTCTCTATACACATGGGTAAGAGAGAAGTCTACGAGTTTTCCAAGAAGCGATTTAATCACCTCAATCCAATTGCTGATCCTCTAATTTGGAGACCTCCCCAAGGAGATTGCCTAGATACAAATCTATGAATCCCCTTCAATTTCCACAGTGTCAATGCCTTTTTGAATGCATAGCTGAAGGCCAAGAGCCAATGCTTCCAACTCAATAATGTTGTTTGATCGAACTCCAATATTTTTTGATGCTTCCCACACACAATTACCATTTACATCTCTAATTATGCAGCCTGCTCCAGCCCGACCAGGGTTGCCTTTAGCTACACCATCAAAGTTAAGCTTCCATTTTAACCTCACCGATTACAGCCAATGTACATTCTTCCTGTTGACTTTAATTAACCTAGTTACCTTAGGCCTAGGAGCCTTGAGACTAGTCCACACCTTTTGAATCTCCTCATCCCACCTCATTCAAACTTTACCTTAGAACCAATGCTTGTTATGTTATTTGCTATCTCTATGATGGCTTCTTGTATTTTTGCTATGAGCTGGTCACAACTTAAGGCTGACTCCTTGAAAATGTGTTTGTTCCTCTCTTTCCACAAATTCCAAACCACCAATGGCAGCGCCATTACCCAAATTCCATGCCAGTAACCATTCCTATTGCAATCGGCCAACTATTCAGAAAATCCCACAGTTTGGGCTATCTTGGGCCCTGCATACAAAAAGTCCCTAGCAACCAATCCTAAAATGAAACAACCATAGGGCATGTTAGGAACAAGTGATCAACTTCTTCTTCTACATGCTCACATAGTACACACCTAGATGGACCAGCCAATCCAATCCTTTTTAGTCTTTCTCCCGTAAGACACCACTTATGCAAGGCAACCCAAAGAAAAGCACCATCTTTGGGCAACACCTCACGCTTCCAACAAAGTATTGCCATCCATGAATTTTCCACACCTTGAGCTATTTGGAATTGGTAACCAAGTTTGGTCGAGTACTCCCTTGAAGCCGCCCCGCACCAAATGATTGAGTTCTCCCTATTGCAGAGATTAATCATTCTTTTGTTCAGTTCTTGAGCCACAACCTCCTTTAGTTCTTGTGTTAGCGGCCATGCCTCCACATCTTTCCATTTAGTATGTCCACCAACCCCTTCAACACCACTACATACATTGTCTGCCACCTTTGACCTGCATTCCTCCTATAGCCTATCCATATGTTGGCCTAAATCAAACATTTCTGCCAAACTCTTGTGCCCATCCTAGGAGTCAATCCAGAACAATGTCGTCCTCCCATAACCAATTCTCCATGAGAGGTGACAAGTGATTAGATCTCTACAATTTTCCATGTATTTCCACATCGTTGAGCCTTCGCCTAGATTTGCTATTGTTAGGATTCTTGAGGACTCCCAGCTATCCAAATACTTATCCTGAAAGATGTGACACCAGAGCTTCTCAGGCTACTTATACATTTTCAAAATCAACTTGGCACCTAGGGCATTGTTCTGGAGTCTAACCTTTCGCAGACCAGCACCACCATCAACTTTATCTCTACAAGTCATGTCTCAGCTAATCAGTGGTATTCACTTCTCGCTCTTGGAGCCTTCCCATAAGAATTTCCTCAGATCCTTTTCTATTTCATTCTCCACCTTGGTGGGTGTTTCATAACATGACATCGTGTATATGGGGATTGCAGACAATATAGCCTTAACCATTGTAATTCACCCTGCAAGTGTGAGCCAATTATTCTTCCATGCCATTGCTTTTCTCCTGCACTTATCAATCACTTCCTCCCAGTGTTTTTATCTGCATACCCCATCTAAGATCTTCACCCCTAGAAGCTTTGCTGGAAGCTTTTCCACTTTGAACCCCAAAATGACAGAGATGGCACATTACAACAGCTATTTTGTGTTGAAAAAATAAATGTATGATTTCTCCTTGTTCATCTGCTGGCCTGAATGCTTTTCATATTCATTCAGTACACCTTGAATGTAGCAGGCTTCCCTAATGCTTGCTTCACCTAACAGAGTGGTGTCATCCGCAAATTGCGAATGGGTAGTAGGTTCTACATTCAGAGCCACACGCACTCCCCTCCATTCCAATCGTTGGAAACAATTTTTTATCACACAACTCAAGGACTTTGCCATTATTACAAATAGGAATGACAATATTGGATCGCCCTGTCTTAGCCCATTGGTTTCTTGGAAAAAACCATGAAGTGAACCATTGACTGAGACCAAAAAGCAGACTGTAGAAATACAAAACGAAATTAGTTCCCTCCAATGTGACCCAAATCCCAGTTTCTGCATAACCTTCAACAGGAATCCTCAACACACTTTGTCATAGGCCTTGTGCACATCAAGTTTAACTATCATTCCCACCTTCCTACTTGTCTTCAATGTGTGTACTACCTCATTCATTAGTAGAATAAAGTCTATGATTTCGCACTCTGGGACAAAACCATTTTGTTCAGTTGATACTATTCTCCCCAAGATCGGTTTGAGTCTATTGGCTAGCACTTTCGCTATAATTTTGTATATTGTGTTACAGAGAGATATTGGTCTATAGTCATTAAAATAATGACATTTAGATTTTTTTGGTATCAAGGCGATCACTGAGTTGTTTAAATCCCTTACAAACCTTTTATTCCTTTGAAAGTCTTCCATAAGTTTCCAAAGATCATCCCCAACAAAAATCCAGCACGTTTGGAAGAATCTTGCCATAAATCCATCAAGCCCCAGTGCCTTGTCCAGGTGAAGTTGAACTAATGCATTCTTGAATTCTTCTTTAGATACTGCTCCACATAGCATCATATTGTCCGCTTCACTTACCCGCTTGCTCAACGAATCAAGGAAGCAACCACTAACCTCCTATGACAACTGATCACCAAGTAGTTGCTTAAAGAAGTCAACCGTTGCCTTTCCTACATCTGTCAATCCTTAGGCTAGGGAGCTATCCATCGTTTTTACTTCTTCTATCTTATTCGCCGCCCTCCTAACCAAAAATGACGCATGGAAGAATTTGGAGTTTGAGTCCCCCTCTCTAAGCCATACCTCCCTTGATTTGTCACGCTAATAGATTTCCTCTCTCTTGAGGAGCTTAGTCAACTTAGCTTTTAATTCTTTCTCTTTATGAAAATATTCATTCCGCATTTCATCCCTAATTACCTTCTCATTTAGAGCCTCCAACTCGCTTTCCACATTTTCTTTTTCTACAAAAATGTTCTGAAATTTTTCCTTATTCCATTCCTTCAACTTTTGTTTAATGATTTGAAGCTTCTTGGCTAGTTTGAAGCTAATTGAGCCTCCCACTTTAGCTTCATTCCACTAGCAATCCAATAGTCCCAAATGGCTGCCATCCCTCCACCACATATTTTGGAACTTGAAACTTGTCTTCAACTATTCTAACCAGTCATTGATTGACAACTCCACAGAGATCATCAAAGATCGAAACATGCAGTATGCTTGTGTGTATATGTGTACCAAAATTGCTCCATGTTGGTGATAACAGGAACCTATCCAATCTCTCAGTAATGGCAGTGAAATCCTTTCGTTTATTGGTCCAAGTAAACACTCCATTCTCTATGGGGTAGTCAACCAAACCAGCCTCCTCCATAAAATGTCTAAAGTCTACGGTCGCTTGAGAAACATTCCTGACCCCACCACTCTTCTCTAACAATTCTAGAATAGCATTAAAATCGCCCCTAATGATCACCCTATCCCTTAGGAATGGACAAATGAATTCCAACACTGAGTGCCACAGGGAGGCTTTTTCCTTTGTTTTTATTAGACCATAAACATTAATCAGCATGAAATGGAAATTTAGCCAAAGATCATATACTCTAGTTGCTATCCAATTTGAGGAAGAGTATACCACCTCCATAGAGACCGCAGCCTCCTTCCAAAGCATGCCCATGCCCCCCATAGAGCTGAAGAATCTAGAAAAGTGCCCTTCCATTGCCTACAAAATCTCAAGAATTTTTCCCCATCATCACCAAAGAGTTTAGTTTCTTGAAACAAAATTATATTGCTTGTGCTCTTTTGTAATTGACGCCTAACTAGGCGTTGCTTGTCAGGGGCCTTAAGGCCCCTGACATTCCAAGTTGTGATCTTCATTACTTCCCAAGGGAGGAGCTCCCTCCCTTGGTACTTAAGAATTTGGTGATGCTAGGGTACTTCATAGCAACTACCTCCACTTCCCGCAACTGCTTGAAGGATTTCCTTCCATGGGTGTTACCAGTTATGCTAACTTTTCCCACACCCAAGTGCTTCGCAGTTGATTGGGAAATGCAGTGATCTTCAATAGTATCAAGCACATCCTCCAGGTCCACGTTTGAGTCTAGATCTTCACTGGCCAAAGAGGCTAATTCCATCTCATTGGCTGCATTCAACTCTTGGCTCTTCCCCTAAGTAGGCGATACCGACTTCAAAACCTCTGCTTGCCCTCTCGTGTTCAATGTTTCAAAAGGATTATCCAAGGTGACCATATCCACCATGCCTTCTGTTACTTCCTTCAAATGTGTTGCTTCCTTTGTGACTGCTGTAGGAGAATGCTCTGGGATTAGAGAGGAATTAACCCCGTTAATCTTCTTCTTCCATACATCCTTCTTTCCTTTCATGCATTCCACCCCTCCATGGTCTCGTGTGTTACATCTGAGGCAAAACTTCTTATCTTCCTCAATTTCAATTTCCCAAAACCAACGAACCCCGTCAACCAGAAGGCATATCTTCTTAGGAATAGTGTTGACTACCGCTAATTTCAGTCTAGCATATTTATACAAATCCCCATCCAGAATCTCCATGTCTACCTCCATTAGAGATCCTAGTGATCAACCAATTTTTTCTAAGCAATCCCCAGACCAGTATTCCATCGGGAGATTGTAGAGCCTAACCCAGATAGGCTGCTTGTAAGGTCTCATTTTCACTAGATCAAAATTTTGATACCACAGCTGCATATAGAGGGGTTTTTCCTTTATAAACCACATATCTCCCTCTGTAACCCGATTTCTTGCTTCCTCATTTGTGAAAACTATAAAAAAAAACCCTTTTGACAAGAATCTTAAAAGAACTTTCATCTTGCATTTCTCCTAAATCCATGTCTTGATCGAGGCTCGATCGAACTTACCTCCAATGAAGTAGAAAATGAAGGAAAACTCCTTCAAGATTGCCACGTCAGTTTTAATTTCATCAGTGACGTCGATCTTCATCACTCCTCCATTAGCCCCCTGATTAGGGTTTCTTTCCTCTAACAAAGCCCGACATTCCTTATGCCCCTGCACATACCCATCCTCTTTGAACTTCGCTTTTTTCCTTTTCTTCGACGAGCCAACTGATCCTCTCCACTTCTATCTGACACTTGAGACCAGGGCCATGGTTTGTGTTCCCATCTAGGTGATTCTGGTGAGTCATGCCTCCTTCTAATCGTTCCATTTTCCTTCTCAAGAGCAGGAAACTATAGTGTGTCATGCCTCTTGCGAGACGGGATGCCACCAGAACCAGCATCGGGTTCCTGTTTCCAATAGAAAGGGTGGCACTTATCCGCCCATCTTCCCTCCGAAAATACTAGTTGAGGATGGTAATTTTGTCGCAGCCCAATCGATCTCTCCTCGGACATTTCATCTCCCCAACGCACCTTTGCCTGGTCATCCTGCCATAGATGCTCGCCCTCCTTTTAGATAGCTTCAACCTTCTCTGCTTCCCCACCTTTTACCAAGTCACAGTTTTGTGAACCTGCGCCATTTTGCGCCATTTTTTTTATATTAAGTATAGTTGTAAAATTAATTATAAATTTAAAAAATTGAGGGTAAGCAATCTCAATTGTTGACATGGTAGAGAGCGACCTTGTGAGGTTGAACCTTGGTTGTTGGCACTACAAGCCAGAAGCCCCACCATTTCACCACAAGATCTCTCCTAATCTCAATTGTTGACATGGTAGAGAGAAACCCTGTGAGGTTTGAACCTAAGCATGAAGTGATATTTATTGGTATATGAAAGAGGCATATTGTGTGAGATTCGTTCTATTATTGTGAAAGATGAATAATTCTATAGGAAAAGATCATGAGTAATATTGTTAAAGGACCAGGATAGGAACACTTTCAATTGAACATTTTAAAACAAAGATGTTCTAATACAATTGAAGAGAAATGAATGAATTGTGCAATCATATTTTAGAGGAACATATTACAAGAGATAAAATAGTTAAATATTTTAGCAATATTCTTTCTCAATAATATTTTAGATTACATTTTGTAATGTGACATTTTATAAGTTATTCATAATTTATTGAAAATTATCATAACATTAAGTTTGAGATTTTTCTTTTAGAATTGATCATTTTTATTATTTTTTTCCTTTGATGGGCTCTCACACTCTTTCTTTTGTTGTATTGACATATTATTAAATAACAATCTTGTGGTAACCTACTAAGCAATTTTTTAAACCTAAAGGGTGCTAAGAAGGATGAGTTCTACCTTTTTTGTTTCTTATCCCTAAGAGTATTGTAGCTAAATAATTTACCAATTTTAGGCCTATTAGCATTTATAAATAGTCTACAACATCTTTTCCAGTATTATTACACTAAGATTGTATAAAATTGTTCCCAAGCTAATTTTAGTGCAACAAAGTAGTTATATTCATCGAAGGTAAATTCTCAAATCTATTATTTGCATTTTTCAAGTTCTTCACTCTATTGGTGTTCATAATAAAGCTAGATTAAACTTGAAGTTGGAATTGATGAAGGTATAATAATTTTTTTCTAGAATTGTCTTTTTAAAGTGTTGTTTTTTTTGGATTTGAAGGACATTTATTATAAGTAATTAAGGATTTGGTCTCAACCCTAAAATTATATGGTTGTAGGAGTTTATGGTGAACTCCTCAAACACTCCATGATCACTTGCAAGACAAAATAACTTCCACAAGAGAGAAATGGAAGAATTATCATGCTATGATTAAGGATGCAAGAATGTCAAAATGGAATCCATTGAATATGACAACTAGAAATAAATATAATAATGGTATCCATCACAAATCCAATCAATCTATGTCCACACAAAGGATGACAAGAGATACCACATATCCCCATATAATGAGATTACTTGTTGTAAAGAAGAACTAGAATCACACTTGTGAAGTAACACTTGTGGAGTAACAATACTATCAAATTCAATCTAAAAACATGTAATTTTTTTCTTCTATACTAAAAAATAAGAAAAGGTGGTGGAATTGTGACAATGATTTATATTTTGTCCAAACCATAAAAATATGGTTTTATGTCAAATAAAGCATAGATGTAGGTTAAAATAGAACATGTAGTACAAAATCATGAGATCCACATGTATTTTTATAATTTATTGGAATTCCAATAAGCACAAGCATATTATAGCATGCTCATATTTATACTTTCTTTGAATATTATAATATGAAGAGAGGGGGAGAGGGAGAGGGGTAGAGAGTGATAGAAAGAGAAAGAGACATAGAGGGAGAGAAAGTGATAAATTTATAAATACAAAGATATAGAGCTAGTGATTAAGAGGAATAGAAATAGAGGGAAAGATAGAGTGAGGTATAAATAGAGGGCTAGATAGAATGAAAGAGAGGGGGGATAGAGAGGATGAAAATAGAGAGAGGGAGGAGAAAAATAGATACATGTAGAGAAAAGGAGAGATATACCTAGAGAGGGATAGGATAGAGGGAAAGGGAGAGAAAGGGTGAGATAGAGATAAGTAGAGAGAGAAAGAGGGAGGGAGAGATGGGTCTAGAGATATAAAAAATAGAGATGAATAGAGGGGGAAGAGATAAGTAAATATGGGAAGAGAGGGAGAGAGAGAGAGGGAGGGAGGGAGGGAGAGAGGGGAGATATAGATGTACAGAGAGAAAGCTATAGGGAGAGATAGCTCAAGATATAAAGAGGGACAGGGAGAAAGAGTGAGAAATAGATTAGTATAAAGAGAGAGATAAGGAGAGAGAGGGAGGGAGATATATAGCGAGAAGTGAGATAGGGAGAAACAAAATATAGATGGAGAGAGGTAGAGATAAAGAGTGGGATAGAAAGAGAAATGAGGGGATAGATAAGTCTAGAGATAGAAAAATAGAGATGGAGAGAGGGAAATATCATAGGGAAATATGGGAAGAGGGAGAGGCAGAGATAGATAGGTCTAGAGATAGGCAAAGAGAGGGAGAGAAGGAGAGATCATAAAAAAACATAGGGAGAGAGATATATATATGATAAATAGGGATGGAGAGAGGGAGAGAGGATGATGAGATCACAGGGAAATATGCGAAGAGAGAGGGATAGAGATAGAAACAGACAAAAAAATATAAAGAGATAAAGAGGGAGACAAAGAGACAACTTGATAGAGAGAAAGAGACACAAAAATGGAGACATACATAAATATAGAAATAGATAGAAAAATGGCGATGGAGAGAGGGAGAGAGAGGAATAAAGAGATTGGTAAATATGAGAAGAGAGATGAAAGAGATAGGTGTGCATATAGAAAAATAGAGGGAGATATAAGAATAAAGAGATAGGACAATATGAGAAGATAGAGAGGAAGGGAGAGGTAGAGATATAGGTAGGTATATAGGTCTATAAAGGGAGAGAGTGGAAGAGATTGGGAAAGATCTCAATAAATAGAGAGGGAGAGAGGGAGATATATATAGTGATATATTGAAAGATAGAGAGGGATATGTAGAGATATAGAGACATAGGAGGATAGAGGTAGACATGGATATGGAGAGAGAGCTCCTGGAAAGAAATATATATAGAGGGAGAGATCTAGAGAGATAGAAGGAATAGAGATGGTATGAGATAGAGAGAAGAATGTATAGACAAATTGAGATGGAGATACAGAGAGGGAGAGATAGGGAAATATGGGAATATAAAGAGAGGTACATATTGATATGAATGGAGGGAGAGATATTTAAAGAGGGGGAGTGAGATGGGGCTAGAAAGAGATATAGAGATAAGTAGATCAAGATAAAGAGAGGGATAGATATAAGGAGAAATTTGGAGAGAGAGATAGAGAGGAAAATAGAGATATAGATATGGATGTATACAAATAAAGAGATGGGGAGAGAGTGAGAGAGAGGAAGATAGAGGTAGAGAGGAAAGAGGAAGAGAGGGATAAAGAGAAATATATTTTCTCTTCACACGGTGTTATAACACAATTGTACTGCAATGTGAGCATGCTATAACACATTCATGTTTTTATCTATTTTTGGTATTTAAAAAACTTTATTGTTGGATTTTACTTCAAATGAATCCAATCAAAAGGTTTGGTCTTTCATATCTATGCCTAAAGGCATGTGTTTCTTGTAAATTTCAAAAAATGACTAAATATTGAGCATGCTATCCATCAGGTTTGTACATCTTTCATTGTTGAGTTAAAAAACACCACAATAATGTCAAGCTCTCACTTGGATTTATAACCATGCAATTTTTTCTATATTTCAAATATGTTAAGGTTTGATTCTTTAATTTAGTTTTCTCTAATGTTTCTATTTTTTTTTTAAAACATATGTATGGTAATTTTGGTTTCATATTTACCCTTTCAACAAAGTTTGAAATAAATTATATTTTTATAACTAGACTCTATTCTATACAAATTCATTAAAACAAAATTATTAGTTTTAAACAAAATTAGGGTGAAGTGTGTTCAATTTTTCATCTTTTAGGATGTGTCCACTTTAAAAATTAGTTAAAAATAATATATCCATAAAAATAGTAGTAAAATTAGGCAATGTCTATGTAGGTGACAATTGTACCTTTGACAATATTTATTAATTAATTCAAAATAAAAAGTGAAGGATTTTTTTATTTTTAATTAATTAATAAATATGGTCAAAGGTGCAATATGTCACTTGCATAGAAAATTCCTTAAAATTATGCATAATGTACAAGATGTTAGATACATTTTCGCCAAAGTAATTTTTAAAATACTAAAAAAAATTACATTTTAGATACTTAAGCACATCAAATGCTATGTTATGTTTTTGAAAAAAAAGAAGAGAAATTTATGTGCTCCCACTATTTGATCCTTTTAATCTCTAATTTTCAAACAAAATAGTAGTTTAAAAACTAGATGCATAGTGCTATGACTCTTATTCTTGTCATGGCTATAAATTTTGAGCATAATTATCTTCACTTTATCATCCAACATTATTTTTCCTTGATTTTAGAAAACAAATGGCCACTTGCAACCATCTTTTGGTATCCAATTTCAATGCATGAAAGAGAGCCATATTTTTCAAAAAAAAATCATTCACTTACGAGAGAGAGTCATCTTCATGAATAAGGGATAAAGACCCATCTTCAAGCACAAGGGATGTAGAATTATCATCATCTAAAATATATTTAGGATTGAAAATGTGTATTTCTCCTTCATCTTCTTTATATGTTGTAGTGTAGGAAAATGTATCCCTCTACATTTTCACACTTGTTTGGGTCTTCCCTACTAAAATTGGGCTTCTTTATGCCTTATTTGGTCCTATTTTGCATCCACAAGGCTTAATTAATGTATCTTTTTGAGAATAATCTTTACACCTATGTAATGACCAACCATAATTTAGTGATTTTGGATTGTACAGCCCAAATTTAGTGATCTGGGACTCATACGCTACCCTAGGTGTATGGGTCCCACCTAGGTTTAGGGGCCTAGTCTTGAATTTAGCATAAACCTAAATATTTCTTGAAATTTGTGTCCTAAGATTAACCTATTGGGACTCATACACCCCAACTAGCGTATGAGTCCTGCTTAGCATGGATCTAATTTTTAATTCAATTCTTGGTAGGATTTTATTCTCCTAGATCTAATGTTGGCTTATGGTGTTGTAATTTTGAGAAATTTGGCATAAACAAGTATAAATACAAGGTTAATTCACATATTTTCTCATAGTAAGTTTAATGAGCAAGAGTGACATAAGCATTCAATCATTCTAGCAATTCAAGAGCATTCAAGAGTTGTTTATCAAGCATTTTGGAGCATTATTCAAGGTTTAAGCATCATGTCAAAGTCATCATGCATCATGTTTTTTTTTAAGTTAGCATTTGTGATGTAGGTTCTTATGATTCAAGCAAGAATCCAATTCAAGATCTATAACATATAATCAAGAGTCAAGATCTACATTCATGCTATCCATTACATATAAGTTTGTAACCTTTTGTTCAAGGGTTTGGTGAGTTGCAACATAGCTTATTTGTTCATTCATCATTCCTAATTTCTATTTCATTTCATTTTGAGGTTTGATTACCAAAACGAAGTTTGACCAAGGAAAACCCCTATCCACTAACGAAACAACATTTTTCCCTCTCCTTGATGTGTGATTGAAAATCTAGGTGGTTTAGGTTGAAGATCCATTGAAGAGAAAGATTGGAGAAAGTTTTCAAAGTTTTCAAAGTTGTTAAAGTTGTCATCTACATTGCAAGATCACATAAAGTCACCTATAGGTTGCAATTCAGTGTTTCAGACTTGGATATTTGATAGGAGAGAAGCTACAGGAAATCACTAGAGGACATTAGAGTTTTAGATCAACCTTAATATTGGGACTAAATCACCACTTGTGGTGTATGAGTCCCAATATACCAAATTTCAAGCATTTTTTGTAGATCCTAGTTTAGCAGTTCTAGATTTCAGTTTTGGCTCAAAACCCTAAACTGGGACAAAATCACCCCTGTAGGTGTATGAGTCCCAATGTACATCAATAGTCATATTTTCAAGATTTCAAATCTTGTTTCAAGCCTCTTCATTTTTCTAGGTGTACAATTGTTTATCTCCAGTTTGTTATTCTGATTTGAGTTCATTTTCTAGGTCATATCATTAGGTTTTGCATGTCATTTACATTCCTTGTCTTTCAAAGAATTTTCTTGTTGGTGAACCACCTTATTGTATTTAATTGTACCCTAGTAAATCTTATTGTAGATCTCTTTCCCTCATTCCATCTCTAGATTGAGATCTCTAAGGTTTCCTTGAAAGAAATTTGAAGGAAATATGTGGAAAGGTCCTAAAATCCTACCATTGTTTTCCATCTCCTAAAAGGTGGAGCAACCTGATTTCCCAACATTTCATTTTGGTGAGCCTAACCTTTAGAACACCTTATTTGTTGATTTGGAGTGCATCACAGTCTTAGATCTAGCTTACTTTAATTTTGCATTAGGTCTTGCATTAGTTAATTTAAATCTAGAGTTTCTAAATCTTGTATTAGTGAAAGTGCATATAGGTTGCATTTTTGCATCTTGCATAATTGAATTTCACTTGAAATCTATAATTGCACATTGTCTAGACAACATTCAAAGTAGAAAACATAAAATTCAGTCAGAATTTGCTGAAATTAGTGTGGAAATCCTAATCTAGGACTCATATGCTCCTCTGGCCAATTTAGTCTCAGTGCTTGTTGTTTTACCTAATTTCTGGTTATTATGTGTGGACTATTTTGCAACATTTGAATCCTTGAAAATATCTTATTCAGACTCATACGTCCCTTTGGGTGATTTAGTCCCATTTTAGATCTAAATTTACATTTTACAGCATTAAAAACCTTGTTTCTGTGTTTTTGTTTGCTATTGTTCGATCTATGTTTTAGATTATAGATTTTTTGTTTTATTCATTTCATTGCATCTAGCTTAAATTCATTTGAATCAAAATTAGAAAATATCATTTATCTTCTGCTCATTATATTTATCTAGCATTCATTCATTGTCCCTTGCATGAGCTTTACAACTTGGTGTCCTATTGCTAATACTATAGTGAGACAAAGTTTGAGACTCATGTCATCCCACAATAGCACAATCATCATGTATCTTGGGTTATCTATCTCTTTCACTCCTAGTGTTGGCATTGCTTCACTAGTTATGGACCATACCCTTAATGACTCTTTTCCTTCAAGTAGTGTGAAAAGTGTTGAAACAATGGTTGCTAGTGTTTTGGAAGAAAGCATAATCCAAATCCATGAAGACTTAGCAAACCTACAACATCAACTGAGTACTAAAATAATTTCAACCACTGCTATTTCTACCATAGATAACATACATCGCATGATTGAAAGTGAAGGAATTGATCTTATGTGTAACCTAGCTCAGATTTTTGGAAAACACTTTATCTCAATAACGACTTGTGCTCCACCTCCGAACAATATCCAAAGTCAAGGAGGAACCCAAATTCCTCCTCCCACAACCATTTCCTCTATCCCTACCTATACCAACCCTCAAGTTACAACAAAGATACAACCTACTAGTAATGTCTTTCCTACCTTGGGTATTTTTGGTAGCTATACTTGTACCTTTGTGGCATTCACGTCATATCTCCTATGACTTTACCTCCCATAAGCATTCTATTCACTTCCCCCTTGAACACATATACACCTCCACCATATTCATCTCCATCTCAAAATAAAACTATTGATGCCATTATCAACCAACTTTTGCAAAATGTTTCATGCCTTCAAAAGAAAATCTCCACCATAAACCAAAATCAAAATGGCCAACCTACATACTATGTCAAAAGAAATCCCTTATCCTTGGAGATATTGAGAATGTTGATACCACAAGGTCTAGAGATTCCTAGGTTTGAAAAATATGGGGGGAAAGGAGAACCTTCTAACCATGTTTCTACTTATACTGCCTTATGTAGTGATTTTGTCCTTGAAGATAAGCTCTTGGCTAAGCTTTTCCCTAGGTCCTTGAAGGATACCACCTTAGAATGGTTTTCCTCATTACTGGACAACTCAATTTGTTCATTCAATGAAGTTGTTGAGGCCTTTATAAACCATTTCCAAGTGCATATGACTTCTAAGATGACTTTAGCTAATTTGATGAGATGTAAGCAAAGGGATGATGAAAAATTTACTTACTTCATTTCACGCTACCAATAGCTTTATTCCCAAATCGGAATAAAAATTCTTGATCCTCACCTTCAACGAATGTTCATTGAGAACTTGCAAACTAAGATACAAGATAAGATTGAGGTTTTGAAGACTTCATTGTTCCCATCTGAATAAACTTATCATACTACCCAATCAATTTAGAATAAATTCATCAAGAGAAGGTGTTTTAAATGTGGCTCCAATACCCCTTTTGGTGGAGTAGAAGGTAGACACAAACACATAATATTCAGGACCTAGTTTGAAGAGTATGTAAAGAACTAGTTGGTAATCATTTTTCTCACTGACTTAAACTTAGTGAAAAATTATTTTAGGGTATCAAATGTCTTAGGGATCAAACTTATTATCTCATTCTCTAGCACATGACTCTTCATTTTATCTAGCTTCTCAAAGAGTTTATCTAAGGTTACATCCAAACTTCAATGGATGTATTTAAATCGACAATATGAAAGAGGATTTCAAGAGAAAATGCAAGACATAGAAAAACCAAATTTGACCACATTTTTTAAACCATTTTACTTTAACCTCATCATTAGAAAGTTCAACTTAAATTCTCAGTTATAACACCATTTTACAAGTGGAAAAATTGGGAAGTAGTTAGTTAGTTGAGTTAGTTTTGGAAGGAAGTTACTCCTTCCTCCTGGGTATCTTCAAGATCATCATGGAAAAAACAGGCCCTTAAGTGGCGAAAAATTCAAAAAAATTGGAGTTAGGCAACTTGACGTAAAAATGTGAATAAGTTATGTATATTATTTCAAAAATATGTAAGAATAGAATTTGTAGCAAATTGAATGTAGTTTCTAAACTACTAGGTTTATTTTAAAAAAAGAATCTATTTGGTGAAAATTTGAAATTTCAATGCAATAGTACTTAAATTTTAGGGAAAAAATAAGTAGGTGTCTGCTGACCACCTTAACCACAATAAAATGATAATTATTTTTTAAAATATTTCAAATATAAGTAGAGGACTCATGTCCTGATGTGATGCATATTTTTTGTAATTATTTTCCAAGTAAATAATTAATTATGAATTTTTTATTACAACTTTTAAAAAATATAAAAACTTCTATGTATGACAACCTTAACTTAGTCAAAACTTCATGAAATTATTATTATTTTTTAATCCTATAGTATGTGAAACATAGAATGTGATAAATGTTTCAGATTCAAAAAATGTGTCACTGTTTGAAAGCTATAGATGTTTTTCAATCAGCCTATCAATTAGGACTTTAGTCGTAATTCAAATAGAAAATGAATAATAATTATTTATTAAATTCAGAGTAAAGCATGATTTATATTGGTGGAAAGCTAAGAATCTCCTTTAAAAACCTTTTCGTTTCATCAATTTTTGGTAAAAAAAGTTGTCATCCACATACCCTACACATACCATCATATCACCACTTTTTAGCCCATCATGATCATGCACATACCCTCCTCTTTAAAACTCTTCTTTCATGGAATGCAAAGAGTTGCTTGATCATTTTTCCTCTTTGATATTTGATTTATTAATGTTTCTTGTGATGGAATCGTTAACTTGATGTCATCACAAGTGTGAAGAGCATATTTTCTTGTTATCTCTTGGTTGAGTTTTTTAGTTTAACAAATAATTGGGGGTTTGGTTTGTGAAAAAATTTAGGGCATGACACCCATAGTTACCCTATATAGAATTTTTTTAATAGAAACAAGTTTTGATTTAAGTTTCTATTTGTGATAGTTAAAAGGTGTTAAAAAAGTAACTATTTATTATGAACCCATGCTTTGATGAGAGTTGTTTGTAGAAATAAAATATAAAAGTAAAGTGGGAAAGGAATGAGGAAGTGCAAAATACACTATAATTACACCTCCCTTGATTCAGTTTTTGGTTCCCTCTTGATTGTGACACTTTATAATTTTAGTACATAAGCTTATCAATTGGAATGAAAAAATGATACTTTATAATTTAATGTGAAAAAATATATCCAATGGATTGGATTAGGTCTACAACTCTAGGGTATGTGCAGGATCATCATGGAAAAAACAAGCCCTTAAGTGGAAAGAAATTCAGAAAAATTAGAGTTAGGCAACTTGATGTAAACATTTGAATAAGTTATTTATATTATTTCAAAAATATGTATGAATAGAATCTACAGCAAATTGAATGTAGTTTCTAAACTACTAGGTTTGTTTAAATATATACATATATATATATATGGTGAAAATTTGAAATTTCAATGCAGTAGTACTTAAATTTTAGGGAAAAAATAAGAAGTAGGTGTCTATCTGACCACCCTAACCACAATAAAATGATAATATTTTTTTATAAGATTTTAGATATAAGTAGAGGACTCGTGTTCCGATGTGATGCATATTTTTTTGTAATTTTTTTCCAAGTAAATAATTAATTATGAATTTTTAAATATAACTTTTAAAAAATATAAAAACTCATATGTCTGACCACCTTAACTTGGTCAAAAATTCATGAAATTCATTTTTTTTTTAATCCTATAGTATGCAAAGCATAGAATGTGACACATGTTTTGGATTTAAAAAATGTGATACCATTTGAAAGCTATAGATGTTTTTCAATCAGCCTATCAATCAGTACTTTAGTCATAATTTGAATAGAAAATGAATAATAATTACTTATTAAATTCAAAGTAAAGTATAATTTATATTGGTGGAAAGCTGAGAATATCCTTTAAAAACCCTTTTTGTTTCATCAATTTTGGGTTAAAAAAAAGTCGTCAGCTACATACCCATCATATTGCCACTTTTTGGCCCATCATGATCCTACACATACCCTCTAATAACTGGTTAAAATATATTTACAAACTTATTCTTTTGCCTGCTTTCCTATTTTATTTGCTCAAATTTGACTGAACTTCTCCAAGTAAAAAAAAGTTAAGCCCCTCTACAGTGTTCAATCTTGACATCTTGCAGCATGGAATAATGGTCTTTTAGTATGAAGAACACAAAATTTGGTCTACAACAAACTTTTCACAATTTGTACCAAAAGAAACTCACACCATCAATGAATTTACACACTTTATAAAATGAATTCCACACACTCTACGTAGGGCCAAGACAAGTCTTTCACAAGAGAAAAAATAATAGCAAGTCATTGAAATGCTTAAATAAACAAAGAAACCCGTAGCATGCATAGGGAATTCAAGGTTCTCACCAAATAGAAAAATCCACAAATATGAAGATTCATGATTTGTGGATGAAATCGTAGGTCAAATCCTCCCTGCCTTGAGAATTTTATTCCTCCAAAAACCAAGATAGAGACCACCGAATAGGGTCGCAAATCATCTTTTTGACCTTGTGACGACCTCTTCCTATATTTTGTGCCTATGATGTTTATGGGGCTTCCAATGTGTAGCTTTGCATCCTTTTAAAGGCATCCAAATTAAAGTTTTGAGACCTTCAAATATTATGTAGGACTAAACAAATCAATGTAAATTTCCATGCAAGAGAGAACCTCTTGGCTACTTCATAGACCAACCCTATGCCAAGGTAATCTCAACATGCATCATAGAAACCGCTTGCCAAATATAGATGTGTTTCATCTTGCACAAATATCACACCTAGTAATATGTAATGAGAAAATCATGGAACATAAACCTTGTACAAAAGTAATGAATATGCAAAAGTACACCTGACCATCTTTTTTCTAGAAAAGGAAAAATCATCAAATTGGAGATATCAATGACAAGAAAGAAAGAATATTCTTGGATTATGCTACACTAACACATATTTCTTTGTGTCTTCTTATTTTTAGTAATTGAATTATCTCCTTTGTACTCCTGAGTTGCCCTGTACTCTTGAGTTGGCATAATGTACTTCTAAGTTGGCCTAATGGTGGAGAACTTGTACCCTTGAAAGAGAGATCACGAGTTCAAATCCTACAAGGAGTAGGGTATGTACGCCTCATTTGTAGCATGGCTAGGTGACTTATGCATGAAGTATGGGGTAGTTTCATATTACTATTGTAACTAAGGACAAAATATTTTTTAGCTTGAAATCAAATGCATAAATGAAACCTAGCTAAACAATGAAGTATAATGGAGTAAAATAGTATAAAGAAAGGAATAATTTCACCAAATAGCCTTTATGCCCTGCATGATTGACCTTCATTTCCCTTCTCCATTTGTTATAAAATGATGTTTTCCCTCATATTTTGGGAGAAAATATTGACCTATGACAATGCCCTAAGAAAATATTGAGGTACTGTACTATTGTTGCAAATGTACTCATAAATTGCAAGCAAGAAATATGCAGAAGTATGAAGTTATGCCAACATGAAGTGAAAAAATAAGGTTGAAATTTCCTTTTTATAGAAAAGTCAAATTTGGATGAATGGCCAGGATTGTCAGTTCAGAAATGCCCTAAGATCAAAGGTTAAAATTAAATGTGACAACCAGCAATTAGTGTTAGGGAAACATTAGGGTAAATTTTGAAATAGAGGGCTGAGATTTGATTTTAGCAAAATCAAATTTGATCCAGGTGGATCCAGAAGACCTAAAATTTTAGTCTCAGAATCTATACAAATCAACATCATTGGAAATATCTTGCTAACACGATCCTGATGCAACTTGAACGGGCTCAAAAGGGATCTGTATGCAGAAGTTATTCTCAATCAAAGTTTTGGTCAACAAGGGTATTAGGTACTCTTAACCAAAATTTTTGATCATTTCCAAATTAGGCAAAAATAGTGTCAAGTTGAAGAGTTCATTGGGCTAATTTTGAAGCCTTTTGAATCGCACAAAATAGAGCTTGTACACGAAAGATATCGTTGGTCAAATTTTGCAAAAGGAAGGTTGATTGATGACGTCAGCAGCTAACATGGTAGGACACATGGTGTTGACGTGGTAGGTATAGTTGTAGGTTGAAATGGTGAATTTGTTGAAGTGGAATTGGTGTTGACATGGACCTATAAGGTAGTGACACATGTCATGACAACATTGAAAGGAAAGTGACATGTGGGCCCATCCTAGGGTGCCACGTGGCAGGTTGTGATCTTCTCTAGTAGGATGTGTTTGTCATCTAAAAATTTTGTTGGGAGATTCGAACACTGAACCTCCCTCTTCTTATATTTTCTCTCTACCAACAAGCCACATAGACTCCTTGCTATAAACACAGGGCTTGATTTATTTATAGAACTAAAAGGTGGTCAGGTGGTTTGAACTCCCAACCACCCAAACACCATTTAGTGCTCTCAACCAATGCACCACACACCTTTTTCGGTATAAGACTTAGCAGATATTGCTTTTGTTACGTTTTTAAGGTGGGCCATTGAAAGAGGGGCCCTATATTTGCAAGTTTGAAACAATAAAATTAAAACAACACAAACAAATCAAAAGGATAGCTCGATAATGAAGCCCGAGCCCCCAAAAATGGGTTTAAAATATTTTTAAAAACTATTTTATAAGATTTTATAAGGGTTTTTATTAGTTTTGAAAGGATTTTCAAATATATATTGTAATGCAAATTGGGAGATACGGGGTTATTATTAAATCATATGGTTATTAACCATATTAGGAAATAATTTTGTATAAAAGGGGAAGGATTTTGGAATTGTAGGACATTGAAAATTCTCTTGGAGAGAATAATTGTATTATTGGGAAGTTATTATGAAAGGAGGAGAATTTGAATTCTTTGAGAGAGAATTACAAGGTGTTGATTATTACACCAAAAATTGTAAAGGAGAGAGAGACTATGAGAAATTCTTATGCAGGTGGAGCTTGGATATTGTAGCAAGGCATTTTCATTGCTTGGAAATATTAATAAAGCATTCTACCTTGAGAAACAGACCTAGAGACATAGACCTGATTGGACGAACTTCGTTATCAAGCTCCTGTGTTAACTTCTCTTATGTCTTTTCATTCTTCTCTCTCCTATCTTTCATTCTTTTAGTTTTAATTCCTTATGTTGATTTTTTATTACAACATTATAGTAATTAGTCAATTTCATTAAGTTATATAAATGTGAACCTAGTTTGTAATTTCAACGGTTAAACAACGTAGTCACACAATTTTGCTGGATCGGGATTAACTGTAATTTAAGTTAATTTTCAAGTTAATTGTAAACCTCTAATAATAGATCAAAGTGGTATCAAGGCTTCTTAACAGGAAATTGTAAAATTGAATGTTAACCAGGTTGAAATTGAAGCAAGGAGAAGGTGCACTTACAAAGTTCAATCTTGAGATCGAAAAACGAAGGTCTTTTCCATGATCAGAAATGGCAGCTGAACAAAGTCTTACAGAGTTTGATGAGAAATCTTTCTAGAAAGTATTTCTCAAAATGAAGGCTATGGTGGAAGTTATTTTCCAAGAGAGACAAGAGCGACAGATAAAAAAGGAACTCAAGAACAAAAAGAAGAATGAAGGTGAATCCATTTAAAAAGATGATAAAGATAAAGGAGTAGGAGGTGGTAGTGACCCTCCTGAACCTCCATCCTCATCTTCTTCTTCATCTTCTTCTTCTTCCTCCTCTTCATCTTATTTTTCTACTTCTTCCCCCAAGAAAAAAAAAACCTATACAGTCTTAATCAAATTCACCTTTGTTAAAACTTGATGTTAAATTTGATTTTCCAACCTATAATGGAGAACTAGATGCAGAAAAACTTGATAATTGGATAAAACAAATTGAAGTTTATTGTAGAATTCAGAAGTTTATTGAGGATTCTCAAAAAATAAAATTAGCCACTCTTCACCTGGGAGGCAAAGCCTTAATCTAGTGGGAGAGTAGAACTTAGGAAGATCTAAGCCAATAAGGTAAAATTATTTCTTCTTGGTTTGAGTTTATAGTTGCATTAAAGAAATAGTTGTATCCATTAGGTCATATGCAAAAAGCAGTAATGAATTGACAATCACTAAAGCAAGATAAAGGACAAAGTGTATAGGATTATATACAGGAGTTTAGAAAAAGATCTTTAATTTTGGGCATTCCATTATATACGGATATGTGTATGATCATGATGGGCCAAAAAGTGGCGATATGATGGGTATGTGGCTAATGACTTTTTCTTAACCCAAAATTGGTGAAACAAAAAGGGTTTTTAAAGGATATTTTCAACTTTCCACCAATATAAATTATGCTTTAATTTGAATTTGATAAATAATTATTATTCATTTTCTATTTAAATTATGACTAAAGTCTTGATTGATAGGCTGATTGAAAAACATCTATAACTTTCAAACGGTAACACATTTTTTGAATATGAAACATGTGTCACATTCTATGATTTGCATACTATAGGATTAAAAAGAAAAAAATTGAATTTCATGAAGTTTTGACCAAGTTAATGTGGTCAAACATACGACTTTTTATATTTTTTTAAAGTTGTAATAAAAAAATTATAATTAATTATTTACTTGGAAAAAAATTATAAAAAAATATGCATCACATCGGGACATGAGTCCTCTACTTATATCTAAAATATTATAAAAAATATTATCATTTTATTGTGGTTAGGGTGGTCAGACAGACACCTACTTCTTATTTTTCCATGAAATTTAACTACTACTGCATTGAAATTTCAAATTTTCACCAAATAGTTTTAAAAAAAATAAATTAAGCTAGTAGTTTAGAAACTACATTCAATTTTCTATAGATTCTATTCTTACATATTTTTGAAATACTATAGATAACTTATTCAAATTTTTACGTCAAGTTGCCTAACTCTGATTTTTCTAAATTTTTCGCCACTTAAGGGCCTATTTTTTTCATGATGATCCTATACATACCCATACACAGGAAATTTTGTTAAAGTATATAGGTGGATTACATGAAAAATTGAGGCATACAATACTTATTTTTAATCCAACTAACCTTGATTAAGTTAGTGTGCAAGCCATTCATTTATAAACAAGCTCGAGGAATAGCCATGATGGTCTCTTAATGGACTCTAATAAACACAAAGGGAGCAAGAAAGGGAAGGAGAAAATGCAGTGGAAAACTACTGTAAATAAAGAGGAGGATGAGCCTTATTTCTCACACTATAAGAAGAAAGAGCATGAAGATGCAAAGTATTAGAAATTGCATCTTGATTAGAAACCGAAATGATTCAAGGATCGAAAGGGTAAGCAAAATACCACAGGTATTGTGCATGATCTTAGATTAGATTCTGATGATGAAACCAAGATCATAGTTGTGGGTATAAAAGGTAACATTCATGTTATCAGTACTAGTTCCCATGCTTCTTATATAAAGTGTAATGAAGTACTTGTTGAAAGTAAGAGGAATGAATTGTTTCATGTAAGGGCTATTGCAAAAAAAAGTAAGATTGATACACTCATAGATAGTGGATCACAAGTGAATCTAATCTTTGAACAAGTTGTTAAGAAATTGGGATTAAAAACAAATCCTCATCCTAAGTCATATCCATTGAGTTGGGTGCATGATAATGATTGGCTACATGTGTCAAAGCAATGTAAACTCTGATTTGCAATCACATCCAAGTTTGTAGATGAGGCAATGTTAGATGCAATTTTGCTTGACATCTGTGGGATGGTTCTAGGTAGTCCTTATTTGTATGACAGAAAGGCCATTTTCTACAAGGAACATAATAAGTATCATTTTTTTAAGGATGGAATTGAATACATTATAAAATCTCATCACATGAAGAATGATAGATCTGTTGTAAACAAAGGGCATATCAAGATGATTGTAAATGCAAGCAATACTTTAACCCGTATGTCTCTAACAACTAGTGATCCTAAGCATAAGGATGGAATAATATTTGATAATGATACAGTGTCACATACAACATAGAGTGAGGATTGGTTGCAAGCACAATTAAGCCTTCAACTAGAGGTGGTAAAAGAGGGTTTGAACGATTCATTTTCTAACAATGTTCCTGTTCAAGAGATTCAACAAGTTGATTCATTTTCCTTCACATCAGTTTATTCAATACTGTTGCTTTTTCTTCTACTAGTTAGTTCTATGTGGATGATGGATGTGACAGTGAATATTGATGAGAATATTGTTATTGCATCAACAATGCTATTTCATTTTTCATTGTGTTTGTGATGGAAAAAATGGTCAGAATTCTAGCAGGATGCACCGATGGTACAAAATAGAATTTTGGTGGTCCAAAAGATTCTCAATGGGGAGGAATGATCTAGGTGGATCTAGAAGACCTAAAATTTCACATTCTCAAAATCTATACAAATTAGTATCATTGGAAAGGTATTGTTGATATGATGTTGATGCAACTTGAACGGGATCAAAAGGGATCCGTATGAAGAAGTTATGCTCAGTTAAAGGTTTGGTCAAACAAGGGTATCAAGTATTCTTAACCGAAAACTTTGATAATTTCCAAATTAGGAAAAAATAGTGTCGAGTTGAAGGGTATGTGCAGGATCATCATGGAAAAAATAGGCCTGTATGTAGCAAAAAATTCAAAAAAATCAGAGTTAGGCAACTTGATGTAAAATTGAATGTAGTTTCTAAAATACTAGGTTTATTTAAAAAATCTATTTGGTGAAAATTTGAAATTTCAATTTAGTAGTACTTAAATTTCGGGAAAAAATAAGTAGGTGTCTATTTGACCACCTTAACCACAATAAAATGATAATATTTTTAATAATATTTTAGATATAAGTAGAGGACTCATGTCCTGATGTGATGCATATATTTTTGTAATTTTTTTCCAAGTAAATAATTAATTATGAATTTTTTATTAAAACTTTTAAAAAATATAAAAACGCGTATGTCTGACCACCTTAACTTGCTCAAAACTTCATGAAATTCAATTTTTTTTTTAATCCTATAGTATGTGAAGCATATATGTGACGCATGTTTCAAATTCAAAGAATGTGATACCTTTTGAAAGCTATAGATGTTTTTCAATCAGCCTATCAATGAGGACTTTAGTCATAATTAAAATAGAAAATAAATAATAATAATTTATTAAATTCAAAGTAAAGCATAATTTATATTGGTGGAAAGCTAAGAATCTCCTTTAAAAACCCTTTTCGTTTCATCAATTTTGGGTAAAAAAAAGTCATCAGCCACATACCCTACACATACCCATCATATCGCCACTTTTTGGCCCATCATGATCCTACACATACCCTAAGGTGCTTGTCGCACTAATTCCGATGCATTTTGAATCACACAAAATAGAGCTCATACACAAAAGATATCGTTGGTCAAAGTTTGCAAAAGGAAGGTTGACTAATGACATCAACAATTGACATGGCAAGACACATGGTGTTGACGTGGTAGGTATAGTTGTAGGTTGACATGGCACATTTTCTAATGTGGCACTGGTGCTGACATGGACCTATAAGGTAGTGACGTGTCATGAAAACATTGAAAGGAAAGTGCAACGTGGGCCCTTGCTAGGGTGCCACACAATAGGCCATGATCTTCTCCAGTCAAATGTGTTTGTCATCTAAAAAGTTAGTTGGGAGGTTCCAACACTAAACCTCCCTCTTCTTATCTTTTCTCTCCACAAACAAGCGACGCGGGCTCATTGCTATAAATGTGAGGCTTATTTTTATTTAAAGAACTAAAAGGTGGTCAGGTGGTTTGAATTCCCGACCACCCAAACACCATTTAGTGCTCTCAACCAATGCACCACGCACCTTTTTCAGGATAAGACTTGGCGGATATTGCTTTTGTTATGTTTTTAAGGTGGGTCATGGAAGTAGGGGCCCTATATTTGCAAGTTCAAAATGATAAAATTAAAACAACACAATCAAATCAAAAGGATAGCCCGATAATGAAGCCTGAGCCCCCAAAAATGGGTTTAAAATATTTTTATAAACTATTTTATAAGATTTTATAAGGGTTTTTATTAGTTTTGAAAGGATTTTCAAATATATTGTAATGTAAATTGGGAGATATGGGGTTATTATTAAATCATATGGTTATGAACCATGTATTAGGCAATAATTTTGTATAGAAGGGGAAGGATTTTGGCATTGTAGAAAACTGAAAATTCTCTTGAAGAGAATAATTGTATTATTGGGAAATTATTGTGAAAGGTGGAGAATTTGAATTCTTTGAGAGAGATTAAAAGGTGTTGATTATTACACCAAAAATTGTAAAAGAGAGAGAGACTATGAGAAATTCTTATGCAGGTAGAGCTTGGATATTGTAACAAGGAATTTTCATTGCTTGGCGATATTAATAAAGTGCTCTACCTTGAGAAGAAAACTCGGAGACGTAGCCCTGATTGGACGAACTCCATTATCAAGCTCCTGTGTTAACTTCTCTTTTGTCTTTTTATTCTTCTCTCTCATGTCCTTCATTCTTTCAGTTTTAATTCCTATTGTTGATTTTTTATTACAACATTATAGTAATTAGTCAATTTCATTAAGCTATATAAACATGAACCTAGTTTGTAATTTCAACGATTAAACAACATAGTCATGCAATTTTGTTGGATTAGGATTAACTGTAATTTAACCTAATTTGTAAGTTAATTGTAAACCTCTAATTATAGATCAAAATCAAAGGCCGAGAATGCATGTGACAAGGAGATATTGGGCATGAAAAATGAAGGTACTGAAAAAATCAAATAATTATTTAAAATTATTTGATTTAAGAGACTGAGTTGACCTTTTGAATTAAAAATTTATTTATTTCAAAAGTGGTGGGGTCATGTGATAGTAAATAATGATTTTAAATTATTTACTTGGTAGGAAAATAGAAAGTGGGGGATTTTACATAAATGATTATATTTAAAATTAGAAGGAAAGTTGATCTAAGATAATTAAATAATTAATAATAATTATTTAATTATGGAGAAAGTGGATAAGGTGGACAATAATTAAATAAATCATAGGAATTTATTTAATTTTAAGAAGACATAAGGAATTAATGATGTATTTAAATAATTAAATAAAGTTTATTTATTTAAATAATCAGGAGGAAATAGTTAGGAATTATGACATTAGTACATAATTTTAAAATAATTTGATTATGTGAAAAGGATGTTTGACATATGAGAATGTGGTTTGCGGGTCTAGGTCATTTTTATGTGTCTACATTTTTCCCCTCTTTGTCATAATGAAGTTTATTGCATTGTGACAAAGAAAATAACTCAAAAATATGCCCGAGTGCAAAATAGGATGAGGAAGAATGATGAGGAGATAGCGGTATGCCCCCTTGAGAGGAAAAGTGGGTTCAAAGAACACTAGTGTGCTCTTGAAATGGATGAGAAGACTAGAAGATGAAGGAACAGAAGAAATGTTAGTGTGAAAGACATGGATGATGGGATGAGAAAGATACCTTCAATATTTGTCAGATTACTAATAAGTGTTGCATAATCATCATTTGGCAGTAAAAATGTTACAAATGGATGACAAAAACCTTGATATGATATAGAAAAAGGTGTGCAAATTCATCCACTTATGAAAACAGATAGTCATAGACAAGGAATGTCCTAACTCATACTAAGGGCCAAGTTTCCCTAGTCTTTTCGTCAAGACACACCAAAGACAACAAGCGAGGAAAAAAAGGTCATGACACGTCATCATAGCTCTAAATCCTTCATGGGACATCCTTGAGGTAGCTAGTAACATGACCAAGAAACAAAGCAATAAAAAGATTAGACAACATAGACCAACAAAATCAACAACCATTGAATATGTTTGCCAATATTTGTCGAAGGTTGATTTGACGATTTGGTCATTGAATAGGTTTGATGATTTTTTGATTTGAAGATTTGACAGTTTTGATGGTTCAACAGTTTGACAAATTGATTGTTGAATAGGTTTGATGGTTTGACAACGCCTGTTGTTAGGAAGGACACATCCTGAAATGGAAAGTGATATTTTGATGGGGTCCAATTCAAAGAAGGATGCATCTTGAAGAGGACCATAAAATGACCAGGTTGACACTATTGTGGCAATTGACTAATGTTTGACTTGATGATTGATTGGGCTATGTTGTCTGTTGGTTGGCAATTTGAATTTTGATGTTTTGATAATTGTCTAGTGCCTGAGTGTGACTATTTCTGACTTATTTGACCTTGTGGTTCAACATGACGCTTGACTTTGATGAAATGACAAAGGGTTGAATTATTATTTTATTTGACAATGCCTAAAGGACTGACCTAATGCCTGAGGGGAAGATCAATAGATGGCCTTGCCTACATCTAGTTACAGAGGCAATGTAGTTTGACAATGACAAAAGACTGACTTGACTGACTCAGACAGACTTGGGCTCTATTTTTGGGATTTTTGAGTGTTATTTAGATGTTTTTGGATTTTTGACATGTTTTGATTTTTTTGGATTTTCAAATGTTTTGATTTTTTTGGATTTTTGGCATTTTTTTGCATTTTTGCATTTTTGACATGTTTTTATTTTTTGGATTTTTGACATGTTTTTATTTTTTGGGATTTTTTGACATGTTTTGATTTTTTTGGATTTTTCTAACATGTTTTGAAATGGACTGTGAAAAATGAATTTGAATGAAGCCTACACACAAGAATCTAAGGACACACATGACCTTGCCCCTAGTCAAGTTGAATACTAATTGATAGGTGATGACGATGATGATGACAAGGTTGACAAAAATGTTTTGTATTATGTACTAGGTTGCAAGAGTGGATTGCATGGATTACGATTGATTGCATTTGGAAAGACATGGTTAGAATGAGATGGATAATGGAGGATCCTTAGACTATTTGACAAGGGAAAACCAAGATTGGCGACAAGAATGAAAGGATGATATGTGGCTTGGGTAAAATATAGGAGACATGAGACTGGAAGAATTATCATATGATCTCCAAGGACTATGCTGCATAGGGATAATTTGTTTTCTCCAAGGTATGGGTTTGGATAATGTTATGAAGGCAAGGACACAAAATTTCATGAATGGTATATAACCAGAGGATAGACCTGTCAAGAGTTTTGTCTAAAGCCTAATTTATGTTTGTGCCCTAGTCCTTATCAAGATCAAAGTAGGTGGGAAAATGGATGGAAATGATATGGATTAAATGGATAGATGGAAATGTCATAAGAAATTTCATGCAAAGGGAGATGAGACAACTTTCCCCCAAGTGTAATGGTCCACATGGATAATTTATTTTACACGTGACACCTATTTTCCAAGTTTTCACCATGGTACTTATCCAAAGCGCAATAAGAATGGTTTTCACTATTTGGATGAAATTTTTTTCTTTACTATTTTCTTGACTTTTTTGATTTTTTGTTTGATTTTTTTATTATATTTTTGTATTTTCTAGATAGCCTTGATATTTTAGCTAATCACTAACTATTCTCAATCCATTGATGGTGCTGATGTAGAGATTGGTGCCATGATATGCCAATAATGACCTTTAGGAAGTAGTTGCCTTGTCAAGATCATAGTGCTTGCATACAATTGATTGATGTCATTGTGATCCTTTCTGATACTACAGTTGGCCTTATCAAAATACACACATTACAAGACAGTGCCATGAGAGTCCTTATGATAAAGAGTTGTTGCCAAGATGTGATAGATTTGTGAGGTATGTGTCTTAGAATTTGGATGCGATGTAGGATTATGATGGATGATGGTAGATGTGGAAGGGTTGTTTGGACGTTTGGATGAATCACTTTTTATTTTCCAAACTTGGGGTGTTGGATAGCGGAGTTCGAAATTTTGATTAGGATAGAATTTGGAACCAACACTTTTATATGTCTTGCTTGATGACTATTTTGAAGCAGGTGAACATCTATTATACATGGGAGTCCTCTTTTCTTACGGCTCCACATTTTGATCGACTTTTGGATTTGGAATATTTTCTTTGCTTGATCCATTCTTTCTTTGGGATCCATTTTAACTTCATTTTTCCATTTGGATTTTTGTTTGCTTCCATGGTCAGGTATGTGCAAGATCATGATGGGCCAAAAAGTGGCGATATGATGGGTTTTTGTAGGGTTTGTGGCTGTCGACTTTTTTTTAACCCAAAATTGATGAAATGAAAAGGGTTTTAAAGGAGATTCTCCTTTCCACCAATATAAATTATACTTTACTTTGAATTTAATAAATAATTATTATTTATTTTCTATTTGAATTACAACTAAAGTTTTGATTGATAGGCTGATTGGAAAACATCTATAGCTTTCAAATGGTATCACATTTTGATTCTCAAACATGTGTCACGTTATATACGTTGCATACTATAGGATTAAAAAAAAATTCATGAAGTTTTGACCAAGTTAAGGTTAGACATGAGTTTTTATTTTTTAAAAGTTGTAATAAAAATTCATAATTAATTATTTACTTGGAAAAAATTACAAAAAATATGCATCACATCGACATGAGTCATCTACTTATATCTAAAATCTTATAAAAAAAATTATCATTTTATTGTGGTTAGGGTGGTCGAATGGACACTTACTTCTTATTTTTTCCCAGAAATTTAAGTACTCTGCATTGAAATTTCAAATTTTCACCAAATAGATTTAAAAAAGAACCTAGTAGTTTAGAAACTACATTCAATTTGCTACAAATTCTATTATTACATATTTTTGAAATAATATAGATAACTTATTCAAATTTTTACATCAAGTTGCTTTACTCTGATTTTTTTGAATTTTTTGCCACTTAAGGGCCTGTTTTTTCCATGATGATCCTGCACATACCCGACCTTTGATATTTTATTTTTGACTTTGGATTCGTAATAATTATATTTCTATTGGTTCCAAATGGAAGGCTTATTGGAATGACGGTTTATGGTGTGGATGGAAGGAGTGTTGGAAGCAACCTTATGACAAAGACTACTCATGACCCCCATTTTGATGTTTGTATCTGATAAAGTTTCCCCCAATATCGAGGAGGTACCACTAACATCATTATATTTTCTACCTAATGAATAGCCAAGACCTTGATGTCGATAATTTTCCTGAAGTTGTACCGGTTCTAGAATTCCTTGCTCATGTAGGCCTAGTCCTTTTCCTTGATATCGAATGCTCTGACATATTCTATTTACGATGGGGTATTTTTCATTTTGGAAGCAAGATGCAAACCCATCATTGTGTATGCAGAGATCCTTACTTAGTATTGCCTCATCTACAAGAAAGCCTGCTCTAACAAAGATAGATGGTCCTAGTTGATAAGATGTTGTCGCTTCACTGACTTGTTGGATATATTTTTGAGTAACATCTTTGGATTTATTTTGTGACATATCAGATTTAGATGGTTTTGTTGGTGCTTCCAATTCAATGTTGAAACCATTTTTATGGTTAGTGTCATAGAGTCCAATGAATTCAGCTATAGTTTGATCATTCATAAATATGTCTAGAATAGGAGACTTTCTTTCTAGAGGAAGATCATCTAGGTGTCTCATGGGAGAAATTCTCTCATTTTGGGAAGTGTCAATATTCATAGCTTGAATAGGTCGTCTTCAAGTGTTTGATCATGAATGGAATAAAGGTCAAGGAGTTGATCATTTTGGACTTATTGATCAATGATAATGTCTTGGTCAAAGAGGGGTTTGTCTTGGATGACATGATTGGGAATGGAATCTTGATCAAGGATAGGTGTATTTTGGATACCATGATTTTCTAGAAGGACTTCTTGGATGGACTTAAGGATAGGGTCATGAAATGGACTACTTTGATCTTGACATGAAGTGAAGCCATGATGTCATGCTTTGGACTTTCTTTTTGACATGTATCCTCAAGTTTATTAAATGGGGTGTGACTTTGGAGACCATGACTAGATGTGTTTTCATGACTAAATTTAGATTGGAATGGAGTGGCTTGGAAAGGATTAGTGGATGGACTAGGATATAACATGGAGACTTGGAAGGGGTGAGTGGATGAAGGACTAGGATAGGATGTAGATATTTGGAAGCAGTTAGTGGATGAAGTACTAGGATAGGATGTGGAGATTTGGAAGGGGTTATTGGATGGTTGATTTCCCTTGTCAAAGTTAGGTTATAAATGGATGTTTGTTGTGTATGAATGGTATGGATTGTGTTAAGTGACTCTTGATAGTGAGGATAGATGGTTGAATGGCTAGGACTTATGGATCATTTGTAAGAATGGTTTTGGTATTTGGATTGGATGAATTATCTTTTGAAGTCTACGGCTTGTTGGTATTGACCATTACGGAGTAACTGGTATTCAACTTCACTAGCAAGCATATCAAGGTGAATGGAAGACATGGTGGTGCATGGTATGAAAATTCTAAAGTCTACAAAATGAAGACCTAAGAGTTTGTTTATGCTAAAAAATATTTTGGAATCTAGGATGCAACTAAAAATTGCAATGGTAAAACCTATGGTAAACTAAATGAAAACTAAAAAGTGCGAAGATGGATGATTTGAGCAAATATTTTTCTATTTTTTGTATAGAGACCACTAAGAAAAGATGTTTAGAAACCGATTCAAAATGTTTGGTTTCAGACTAAGACAATGATAGTCATTTTCCTAAGTGATAGGTAGATGCATTGTTTCAGGCAGCAATTGTGTTGCAATAAAGTAGATGCATTGTTTCAGGCATTAATTGTGTTGCAATAAAGCAGATGTGTTGTTTTAGGCAGCAATTGCGTTACAATAAATTAGATGCATTATTCTAGGAAGCAATTACGTTGCAATAAAGCATATGTGTCATTTCAGGAAGCAGTTGTGTTGCACTAAAGCAGATGCATTGTTTCAAGCAGCAATTGTGTTGCAATAATGTAGATGCATTACAATTTGAACAATGTCTGGTTTTCTTGAAATTTTGAAAAATTTGTGAAGTTTAGTTTGATTATGATTTTCCAAATTTGTAAAAGTGGTTTTATGTGTTCATTGAATTAGAAAACACTTGGAAAACACATGATTTTGTCTTGAATTGTTTGAAACAAGCACATTGAAGAAAAGCACAAATCCAATGGATGGCAAGGACCATATTCACTAGATTCCCACTGGGATTTTTCTAGCCACACTTATTCTTAGTAGATGACTTAGAAGCTTGGCCACACTGGCTCCCCTTACACAACACTCACTTCTCGAGTCAACCAAGCTTTGATTTCTCATGAATCTCCCATGACAAACTCTTCATCTCTACTAAGAATTTCAAGTACATGGGATCGCTTGGCAACGACTGTTGTTGCACTGGCGAATAGAAAAGGATTTTGGCAACTACACAAATTGTTTTTAGTTAGGGCACCCATTTAGGTGGCTATGCATGAGGAAATTTTAACTTGTTTGCATAAAAAATCTGCACCTATAGTGCTAAGTTTTCCATTATCATTCACATTTGTATACCAGTTAGGAGTAGCTTGGCTTTACCTTCATTGTCGATTTGAGTCTCCTTTGGGTGAGTAATTTTTCCCGCCAAGGAAGGCCCACTCCTAGAGTTAATAAAAATTTATCTTGCACCCAATATCACACAAGTGCACAAGGGGAGAGGATACTCTTATTATTAAATTGGTGTTACACAAAACTAAAGACAAGATTGTTCATTTTAATGCCCAAATTGAAATATGTGGGTGGTAAAGCAACAACCCCTAAGTTTTTTTGCTTCTCCAAATCGCAGCAAGGCACAAGAGAATTGCGTACATAGTAAGGAGTTATCAATACACCAAAAGAAACATCAAACACTTGTTCATTTTAGCCCAACTTATTGTGATACAAGCAAAGTTCTTTTTAAGCCAATGTTATGAGAATGCAAGTAAATTTTATCCTTGATGAGTGTATATGCAAGTTGTGTTCACTTTAATCCCATGAGTGTGAATGCATGTTCATATTAAATCATGAAGTGTGAATGCAAGTTGTAGTTGTGATTATTTATTTGTTTGTTGCTTTAGAATTGAAAAATATTTGTAAAATCAACAACAAAAAAAGTGTTAGTATCTCCTCCCAGCTTGCCACATGCTGCCAACAATAGATCAGTAACCAAAAATCCTTAACCTAGCAAAACTAAAAAGGAGAAAACTAGAAAATGTTTTCAAAAACCACTTGAGAGTAAACCTGCAATAGGCAGATGTGTCTTTTTGTCTATCAAATATGTTGCAACATATCAAATGCATTGTTCAGGCTATCATATGTGTTGCAACAGATCAAATGTGTTGTTCAAGTTGTTAGATGTGTTGCAACAAATCAAATGCAGTGTTCGGGCTATCAAATGCATTGCAACAGATCAAATGTGTTGTTCAGGTTGTCAGATGCATTGCAATAGATAAAATATGTTGTTTAGACTATCAAATGTGTTGCAATAGATCAAATGCATTGTTTGGGTTGTCAGATGCATTGCAATAGATCAAATGCTACTCAAAAAATTGTGTTTGCAATGTTCCATACCTATACCTGCAAAAAATGATGAAAAGATCATACGGAAACTGCAAAATGTGTTTTTGGCATCAGGTTCACCAATGTAACTAAGGTAAAAATCTAGGTTAGCATGAAATCAAATGGATAAATGAAACCCTAGCTAAACAATGAAGTACAATGGAGTAAAATAGCATAAAACAAAGGAAGAATTTCACCAAATAGCCTTCATTCCCTCCATGATTGACCTTCATTTCCCTTCTCCATTTGTTGTAAAATGATGTTTTCCTTCAGATTTTGGGAACAACTATTGACCTATGACAATGCCCTAAGAAAATATTGAAGGATTGTACTATTGCTACAAATGTATTCAAAAATTGCAAGCAAGAAATATGCAGAAATATGAATTTATGCCAACATGAAGTGACAAAATGAGGTTGACATCATTTCCTTTTTATATAAAAGTCAATTTTGGATGAATGGCCAAGATTTTCAATTGAGAAATGCCCTAAGATCAAAGGTTGAAATTAAATGTGACAACCAACAATTATGGTTAGGGCAACATTGGGGTAAAATTTGAAATACAAGGATGAGATTTGATTTTAGGAAAATGAAATCAAAGGTTTAGAATGCATGTGACAAGGAAATATTGCGCACAAAAAAATGAAGCTATTGGAAAATCAAATAATTATTTAAAATTATTTGATTTAAGAGACTGAGTTGAACTTTTGAATTAAAAATTAATTTAATTCAAAATTGGTGGGGTCATGTGATAGTAAATAATGATTTTAAATTATTTATTTGGTGGGAAAATATAAAGTTGGGAATTTAAAATAAATGATTTTATTTAAAATTAGAAGGAAAGTTGATAAGATAATTAAATAATTAATAATAATTATTTAATTATAGAGAAAGTGGATAAGGTGGACAATAATTACATAAATCATAGGAATTTATTTAATTATAAGAAGACATAAGGAATTAATGACTTATTTAAATAAATAAATAAAGTTTATTTATTTAAATAATCAGGAGGAAGTAGTTGAGAATTATGACAATAATACATAATTTTAAAAATAATTTAATTATGTGAGGAAGATGTTTGACATATGAGAATGTGGTTTGTGGTTCCAGGCCATTTTTATGTATCTACAACTATAAGCCATATGTAGACCAAAAAATAGATCGTCTGGTATCGTGGACTATAAAAGAATTCATTTCCATTTCCATATTTCACTCTTACGAGGACACACTATTTTATTATTTTTCCCAATTCTTGAAATTTTAGATAGCCTTCTTGTTTCTTCTTGAAGTTGATCGTCATCACCATTATAAGAGGTATGATATTCAAAGCTAGTAAGAAATATTTAGTGAACCTCTTCAGAAATACTTTTGATTTCCTTATAAACATGTTTCTCTTTACCTTTAACATAAGGAGGACTTGACAGATTGGTGGGTTTTTTTATAAGAGATAGACTTAGCTTTCTTGAAGGATTTCTTCATAGTAGTCATAATTATATTATTCATTTTAGTATTTGTAATGCCCCGTTTTGTACCCTAAGGAATGTAGCAATTGTCTACGAAAGTGAAATAATTTTTTTTTTTAAAGTGTTAATATTAACTTTATTAGTTGCATACATTCTCTAAGTTACGCGACGTCACACTACTTGAGATTCCATAGATGACTTTAGTATTTAGCATTGCATGTATTTAATTAACATAAACTTTTAAAGTAAACATTGCACAACATTTGAATTCCATTCATGATAGTATAAATCACAAATAAGATTCTTACATTGGTATTTGAAATGACATTAGAATACTCATTCTTCAGATGAGGTAGATCAAATAATAGATTACAATTACATATTACAAGTGTTCACCTCATAAACAATTGAGGGATATTTCAAATACATGATTTCCAATGATACAATAAAAGAAGTACACATTTATCCAAATACGATCTCTCCATCCATGAAGCTCTCGTTGCCACGATCATAAACTGGGGACCCAACGGAGTAAGGTGCATGTTCCACCCAACCATGTGGTACCCGTAGGTCCACCCCCCGTGCTAGGAGATAGTAATAAGGTTCCCTAGACATAATCTACTAACCCTAGACACAAGTACATACTTAACTAATGGTTGCATTGCTTCCAGATGCAGGATAATCAAATATACTAAGCTAACAAGGTAAATTATTATATTAGGTGGAGTGTCATCACAATGTTGCATAGGTTACCCTGGTGTTTCTTCCTAGGTTCCGGCCGCCAACTTGGGTTACCCTAGTAACCTCTTACGAAACTCGGCCCCATATGCAAACTATTGCGGAATCAAATATCTTTTAAAGTAACAAGATATCGATTTTCCATTCCAGGCCTTCTCAACTTATACTCAAGACTAAATTAGCTCTTGAGTCTATAAGCGAGGCATATTAATCTTATTAAAGATTTTAAGCTAACTAATGTTTTGTTTTAGTTTTCACTAACTTACTAACTCTTTGTAAGTTACCCTGGCACCACTTTGTGTGTCGTCCCTCACACAGAGCCACTCCCATAAAAATAACAAAGGAATCTAAGTTTCCTTGACTAAGGTAAACAAGGTGCACAAGAATCAACATATAATACCAAACGATTCACAACGGTCATTAAATCTTTGTTCATAAATCCAGGTGTCAAAACACCATACTATAATATGTGCACTACCCTAGTCAACTCAAAGATTACATTTCAACAATAACAACACCCTTACTATACAAACTAATCTAGAAGACTTGTTCATCTAAAACATTCCCAATTCGCCCAATTAAAAGAAACACAATTTAAAGCAAATCAAAACATTGGAAATCTACATTAGGATTTACTATTTTCCAGTCATTCAATAAGAATTATCAAGAAATTATAACAACTTAATTGTAATTCTTTTCTCATATAATAAAGGAAAATACATCAATTTATTCTAATTTTTAACTTCCTCAATTTCACACACATAAGACACTCAACATAATAAAATAATTATTTAATATTTTTATACCAAAATATTTATTTAATTATCTTATTATAACAATTAATCAACAATAATATTACAATTTCTAAATTTCCTAATATTCAATAATTACATAATTATACAAATACAATATATATATTATATAATATTTAAATGTGAATAAAAGAAAATTCATTAAAATAAATCAAAGCACAAACTATAACAAATAGAAGTCTGTAGCCAATGTGCAACCATGGCAAAGGCTGTGGGTGAGGCTGCCTCCGCAGCCTCCCCACAGGGCCACGATGTGGAATGCAGTGCCATGCGCTGCCTGTGAAGGCAGCGCTGGGCGCTGCCCTCCACACCGTCTCCCTATTGGGAGTTGGCAGTGGGGGCAGTAACCCCTACTGCCCCCCAATGCATTAAATTTTTTTAAATTTTTAATCCGCCATACAAAAATTTGCCTAAGCAGCGATAACATGAAATATTAATGACAATTCCCTATTCAAACCCTCGCCCGTACGACGATTTTCAAGAATTATATAATTTAATTAAAATTCTCACTATTTAATATAAACATATATATCTACATATGTATATTTAAATACATGTATACATACACAATTAGCCAATAAACAAAATACTGTAACAGGTAACCATTTTCAACAGAGTTTTTTTTAATAGAAACTGGGAAAATACAATTTTGAACAATTTATCCCCAAATTAATAATTTCATCCACTGAGGTTTCAATTGTCATTTTTCAACAAATGATTTCACTCACAATTATTTACTCAATTATTTTCTACAGAGAGAAATTTACAGGATTTTTCTTTTGAATCTCATCTTTCATTTTCCTTAATTTCTCTACATATCCATGATTTCTTGAAATTTATACAGAAATCAACAAATCCTTACAGAAAGAATACAGTAAACAAATTTTCCCGAGAAGAACAAGTATTTTAACAAAATAAAATTTCTTCTATAGGTAATATAAAATATTTACACAGACAATCTTTTCCAAAGTAGACAAACTAAAATACACAGGAAAATACCTATACCCTTGAAGCTTTGAAAATAAAAATTGGCTGTAGATGAGAAACTTTGTTGCCTATTGCGTGCAATCCTCCAAAGCTTCTCCAAAACACAATATCCAAAAAGATGCTAATACCAACCCAAAGAGATCTTCCAGAAATATACAACAATTCACAAAGGCAATCACAATTTTTTCTCAAAAGCAATTTTTAACAGAACCTTATTCTTTCATTTCCCGTGAAGAAGTCATCTTCCCTTTTTTTCCCCCAAATCCCAGATAACATCCGAGAAAATCCTCAACCAAAAAGAAATTAATTCCACTGCCACACATGTCGAGAAGAAAATATCTTCTAACAACTTATCGGTAAATCTTTCTTTTCTCTTTTTCAATATTTGCATGCTTTTAAAGAATTTAAAATTTTCAAATTTCAAAATACAAATTTCCCTTTTTCCTCATTTAATTTATTTATCTAACAATTAAAAATACCATTTCCCACATAACAACTAATTTAAAATTTAAATCTATTCACACAATAAAGATAACTTTAATTTTATTTATTTATTTATTTAATTAAAATCAACAGTAAATTAAAGAATAATTAACTATCATAAAATTAACAAAATTTTCCTTTCAAAGCAATTGATCCAATCAAGGACAAACAAGACCACCAAAGACTCCAAACTAAAACCGACAATATACTGTGACTGGGTTTAAGACTAGACTAGGATAAACCATGTTACTACCTCCCAATCAACATTTTCGTTGAGTCTTGACACGCTCAGACCTAAGTAACCAGGTGGAGTCAGTGTCATGTACCTGCAATCCTACAACCAAACAAATAACATGCATATATATAATCCATTGTACAAACACACCGTGCGGAGAAAATCACAAAAATTACAGGGCACTCACTTGCGAGTGATGCAACTCTGTTCTCCACACCAATACACTTCACATCAAACTGACAAATAAAAATAACAGTTAGCTACCATAACATATATATAGCAATAACATTTGAAGGAAACATCTACGCTAGTACAAAGCATGTCAGAAATTAATTATCACCATACAATGTATCATCATATCACAAAACCAATCCACTGTTGCTCAAATTCAACGATCGAAATATACAAAACAAAGTACCAAAGTCTGACAGTGTGAAAACATGCTAACATAAAACATAAGCATAAATAGAGGGTTACTACATCCTCCCCCCCTAGGATCAGGCTTACTCCTGGAAGCCTGCTAATAGAAAACAAATAGCACACACATCTAAAATAGGTCCTCCCAAGAAATAGAAGGCTAGCCACTAGGATCCCTCTAGATCAGTACTCAGTCAATGTCTTGACCCCTGAGGATCAACTCCTGATGTAGAAGGATGTGCACGGTTTCCAAAGAACGATGCCGGTCCTCCACCAGGTACCCCTCCAACTGCACCCTGGTGCTCAACCTGGTGGTTATCCACCATGGTAAACACCCTATGCGACCTACCTGCATCTCCTACGGTCGACTCTGAAGCTGTCAGTCTCTGACTGAATCCAGAAGCGCCCTTCTGAGGACACTAACGAGCAATGTGACCCTGTTGGCCACAAGTAAAACATTCTATACTCCTTCTGAATCCTCTATCACCTGAAGGTACACTAGACCATGGAAAACTACCTCCACTAATTGTAGACTGAAAACTCTGTGCAGGCTGATCAAAACGATCACGCTGCACTCGCTGCCCACTCTAATCTATCTCACTCTGAAGCCAACCACCACCATATTGAGACTGAAAACTGTTATCCTATTGAGGCTGTGAATTACTTTTCTTCTAAGGAGTACATTGTTGTTGCTGCTGTCCACCCTTAGAGGGTGTCTATTGGTTCCCAGAGGAACCCCCTATTTGCACCTGTCCACCCCGTGGACTAAAACTTGCTGCAAGAGCACTGCCTATCTGTACTCCTGTGTGACCACCTAACGCCATAACAAGATTTTCTTCCACTATACGAGCTTTCTCCACAGCAACTTCCATAGTCTTTGGCTCAAAGACTCTGACTCCACCACTAATGTGGGTGTTTAAGCCCCTAATGAAGTGCTAAACCAACATAGACTCACAATCACCAACACCTGCATACTTCTTGAGTTCATAGATTCTACATTCATATTGCTCAACAGATAGAGCCAACTGACGTAGATCATGAAACTCATCAGCCTGTCGTTGCCTCCAGTGTTCTAATAGGAACCGTGCTCTAAACCTCTCCAAAAACATCTCCCAAGACACTGACCCAATATCTAAGTGGAGCTTCTGCTCCTCCAGGCGCCACCAAGTAGAGGCGAATCCTCTTAGATGCATGATAGTGCATCTCGCTCAGGTATTGCTAGCATATGGGTGCATAGCGAAACATCTACCCAAGTCTAGTAGTCAGGTCTCTGCCTCTAAACCACCTCCTATACCATCAAAACTAGGAGGACGTTCCCTCAACAAATCTCGCATGTGTCTTGCAATAATAGCATCCTGATGCACTGAATCATCTACTCTCCTTGGAGATCTATCACGCTCTCTAACTACCTCCTGATCAACTTCCTGTCTAGGTCCAAGTCAAGCTAGGACCTCCTCTAATAAAGGGCATAACTGTGAACCCTCTACTCCTGACTTTCAGGAATCTGTCCCTCATTCCTCTGATCCAACTGCTCTGCCTGATCACTCTGATGAGGGCTCAGAGGGGGAGTAACCTGAGGGATTGGCCCTTGGCCTCCACCTCGACCTCTACCACGACCTCTACCACTTCGCCTAGGCATGATACTACACCTAAACAATAACGAGTCTCAGATACTAATCAACCAAGGCTAACAGATAGCGACACTACGTACTAGGTCAACCTAATGGGCTCACGATTACCTAGAACATCCAGTGTTAGAAACCTGGCTCTGATACCAATCTGTAATGCCCCATTTTGTAACCTAAGGAATGTAGCAATTGTCTATGAAAGTGAAATAATTTTTTTTTTAAAGTGTTAATATTAACTTTATTAGTTGCATACATTCTCTAAGTTACGCGACGTCACACTACTTGAGATTCCATAGACGACTTTAGTATTTAGCATTGCATGTATTTAATTAACATAAACTTTAAAAGTAAACATTGCACAACATTTGAATTCCATTCATGATAGTATAAAGCGCAAATAAGATTCTTACATTGGTATTTGAAATGACATTACAATACTCATTCTTCAGATGAGATAGATCAAATAATAGATTACAATTACATATTACAAGTGTTCACCTCATAAACAATTGAGGGATATTTCAAATACATGATTTCCAATGATACAATAAAAGAAGTACACATTTATCCAAATACGAGCTCTCCATCCATGAAGCTCTCGTTGCCACGATCATAAATTGGGGACCCAACAGAGTAAGGTGCACATTCCAGCCAACCATGTGGTACCCATAGGTCCACCCCCCTGTGCTAGGAGATAGTAATAAGGTTCCCTAGACATAATCTACTAACCCTAGACACAAGTACATACTTAACTGATGGTTACATTGCTTCCAGATTCAGGATAATCAAATATACTAAGCTCACAAGGTAAACTATTATATTAGGTGGAGTGTCATCACAATGTTGCATAGGTTACCCTAGGTTCCGACCCCCAACTTGGGTTACCCTAGTAACCTCTTATGAAACCCGACCCCATATGCAAACTATTGCGGAATTGAATATCTTTTAAAGTAACAAGATATCGATTTGCCATTCCAGGCCTTCTCAACTTATACTCAAGACTAAATTAGCTCTTGAGTTTATAAGCGAGGCATATTAATCTTATTAAAGATTTTAAGCTAACTAATGTTTTGTTTTAGTTTCCACTGACTTACTAACTCTTTGTAAGTTACCCTGGCACCACTTTGTGTGTCGGCCCTCACACAAAGCCACTCCCCTAAAAATAACAAAGGAATATAAGTTTCCATGACTAAGGTAAACAAGGTGCACGAGAATCAACATATAATACCAAACGACTCACAATGGTCATTAAATCTTTGTTCATAAATCTAGGTGTCAAAACACCATACTATAACATGTGCACTACCCTAGTCAACTCAAAGATTGCATTTCAACAATAACAACACCCTTACTATGCATACTAATCTGGAAGACTTGTTCATCTAAAACATTTCCAATTCGCCCAATTAAAAGAAACATAATTTAAAGAAAATCAAAACATTGGAAATCTACATTAGGATTTACTAAATCCAATCATTCAATAAGAATTATCAAGAAATTATAACAACTTAATTGTAATTCTTTTCTCATATAATAAAGGAAAATACATCAATTTATTCTAATTTTTTAACTTCCTCAATTTCACACACATAAGACACTCAACATAATAAAATAATTATTTAATATTTTTATACCAAAATATTTCTTTAATTATCTTATTATAACAATTAATCAACAATAATATTACAATTTATAAATTTCCTAATATTCAATAATTACATAATTATACAAATACAATATATATATTTTATATATAATATATATTATAATAATATATATATATAACATATATATTATAATTATAAATATTATATAATATTTAAATGTGAATAAAAGAAAATTCATTAAAATAAATCAAAGCACAAACTATAACAAATAGAAGTCCACAGCCAATGTGCAGCCACGGCAAAGGTTGCGGGTGAGGCTGCCTCCGCAGCCCTCCCCACAGGGCCACGCTGTGGAAGGCAGCGCCATGCGCTTCCTATGAAGGCAGCGCTGGGCATTGCCCTCCACACCGTCTCCCTGTTGGGGGTCGGCAGTGGGGGCAGTAACCACTGCCACCCTCCAATGCATTAATTTTTTTAAAAAATTTTAATCCACCATACAAAAATTCGCCTAAGCGGCGATAACATGAAATATTAATGACAATTCCCTGTTCAAAACCTCGCCCGTACGGCGATTTTCAAGAATTATATAATTTAATTAAAATTCTCACTATTTAATATAAACATATATATTTACATATGTATATTTAAATACATGTATACATACACAATTAGCCAATAAACAAAATACTGTAACAGGTAACCATTTTCAATAGATTTTTTTTAACAGAAACTGGGAAAATACAATTTTGAACAATTTATCACCAAATTAATAATTTCATCCATTGAGGTTTCAATTGTCATTTTTCAACAAATGATTTCACTCACAATTATTTACTCAATTATTTTCTACAGAGAGAAAGCTACAGAAGTTTTCTTTTGAATCTCATCTTTCGTTTTCCCTAATTTCTCTACATATCCATGATTTCTTGAAATTTATACAGAAATCAACAAATCCTTACAGAAAGAATACAGTGAACAAATTTTCCCGAGAAGAACAAGGATTTCAACAAAATAAAATTTCTTCTATAGGTAATATAAAATATTTACACAGACAATCTTTTCCAAAGTAGACAAACTAAAATACACAGGAAAATACATGTACCCTTGAAGCTTTGAAAATAAAACTTGGCTGTAGACGAGAAACTTTGTTGCCTATTGCGTGCAATCCTCCAAAGCTTCTCCAGAACACAATATCCAAAAAGATGCTAATACCAACCCAAAGAGATCTTCTAGAAGTATACAACAATTCACAAAGGCAATCACAATTTTTTCTCAAAAGCAATTTTTAACAGAACCTTATTCTTTCATTTCCCGTGAAGAAGTCATCTTCCCTTTTTTTTCCCCAAATCCCAGATAACATCTGAGAAAATCCTCAACCAAAAAGAAATTAATTCCACTGCCACACATGTCGAGAAGAAAATATCTTCTAACAACTTACGAGTAAATCTTTCTTTTCTCTTTTTCAATATTTGCATGCTTTTAAAGAATTTAAAATTTTCAAATTTCAAAATACAAATTTCCCTTTTTCCTCATTTAATTTATTTATCTAACAATTAAAAATACCATTTCCCACATAACAACTAATTTAAAATTTAAATCTATTCACACAATAAAGATAACTTTAATTTTATTTATTTATTTATTTAATTAAAATCAACAGTAAATTAAAGAATAATAAACTATCATAAAATTAACAAAATTTTCCTTTCAAAGCAATTGATCCAATCAGGGACAAACAAGACCACCAAAGACTCCAAACTAAAACCAACAATATACTGTGACTGGGTTTAAGACTAGACTAGGATAAACCATGTTACTACCTCCCAATCAACATTTCCGTTGAGTCTTGACACGCTCAGACCTGAGTAACCAGGTGGAGTCGTTGTCATGTACCTGCAATCCTGCAACCAAACAAATAACATGCATATATATATATAATCCATTGTACAAACACACTGTGCGGAGAAAATCATGGAAATTACAGGGCACTCGCAAGCGAGTGATGCAACTCCATTCTCCACACCAATACACGTCACATCAAACTGACAAATAAAAATAACAGTTAGTCTACCATAACATATATATAGCTATAACATCTAAAGGAAACATCTATGCTAGTACAAAGCATGTCAGAAATTAATTATCACCATACAATGTATCATCATATCACAAAACGAATCCACTATTGCTCAAAGTCAGCGATCAAAATATACAAAAAAAAGTATCAAATTCTAACAGTGTGAAAACATGCTAACAAAAAACATAAGCATAAATGGAGGGGTACTACAATATTACAATGAGAAAGATTGCTTTCATAAATAAAATTTATATGGATAAAAGGTAGGGGATAACCATTTCGAAGAAATATTTTAGTGGTAGTAAGAGAACTATTGTTTTAATTTGATAGAGTTCCAACATTGAAAGGAAAGGAATTAACACTACTATTATAGTTATTATATGAAGTAGGGTATGATATAGATTGAACTATTATAAACAAAGAATTAATTTGTAATGGAGAGGTCGGTTATCACCATTGGATATAGATGACTCAAGAGAAGAAATAACATAAAAAAGAAAGTGTATTGTCTTGTGGTGTATTAGATGAACTAAAAATGGGAAATGACAAGAATGAAAACAAATAAATATTCACTCAAAAGTGAAGTACTTAATTAAAAAAAAATTACCTCTCCCAAGGCTATGGAAGATCAAAGTTTATATACCCATTCCAAGATCTATTCAAATTTCACTCTTTTGTAGGAAAGCAACGATGATTAATTTTTTTTGTCCTTACTCTTTGCAATTGTCTTAAGCATATGACCTCTATAACTAACCAAAATTTCCTATCACTTCCTCTATAATATTGATTCAATTTTTGTAACTATAGCACAATTACAACCCCCTTGTTTTACCTTTTTACTCCCCCTTGATTGTGGTACTTTATGGTTTTAGTGCATAGACTTATCGATTTAAATGAAATGAATGATGACACCTGGTTTAACTATGAAAGGTGAAAAATCAAACACTCCCACATGTCTTTGACAGAACTAAAGTGTGTAATACAAACAAGAAACTAATGCAGAGAAAAATAGAACTCTTAATAAACAAGAATGAATAAACTTATGTAAAGATGCAAATTTATAGTGGAAAGGAAAGCAATCATGAACTTGAAAAGCAACATGTAGCTCCATTCAAGCAAAGGAAAGAAGGTAAACTTGAGAAAGCTTATCCCTAGAAAAGGAAAAGTCGCAAAATTAGAGATATCTGTGAGAAGTAACAATATTCTAGGATTATGATACACTAACATATATTCCTTTGTGTCTTCTTATTTTTAGTAATTGAATTATCCCCTTTCTTTTCACTCTTAAGAGGACACCCTCTTTTATTATTTTTCCTAGTTCTTGAAATTGTAGATAGTCTCCTTGATTCTTCTTGAAGTTTATTGTCATCACTATTATAAAAGGTAAGATATTTAAAGCTAGTAGAAATATTTAGTGAACCTCTCTGGAAATAATTTTTATTTCCTTATAAACATGTTTCTCTTTACCCTTAACATAAGAAGGACATGATAAATTGATGGGTTTTTGAAAAGAGATAAATTTATCTTTCTATAAATATTTCTTCATAGTAGGCATAATTATAGTATTCATTTTAGTATTATGAAGAGTAACGTTGCTTTGATAAAGAAAATTTATATCAATAAAATGTAGGGTATAATCATTTTCAACAAATATTTCAATGGTAGTAAGAGTGCTATTATTTTAATTTGATGGATTTTCAACATTGGAAGTAAAGGAATTAGTGTTACTATTATAGTTCATTATATGAACTAGGGTATGATAAAGCTTGAACTATTATAAATAAATAATCAATCTATTATAGAGAGGTGGGTTATCACCATTTGATATAGGTGACTCAAGAGAAGAAATAACATAAAAAGGAAAGCTTATTAACTTGTGATGTATTAGATGAACTAAAAAGGAGAAGTGACAAGAATAGAAATAAATAAATATTCACTCAAAAGTGTACTTAATTAAAAACCAAATTACCTCTTCCAAGGCTATGGAAGATAAAACCTTATATACCCATTCCAACATCTAGGAAAATTTTCAATCTTTTGCAAGAAAGCATTAATAATTCTTTTGTCCTTACTCTTTCCAATCCTCTTAAGCATATTACCTCTATAACTAACCAAAATTTCCTAACCTATCATTTCCTCTATAATAGTGAATTTAATATCACCAGTTACCACCTTCCTTTGATTCCATGAAGTTAAAAATTGATGAGAAAGGACTTTAACATGTCCTTGCATAACTTGAAAATAAGATAAAATCGCATATTTCTAAAAAACATCCCACAATTCTCTATAACTAATTATAGAGGAGGAAATTTTCTAGTCCTGAGTCTATAGGAAAATGAAGAGTCTATAGGGAGAAAATGGTCCTCAAATACCTCAAGGAGAAAAGCTTAAGGGATGGGATAATAAGGTGAGAGTTTTAGAATCTGAAAGAGTAGATCACAAAAGTTTTCTAGAAAGATTAGAAATATCTCAGTCAAGGATGATAGCATAGCCCAAGGATGACAGTGTGGCACACTGACATCTCAATGGTGTGTTATCATCTCATACAAATTAATAATCAATACTATCACAAGAAACAACTTAAGTGACTACTAACAATCTAATTGCTAAGAAATCTTGAAGTGTAGGAAAATAATAAAGTATAACAAAACTAAAATAAAGTAAAGTAAACAAAGTAAAATGTAGATTAAGTGAAATGTAGATGATAAAACTAAGCAGCAGAAAGAAAGTGCTTACAACCAACCAAGAAGTGAAGCCTCCAACATGTAATGGAGAGGTGGGTTATCACCATTTGATATAGGTGACTCAAGAGAAGAAATATCATGAATATAAATGAAAGCTTATTAACTTGTGATGTATAAACCAAATTACCTCTCCCAGGGCTATAGAAGATAAAACCTTATATACCCATTCCAACATCTAGTCAATTTTTCACTCTTTTGCGAGAAAGTATCAATAATTTTTGTGTCCTTATACTATGTAATCCTCTTAAGCATATGACCTGTATAACTAACCAAAAATTCCTAATCTATCATTTCCTCTATAATAGTGAATTTAATGTCACCAATTACTAATGTGTCCTTGCATAACTTGAAAATAAGATAAATCTCTCATTTCAAAAAAATCCCATAATTATCTATAACTAACTATAGAGGAGGAAATTCACTACTCTCGAGTCTTTAGGAAAAAGAAGTGTTTATAGGGAGAAAATGGTCGGCAACTACCTCAAGGAAAAAAGCTCAAGTGACAAGATAAAAAGGTGAGAGTTTCAAAATTAGAAAGAGTAGATCATAGAGGTTTTCTTGATAGACTGGAAAAATCTTGGCCAAGGATGACAGTGTGGCCCAAGGATGATAGTGTGGTGCACTCACATCTCAATTGTGTGTTGGTGTCTTGTACAGACCAAAATTTGAGATTATCATAGATTACAATATAAGTGGTCCTACTAACAATTCGATTGATAAGAAATCTTGAAGTGTAGGAAAATAACAAAGTATAAAAAAACTAAAATAAATTAAACTAACTAAAATCTAGATTAAGTGGAATGTAAATAATAAAACTAAGGAGAAGGAAAGTGCTTATAACCAACGAAATAGTGAAGCATCCAACATATAAATCTCTTCAATACCTACACACATAAGACCAAGAGAAAATGTTGGGACTGTTTAGGGGCTTGCCTCAGTCAAACCCCCATTTTGGTGTTTCCACCTCCACAAATAGCCAAATAGACAAAGAGAAAGATAAATAGACAAGATAGTAAAATGCATAGACAATGTTAGAACACAATAATCTGCTGAGAGGGGGGTTGAATCAGTAGATGCTTGAATTTTGACTCTTTAAAATCTTGAGCTAAATGACCTCTAAAACACTTTGTGCAAATTAAAATATGATTAACAACATATAAACAAGCACACAATTAAGAATCACATAACAAACAATATACGTGGAAAACCCAAGATGGGAAAAACCACGGTGAGAAAATGTTGCTAGGAGCTATTGTCCTAATCCAGCCTCACGAATATGCTTTCTATTACAACTTTTAAGGGATTCAACCCTAATGAGACACCAATCCCCTGAACTAAGAACCAACTCATTTATCTAATGGCACCAACCAATCAGATTTACAACAGGAAAGATGATTATAGTTAATTCCTAAGGAACTCAAATCCTTATTATAGCTTACTCTACAACTGCTCAACTATTTTTTGTTGTCACAACAACTCTCTTCTCTACTCTCCACCCCACTAGTTCAACTCTATTCTTATCCTTCTTCTTTAGTGCATTCTTAGTCTGCCTCTATGCACAAATATACACTTGTACAACTCTCCTCTAATTTTTGTATTCTCTTTTAGTCTTAGGAGCTTAGAATCACTTCTACACCGTGCACACACCTTTGCACTTATCACAGTTACACTTAGACAATATTCTAATGTATTTTGTGTAGAGACAACTAATAACCATTGCCTCAAGATTCACCATAATCATCTAAATCTTTTGTTAGGGTTCAAGGAAATATCCTTTACTATCATGCTCCAACATTGAGCCGCACAACATTAATTTTGGTGCACAAAACTTTCCTTCATTCTCTCTTTCAAACCCTTGGATTGGATATGTAATTAATGCATCCTTCTGATCATTCGATCTGATCTTGATCCTTTCCTTTGTGGCCATCTATGTCACTGCTCTATGCATCGAATCTCATTACAACTTTCGTTGATGTAGGTAGAATCATTTAATTTTCACCTCCATGTTAGCTCACAAGAAAAACCCTGATTAGACAAAGTTATCCATTTGATCTCTTCATATTCAAACCTAAGAAGTTGATCTCCTACCTTCGTACCACAATCTTGTGATCTCCATTCATCCTTGCAGCTTTAAAACATAACCATTTGAGAAAAATTCTTTAAACCTCTATCACTGATTTCAACTCTTTTGAAATCACACTCATCGCATATTGCCATTACACTTATGGCTTTCGCATTCATTTTTTGTGATGCAGTGCCCATTGTCCAATCACCTTCCTTAAATCTTTGTCATTCATCACATATTTCTGATTTTCTACGAGCACCACCATTCCTATATGTGATGTATAAAGATGCAACGACCACCATTGGATCAATTACCGATCAATCTGCATCATCCCCTGCTATCTTGTTAGCTCTGACGATGGCTCTAGAACATCTTTGTGGGCTGGTGGGCTTATGCCATGTATCCTCTATTGACATCATACTCCACTAATGTCAAACACCCATCACTCATCATTGAAGGAATCATGTCTCAAGGATGTGTAAGCATGATATACTAACACCCAACAATGCAATAGCATCCCAACACCTATCCTTGTTGTCATCACCTTCCACTACCATCGCTCATCGCCCAAATCTCCAACCACTTCACTTCATAATAATGATGTGAAGCGATGATGCCATGTGTTTGCTAGACCCACCAAGGTCTATTATCCTTCATCATGTGTTGTCTAATCAACACTTGTTAGATCTCATCCAATCCCTACTTCCCCATGAGACACAATCAGGACCCACTATAAGCATAGTGGGATGGCGGGTACCATCTGATCAACTTGATCATGACCATCAAATGACTTCTATCGCTCATTGTTGAGCTTAAGGAAAACTTCAAAGTGTTTTCCACAATGTGTGACACCTAGCAATAGTCTTCGGATCTACTGACTTTGAATGTGCGCCATTCGATCTCCAAGTGCTATATTGGTAGCATCAACTGGGTGACTAGGTGAAGGGGACGGTCACTAAACGAACTTAAAGTTCATAAGTTATAACTGAACTGACTGGTTATCACCAATACATAGTCAATGTGAAAACATAAAAACTATTGATCGCCATGACTATAGACATTTAGGGTTTAACTGATAAACCCTAATTTTGTCTGAGGCCATAAGTAATTCTTTTCTAAGCTCATCCTTCATCCCTTGGACCTGTATTACACATTTCTAAGATGATCCAAAAACCCATGTCGAATCTAGATTTAAATTTTTCTTTTGAGAACTAGAAGAATTCACTATACCATCTTGACACAATTTCATGACAACAATGCAACAACTTGAGCAACATTTGCAACTTACACTCCATCTTCTGAACTAGATCCAAAACTTACCTTAAACATTAATGACAATATTTTGACATTAATGTCACCACTCCCTTCATACAGGATCAATTCCATTACACACCTGCTCCCCTTTTGACATCAATGACAACAATATTCCAACAACCTCTCCCTTTGTCATTGATGGAAAAAATAAATGTTCATACTAATGGGCTAAAATGGTATGATGCCAATCAAAATCAATTGAAATATGAAACACTAAAGCTCTGTATCGATTGGAATTTCTAAGAAAGTCACTCACCTTGCTCCTTTTTTGTCACCATGATCCCATTTGAACATTTTCACATATTTCTCCCCCTGTATCTTTACCATGCTCATCAGACTTAATTATGCATTTGCTTAGTTTCTCCCTGTTTGACATCATTGCAAAGGGCAGACTCCCCCTAACACAATACTCCCCCTCTGATAGGAAATTCAAAGAGAAAGTGGGAGTCATGATTATGCAACCATCAAGTCATTATAACTTTGTAAAGCCATTGTTACCTGACTTGATCTATCCTTTCAATTCTAGGGATGAATGAGGTATAAATGAAGCTCCCCCTGAACTCATGCCCTATCACTAGTGTCTAGTGATATGATGTGAAAGAAATTACTCCCAACTTCTACCTCACATGTTCAAATTATTCCTTAGGAAGAGGCTTGATAAAAATGTCACCTACCTATTCTTTAGTGGGAAAATACTCCATGCTAACCTCCTTATCTACAACCTTCTCTCTTATCAAGTGATACTTAATAGATATGTGCTTTGTTCTAGAGTGCATCACTGGATTCTTTGAGATTTTTATGGAAATTAAATTATCACAAAGAATTGAGATAGGTTCTTTGTACTCTACCTTGATGTCCTTGAGTTTCTGCTTCATCCATAGGACTTGAGTACAACATGTTGGTGTTGCTACATATTTTGCTTCTGCAGTAGATAGAGTGACTGATTCTTGCTTCTTTCTCATCCAGGAAACTAGCTTGTTTCCCAAAAAGAATGCTCCACCACTAGTGATTTTCCTTTCATCTACACTTCCTTCCCAATCAGCATTTGTATATGTTGTTAAGGAAAAATCCTTTCTCTTGGGGTACCACAATCAATAGTCAATAGTACTTTTAATATATATGAATATTCTTTTTACACCACTAACATAAGACTCTTTTGGTGCAGCTTGAAACCTTGCCACAAAACATACTACTTGCATAATGTCTAGTCTAGATGCAATTAAGTATAGCAAGCTTCCAATCATTGACCTATACATTGTCTGATTTTCCTTTGTTGATTCATCTATTTTACTCAACTTGCAGCCAGTTATCATGGGGGTGATAACCATTCTATTATCTTCCATGCCAAATTTCTTAAGAATCTCCTTAGCATACTTAGTTTGAGATATAAATATCCCATTGTTAGTTTGTACAATTTGTAAGCCAAGGAAAAATGATAACTCTCCTAACATTGACATATCAAATTCATCTTGCATGTGTGTAGCAAATATTTTACACATATTGTCATTGCTACCACCAAAAATTATGTCATCAACATATACAACAACAATAATCATGCTCTCACTTTCTGATTTGAAGTATAGGTTACTCTATGAACATCCCTTTTTAAATCCTTGTTGTTGTAGGTATTGGTCTAATCTAGGATACCATGCTCTAGGTGCTTGTTTTAGAACATAGAAATATTTCTTCAATATACACACATAATCATCAACCTCTGACAATTGAAAACCTTTTGGTTGTTCAGTGTAGACTTCTTCTAGGTTTCCATTCAAGAATGCATATTTGACATCCATCTGATATACCTTGAATCCCTTTATAAATTGAAAATGCAAGAAACATTTTGATTGCTTCTAATCTTGCCACAAGTGAAAATGTTTCTTCAAAATCAATTCCTTCAACTTGTACATGCCCCTTGCACACTAATATTACCTTGTATCTTACTACAGCTCCATATTCATTCATTTTGTTTCTAAACACCCATTTTGTGTCAAGCAATGACATTTTTTCTTAGGGGTCTAGGAACCAATTCCCATGTTTTAGTCTTCTCAATATGATTTAAATCCTCTTCCATGACTTCTATCTAGATCTCATCCATGCTAGCTTCAGAGAAAACTTTTAGTTTAATTTGATATAAGAGAGAAAAATTTACTTCCTCTTTGTTCTTTGCAAGTCTTCTCCTAGTTAGAACTCCCTCATTTTTATCACCAATTATTTGATCTGTTGGATGATCCTTTTGTAGATACTTTGCATGTGCTCTTTCAAACTTTGGTTCACATACTTCTTCCTCATTTTCTTCATCGATAAAAACCTCTTCTTCTTCTTCTAATTAAATCTCAAGGTTGGTCCTACTGGGCTTGACCTAATTTATATCGTGATCAATTTTGACACTAATGCTTTCAACAATCTTGTGTAGCCTCTTGTTGTAACATTTGTAAGCCTTTCTTTGCGTGGAATATCCTATAAATATACCTTCATCACACCTCGAATCAAAGCTTCCAAAATTATCATATTCTCTCTTTATATAGCACTTACTACCAAACACCTTAAAATAATTGATAGACACAGGTCTGCCATACCATAGCTCATATGGAGTCCTGCCACTATTTTCTCTTAAAAGAGCTATGTTCTAAATGTGCACTATAGTATGAACTAATTCTTTCCAAAAATTATCTAACAATTTAGCCTCACTCAAAATTTCTCTACCCATGTCTTTAACTACTATGTTTCTTCTCTCTACAACTCCATTTTGTTGTGGAGTTCTTGCTGTGAAATATTGCCTCTTAATTCCATGATCTTCACAGTACCTATTGAACTTACTTGATGTGAATTCTCCTCCTCTATCTGATTGTAAGAACTTGATTCTCTTTCCAGTTTACTTCTCAACAAGCTTCTTGAATATCTTGAACTTTTTAAATGCCTCAACCTTATCTTTTAGAAGTGTTACCCATGCCATTTTGGTATAATCATTGATTAGTAGCATGGAATACCTTTCAACTTGCATTCCTCTTGTCCTCATGGGATGACATAGATTAGTGTGAACTATTTGCAAGGGTTTTTTGGCTGAGTAGTCCTTTGTTGGAAACTTAACCCTTGTTTTCTTTCCTTGTTGAAATCCTTTGCAAGTAGTGTTTGCAGGCTTGGTTATCTTTGACAGATTTCTCACTAACCCTCTTGAGATTATTTTGACAAGGTTGTCAAAATTGGCATGTCCCAATCTTTTATGCCACAACCAACTCTCATCTACATGAATTATTAGACAATTTTTTCCTTTTAGTTCACAAAGGTTGTATAAATTCATGTAAGTCCTTACACCATGTGTAATTTTCTTACCATTCTTTCATATCTTGTAGCCTTTAGAGTTAAATGTAACTTTATAACCATTATCACACATCTGGATGACACTTAGAGGGTTATGTTTCAAACCTTCAATATAAAGGAAATATTTTGTCTTGTTCTTTCCATCTAAGCACAAGATTCCTTTTCCACAAATCTCGACATCAGTATTGTCTCCTAGGCTTACTGAGCCTTACACTTTTTGAGCTCAATGAATTTTCTCTTGTCTCCAGTCATATGATTGGAGCAACCACTATCAATTAACCACAAACTTTCTTTCTTTGCATGTAGTGTAGTTTGTGAAATCATGGATTGAGTAGAACTTCACTCTTTTTCTTGCCATATTTTCTTAGGTTTCTTTTCAATCTTCTCACCCTCTTCCTTGGGAACCTTAGATTCATTTCCACTTTTGGGGTTTGTATTCTTCTTCTTTTTAGACTGAACATTTGGTCTTATGAACTTTGTTCTACATTTTCTAGCAACATGACCAAAATTGTTATAGTTGTAATAGATTACATTCATATCAACTAAGTGAGAAAATGAATTTTTTGTCACATAATTTGTACTCCCCTTAGGAATAAATCCACATTCTCTAGCCCTATGACCAAGCTTATTACATGTATAACAGTATCCATGAAAATATTAAGAAGACCTCATAGAATTTCCTTGAGTTGGATGAGGTGGTCTTATTTTTATTGGCCTCCTTTGATCACGTACTCTTGTGAAACCATCAACATTCATTATTTTTTCTATTCTACTCCTTTCTTTGTTGATCATCAACATATTGGTTATTCTTCTTGTCTGCTAGTGGCTTACCTTCTTCATTTGAATTCTTCAACTTAGCAAACTTCTTCTCTTCCACATCTTCCTTGCATGATTTCTTGCCATTTGGGCTTGACCTCTGCTATCCTAAACCTTTCATAGAGTTTTGTAGACTCATTGATAAATGAATTCTTTCCTTTTTCTAGCCCTAAACTTTATTTCTCCTTATTTGTAGGTTTTTGTGTGCTCAATAATTTATATCAAGAATCTCATATCCTCCCTTCATCTTTAAACCTCTTTCAATCTGCTCCTTGGGCTTTTCTAAATCCTTTCTTAAGGAAACTAATTCTACCTCAAGCTTCATGCATCTATCTATTTCAAATCCCATTTTGGATTTAATTACTTCTTCCATTCTCTTCGCTTCCTTTACTTGAAGTTTCAGACCTACTACCATCTGGTTAGACTCCTCAAGCTCTTTAGATAGCTTCTTATTCTCCTTTTTTAGTTCTTCTACTTCATCTCTCAAAACATCAAGATCTTCTAAGGCAGAAATAAGTTCTCCCTCTAGATCTATTCTAGCTTCTTCATCACCAAGATTCTTACCCATACCATGCTTCTTTTTTATAGTCTTCATCCATGAGGATAAATTCTTCCTTTTTTCTCTATTACCATAGCATGATCATTTTCATCATTTGAGCTATCATCAACATCAAATGCGTCAATTCCTTCTTGTATGTACAAGTTCTTCTTCCCAAAATTCTTCTTCTTGGGATAGTACGTTTTCTTTTTCTTATGGTCTTCTTCTTGTTCAAGGTTATCCTTCTTGTAGGGGAACTTAGAAGAAAAATGTCCCACTTTACCACAATCAAATCATTTGAAGGGTAACTTACCTTTGTACTTTCCTAATCCTCTCCTTAATATTTTGATGAAGTTTTCTTCTTCCTCATTAGTCCCTCCTTGTTCAAATGTGGTGTTTTTAGCTTTATATTTCTTGGGTACTTCATCCTTTACTTTGTTGGAAACCTTGAAAGTGGCTTCTTTTCTAGATGGCTCTCCATCTCCCATCCTTATCTCATATGTTGTAAATATACCATGCAGCTCATTCAGGACAAGTTTATCTATTTCTCTTCCTTCCTCTATTGCTAAAATCTTAGAGTCATACTTGTATGTCATTGACCTAAGAAATTTTAGTACAACTACATCTTCGTTAACTTCTTCTCCACATCCTCTAATGGAATTCAATATATCATTAACTCTTTGAAGATAGTATACAGTGCTCTCTTCTTCTATCATCTTTAGAACTTCAAATTCGGCCCTCAACACTTGAATCTTGGCCAATTTCACTTTATCATCTCATTCATAGATCTTTCTCAATGTATCCTAGACATCTTATGCATTCTTACAATACATAACCTTGCTATGTACAAATCTAGACAAGTTGTTTGTAATAGCAAACTAGGATTTTTCATTGTCCTCATAATCCCTTTTTCTAGCAGCATCAATAGGAGGTGTGGCCAGTGGTGTGTAACCATTCACAACAAACATCCACACATCAAACCCTAAATATTCTAAGTATTTCTTCATTAAAAAACTCTAAAAATTATTATATATTTCATCGAACCTAGGAGGCTTATTGAAGAGGAACTTTCTTGACTAGCCATTGTGTTCACAAATCCAAGAATCTACCCAAGCTAGTTAAGCTTCTCCTAGAGAGCATAGGGCTCTAATACCAATTGTTAGAACACAACAATCTACTAAGAGGGGAGTGAATCAATAGATATTTGAATTTTGAATCTTCAAAATATTGAGTTGTTTGACTTCTAAAACACTTAGTGTGTAGATTAAAATATGATTAACAACATATAAGCAAGCAAACAATCAAGCATCACATAACAAACAGTTTACGTGGAAACTCTAAGATGGGAAAACCCATGGTGATAAAATGCTACTAGGAGCTATTGTCCTAATCCAACCTCACAAATATGATTTATATTACAACTTTCAAGGGCTTCAACCCTAAAGAGACACCAATCCCCTGAACTGAGCACCAACTTAGTTATCTGATGGCACCAACCTGTCAAATTTACAACATGAAAAATGATTACAATTAGTTCCTCGAGAACTCAAATACTTGTTATAGCATACTCTACAACTACTCGACTATTTGTTGTTGCCATAATAACTCTCTTTTTTCTTTGCACCCAACCGGTTCAACTCTGTTCTTCTCCTTCTTTAGTGTATTCTTGATCTACCTCAATGCACAATCATACACTTCTGCAACTCCCCTTTTCTATTTTTTATATGCTCTTTCAATCTTAGGAGCTTAGAATCACTTCTACACCATGCACACACCTCTACACTTCTCATAGTTACACTTAGGTAATATTCTAATGTATTTTGTGTAGAGCCAACTGATAATTATTTCCTTGGGATTCCCCAAAATCATCTAAATCTTCTATTAGGGTTCAAGAAAATCTTCTTAACTATCATGCTCCAGCATCGAGCTACACAACATTAATTTTGGTGTAAAGAACTTTCCTTCATTCTCTCTATCAAACCCTAGGATTGAATATGCAATTAATTTTGGTGTAAAGAACTTTCCTTCATTCTCTCTATCAAACCCTAGGATTGAATATGCAATTAATGCATCCTCCTGATCAGACACAACATTAATTTTGGTGTAAAGAACTTTCCTTCATGTTCAAACCTGATCCATTGATATCCATTTACCATCATAGAACTTTAAAATGTAATCGTTTGATAAACAATCTTTAAAACTCCATCATTGATTTCAACTCTTTTCAAATCACACTCATTGTGTATCACCATACCAATTATGACTTTTGAATGCATTTCAGTGATGTACTGACCATCATCTAATCATCTTCCTTGAATCTCTATCATCCATCGCATATCACTAATTTTCTACGAGCACCACCATTCCTATCTGCGATGTATAAAGATGTAGAGATCACTATTGGATCAATTACTGATAAATCTACATTGTCCCTTGCTATCCCATTAGCTCTGACAATGGGCCCATAACATCTTTGTGGGATGGTGGACTTATGCCATGTGTCCTCTATTAACATCATACTCCACTAATGTCAAACACCCATCACTCATTGCTGAAGGCATCATGTCTCAAAGATGTGTAAGCACGATACACTAACACCCAGTGATGCAATAGCATCCCGACACCTATCCTTGTTGTCGTCACCTTCCACTTCCATCTCTCATCACCCAAATCTCCAACCACTTTGATTCACAATAGTTATTTGAAGTGATGATGACACGTTCCTTCTCAACCCACCGAGGTCTATTCTCCTTCATCATTTGTCGTTCAATCAACACTTGTCAAATCTCACCCAATCCCCACTTCACTGTGAGACACAACCGGTACCCACTATAAGTATAGTGGGTTGGTGGGAACCGTCCAATCAACTTGATCATGATCGTCGAATGACTTCCATCGCTCATCATTGAACTTAAGGGAAACTTTGAAGTGCTTTTCATGATGCATGAGATCTAGCAATAGTCTTTAGATCTACTAATTTTCAATGCACATTATTCGATCTCCAAAGGCTATATCGATAGCATCGATTAGGTGACTAAGTGAAGGGGTCGATCACTGAACAAACTTAAAAGTCATAAGTTATAACTTAACTTACCAGTTACCTCCAATACACAATCAACGTGAAAACATAAAAACTATTGATCACCATGATTGTACACATCTAGGGTTTAACTAATAAACCAAAGTTTTGTCTGAGGCCATAAGTAATTCTTTTTGAGCTCATCCTTCATCCCTTGGACCTACAAAACACATTTTTTAGATGCTCTTGGAAAACCCATGTCGAATCTAGATTTAGATTTTTCTTTTGATTACTGGAAGAATTCATTGTACCATCATGACACAATTGCATGACAATAATGCAACAACTTGAGCAACATTTTCAACATACACTCCATCTAGAACCAGATCCACAACTTTCCTTAGACATTAATGACAAAATTTTGACTCAATGCCACTACTCCCTTCATATAGGATCAATTCCATTACACACCTGATACCCTTTTGACATCAATCACAACAATATGCCAATAGACAAGGAGTGTGAGAAATCCCAAGATGCTCAAAGACATAAGATAAGAGATAGATATCACCTATAAAGCTTGAGGAATCCAAAGAGAGAGAAATAAAGGGATAGTTGGGAGAGACAAGAGAATTGAAGAGTGTTATGAGAACTTGAGACTTTTATAGCAAGAAAGGGAGTTGTGCAAGCTTGGGAAAAAGAGAGAGATTTTGTGAGAAAGAAAAGAGAGAGCTTCAAGAGAGAGATACCAAGAAGAACAAAGAGAGCTAGAGAGGAGTGAACAAATAGATTTAAAAGTGAGAAGAGGAGGGAAACGAAGGTTTGTGAGTTGTTACATGGTGTCCCAAGCCGTTTCCACTGACAAAGGTAGGTGAAAAAAGGAAAAAGATTCAAAAATAACCATTTGAACATAGAAATATCATAGGATGCTAGCATTCTACACAAACATTTGTGTGGCATGCTAGTGTCTAGGAAAATCATGCTAAAAAATGGTAGGAATGAGGAAAACACAAGGTTTGACACAAAGCTGACATGTAAAGGTAGCTACTATATAAAGGGGTCTTGAGCATTCTGAGAGGGGAAAAGGCTTATGCAAGGGCTAAAATGAGCCTACACAAATACTAAGGGAGTGGACACTAAAGTGGATACAAGAGTTTAGGTGAAATTTCCACGGGGTGGAATTTTATGACACTATGTACTAACTATCTTATCACATGACGAAGGCTCAACCTTGAGGTTTTCTTCACCCATTATATCAATATTAAGCTTCCTTGAATTATAATATTGAATAATATGAAATTTATACACAATAATTGAAGAGAAATAAATAATAATAAAATCCTTAGAAGAAATCCACTAAAAAATACATAAATCCTTTTAAATATTTTTATCTAGAAAAAATTCAATGATTATTCATATGTAGTTTGTCACAATCTTGAAATTCAAGGCTCATCTTTCTCCTATATTGATAGTAATATCAAATAATGATTAATTACATTAATTTGAAACTAAATATCAAAATGTCATCTTAATACTACTCTACCATATGAATTTTTTATTCACATTTGTATTACAAGGGGTAAATGTGGCAATGAAAGGGACTCGTCCATTAATATAAAATACTAGAATAGTAATTATTCTAATATAAGGAACACCAATCAAATATTTTTGAGACCAATCTATGATAGAGAGAAGACCTTTAATGCAAGTCATTATGTGGATTATTTTGAATAGAAAATAGGGATTTGATTTATAGCATATCAATAGCCCCATTTAGACATATTAAAAATAGCATTAGCAATAGATCTACAACTTTATTCGCTTCTCCATAAACATGATTTATAGTAACATGTTAAAATTTGAAATTAATTGATTAATTTCCATTACATAACCACTTATCTCTATGGAGGATAATAATTTCTTATAATTAAATTAATAATAATTTTATAATCTCTTTTTATTTTATTTTTTGGATATCCCTTTGTAAATCTCTTTTCACCCCCACCAATGGGCAATAACCTTAGCTTGATTATTTACTTAAATTGGGAATATATTAGAATCATTACCCTCTATTATTTTATATTTATCATAATTTTATACTCCTCTTGTAGTAGCTTTTCCTCAATTTCCCCTTGAAACCCCATCAAAATTCAATTTAATCCATCTTTTAGATTGATATTTCTAAAATATATTTTGTCTGATATAATTTTTCTTATTGTTAGCATTGAAAATTTAACTAATAAATTTTCTCTAGCTTCTAATAATCTTAGTTTCTTGGTTTGAAGGGAAATTTTTGAATTTTTTTATTGAAGAAAATTTTTTCGGCATTTTGAGATATAGAGAAACAAAGATAATAAAATAAAGAGTTTTAGTATTCATTTTCTTCTATGAAAAAAGAGTTATTCATTTTCATCCATATCCATCAAATAACATGAAGAGGATTTTAATTTTACAATTTATTTAAGGTTGGATTCTTCTAATGAGTGATGCAATTTGGTTGTCCTTGATGTCAAAAGTTCTATGAAGAGTGTTGTAGTTTGGTTGCCAGAGTCTTTGAGAAATGCTTCACATTTCTTTGTCTATGATGTTTTAATCCTATGGTTTGGAGGATAGATTTATGTTGTGTCAAGTCATGTGTGATCCAAGTTTCAAATCATTTCAGTTACCAAAAATATGTTTTTGAGAATGGCAGATTGAAGACTGTGTTGATTCAATCAGGATGTTCTCAGAGGTGTAAAAGTTGGATCCACATATATCTATATTTGAAGATATGGTTGTGTGGATCAAAATTTAAGTTTATTGAGATGTGAAGGTGTTATATCGAAAGTTTCATGTCAATAATAATTCCATAGGGAAATTTAGAGATGAAAATGTACAAGACCGTGTTGTCCAGAGACTGGCTTCAATGTCTGTTGGTTTGCATTTCAACTTGTTGCTACATGAAGTTGTGAAAGGAATTTATGAGAATGTTCTTGATATCATATGATTCTTTTTGATGTTTCACAATGTGGTTTATGGATTCTCCAATATAGGTTGTTTTCTAGAATGAATGTTTTGTTGTCGTATGCTTTTTTTTTAGGCCATCTAAGGTATGTTGATGGTGTGTTCCACTAATTCAAGTTTGAGTGGTATTTAAGGAGTGATTGAAGGTGTTATATGGGTCATGTTGACTCCTCTAGGGGAAATGTAAATAAGTTTTTATCATTCTTATGTACCTCCAATGGATGTGATGGTGGACATGCTACATGTTACATGTTTTCTTATTTATGGCTGACCTAATTTGTATTTTCAAAGAATGTGGATGATGTTTATAGAAGATAAAATATGTGAAGAATATTTTGGGACAAGGTTAAGTGCATGTTGGGATCCACAAGGAATTTTTCTCTTCTTGGTGTTGTGTTTAGTCTTGTGGCTATTGCCATCTACATGTTTCATTTTTTTTTCCCCGACCGACTTACAGATGTAATATTTTTTGTTGTAGGCTAACATGTGAAATGAAATCAATGTAATATCATGTATAAATTGTAAACCTGGTTGATCTAAGGTAGGTTGTGGTTATGATGAATGTATAAGTGACTAAAAGAGAAAGAGCAATGGTGATAGATCATGTTTGGTTTCATTTTTATCATATTACTATGAAAAAAGGGCATGTGAAGAAGTGTGCTTAATTATTTGTTGGAGGTAGTGAGCCATAGGCAATGACTTCTTAATTGATGAAAGTAGTGAGATTGTAGGCAACTTAGAAGATATTTGGAGATTCTACAAAGTACAATTGCAATCATCAAAAGAGAGATGAATTGTTAGTTTTAGATAGAGTAAAGACTATCACTATGTAATCATTAGTAAGTGTGTGCTCAGATCATGGAGTTGTAGCTTCATTGGGTGTAACCCTAAAACTATAATCAAGGAGTTGTAGCTTCCTTGGGTTGTAGCCCTAAAACAAAGTTGGAAATGTTGTTCATTTTGTGAGGGTAGATTAGGAAAACAACTCCTAGTAGGTTTTCTTATTGTTTTTTTCTCCTTGTGGGGTTTTCCATGTATATATGGTGTTGATTTGTGCATTATCTTTCGTGTTCTTATTTATGTTGTGGTTTTTCAAGTATCTGTTTGTTCTGGAATGTTTGAGATTTGATAGAATACTAATTCACCCCCCTCTCTTAGTATTCCAGTATGTTCAACAATTGGTATTAGAGAGAAGTTCCTTAGAAGAAGTCTAATAGCTTGAGGAAGATCCAAGATGGCACAAGAAGGTTCTCACAAGGAACCTTGGTTTGATTGAACAAATTTTACTTTCTAGCAATTTAGGATGGAAACCTATCTAATCTCTTTAGGGTTTTCTGATTGGAAATTAGTCAAGGATGGTTATGATGTTTCTGTTACTCCTCAAACTAATCCAATAGAGATTAAGGATTATGAGAACAATGGAAAGGCTAAGAATGTTATCTTGAGTGGGCTAGTAGAATCTAAACTTGTAAAATTAATGCACTACAAGTTAGCAAAGGAGGTATGGGAAAATCTCATTGGAATCTATAGAGACATTAAAGTAAAACAAGCCAGATTGTAGATCTATAGAGGAAAGTTTGAGAACCTAAAAATGTCAGAGGATGAAGATATTGTAGGATATTTTCTCTAGGTAGATGAAGTGGTCAATGCAATCAGAGGACTAGGTGAAAAACTGGAAGAACTAGTGTTGGTTAAAAAGGTACTAAGATTTCTTCCTAAAGATTATAATCCTAAAGTATCTATTATTGAGGAAGCTAGAGAGTTAGATAACTTTTCAATGGGTCAAATATATGGTGCTCTCATTGCCTATAAAATGAGAGAGTTTTGAAAAAGATTCTCCAAAGAAGTAAGTAGCTTTCAAAGCCAATAAGAAGGAGAATTGTGAAGCATCGGATCAGAGTAGTGAAATTAATGAGGAAGAAGTAAACTTTGTAAGGAAGTTGAAGAGGGGTATTGACAAGTACAAAGGTAAGCTACCCTTCAAATTTTTTAAGTGTGGAGAGATTGATCATTTTGCTTCTAAATATCCCTTAATATTTTGAAAATTGAAGCAAAGATTCTAGAAGAAATAAATTTAAAAAAGGTCTCTACTCCAAGGAAGGTTCTTTCTCTTCAAATCATGACAAATCTAGTGGTCCAGATAATGAGGATGAAATAATATTCATGACTACTAAGAAGACTAAAGATGAAACTAAAGATTCAAGGGTTGTGTGGACATATTTTCATGCAAAGGATGAGGAAAACTCATGGGTGATTGGTAATAGTTGTTCCAACAACATGATAAGGGATAGGAGCAAGTTTACCAATCTTGTGAAGTGGAATGGAGGAATATTCAAGCTTGGAGATGATACTTTAGTAAGGATCTATGGAAAAGGTACAATAAGTATTGATGGAAATCACAAGACAAAAGATGTTCTTTATGTTAAATTTCTCAGACACAATCTTCTTAGTGTGATTCAAATGTGCAATAAAGGATATAATCTCACATTCAATGAAAGAGAATGTGAAATCAAGAAATAAAATTTTGGATAATTGGTGGCAGAAGGATCTAAGACTAATGGTGACATATAGAGTCTAAAGGATGTCAATGGGATAAGTTGTCTTCTAGGATTAAAAAAGTGAATGTTGGCTTTTACATAGGACAATGGAACACATCAATTTTGAAAACCTAATGAAGATAAATTCATCACATGTGATAAGAGATATGCCCAAGATAGTCAAACCTGTAAGTACTTTGTGCAAGGAATTTCAGTTTGGAAAGTAGACAATGATAAGATTCAAATCTAAAGATTATTCTTCTTGTAGACCACTGCATCTGATTCATACTAATTTGTGCGGACCTACTAGAACAAAGGGTCTTCAAGGAGAAAGGTATTTCATAATTTTTATTGATGATTTCACTAGGATGGCATGGGTTACATTCTTGAAAGATAAATATGAAGCTTTTTGTAGATTCAATATTTTCAAATTAATGGTTGAGAATGAAGTGAATGTTAAAATCAAGTGTTTGAGGTCTTTCAAAGGATGTGAGTTCACATCAAATGAGTTTAATGATTTTTGTGAAGAACATGGAATAAAGAGACATATATATTCTACTATAACTCCTCATCAAAATGAGATAGTGGAAAGGAAGAATAGGATTGTTCAAGAGATGACAAGGACTATGTTGAAGGAAGCAAATTCACCTAATGTTTATTTGAAAGAAGTAGTTCATACTACAATCTATATTCTCAATAGAGGATTGTTAAGGGTGAACAACACTAAGAATCCTTATGAGTGATGGCATGGAAGACTAGAAAATATCAAGTATTTTAGAATCCTTGGAGGAAAATGTTCCATCACAAGAGATGAAGATGATTTGGAGAAGTTTGATTCAAGAGCTAATGAAGATATTTGTCTTGGATATTCAACTCAAAATAAATCATAGAAGTGCTACAAGAAAAGACTAGGAAAGATAGTTGAATATACAAATGTTGAGGTTGATGAAGATTTACATCAAAATGTATGAAATTGAGGATTGTGGATCTAATGCACCTCCCTACAAAGAAGAAGAATAAGTTGAAGAAAAATAAGAAACTTTAGTAAAGCACAACAAGAATCCTTCCAAGTATGTTCAAAAGAATCATTCAAAAGATTAGATTATTGGAGATAAGAATGGAGTATAGACCAAGAGAAGGCTTACAAGGAAAAATGAACAAGTAAAATTTCATCCTTTTATCAAAGATAGAACCAAAAACAATTGTTCATGCTAGCAAGGATGACAGATGGATACAAGCAATGGAAGTAGAATTGAATTAGATTGAGAGGAATCAAACTTAGGAATTGGTTCCAAGGCCTATAGACAAGAATGTGATAGGATCAAAGTGGATATTCGGGAATAAGTTAAATGAAAAAGGAGAAGTTGTACAAGAAACAAAGAAATATTGGTATGTAAAGGCTATTCACAAGTAGAAGGAATTGATTTTGAGGAGAAATTTTCTCCAGTAGTAAGAATGGAAGCAACCAAAATGTTTATTGCCTTTTCAGTCCATAAGGACTTCAAAGTACATATCAAATTTGGAAGAAGTCTACATAGATAAGACTGATGGATTATAGTTATTAGAAGACTCAAAAATGGTGTGCAAACTCAAAAAGGCATTGTATGGTCCTAGACAAGCTCCTACGGCTTGGTATGCATGATTGGACAAGTACTTACTTTAGCAAGGTTTCAAAAAGGGTATCACAAATAGTAATATTTACTTCAAAATTGAGGATGAAATAATTTTGATAGTTGTTGTATATGTTGATGATATAATATTTGGTGGAAATGATGAAATATAAAATCTTACTAAATAAATGTACAAGGAATTTGAAATGTCTATGATAGGTGAGTTATCCTTCTTTCTTGGTCTTCAAATTTCTCACCTAGATGATGGTATATTTATTTCGCAAGAAAAGTATATCAAAGAGATGTTTAAGAAGTTTAGTATGGAAGAGTTCAAACCTCTAGTACTCCTATGGTATTTGGTTTTCATTTGAGTAAAGATGATGAGTTTCCTATGGCTGATCAGAATCTATATACATCTATGATTGCAAGATATTCGGTTGTAAGATTTTAATCTAATCCTAAAGAAAATCATGTGAAGGAAGTCAAGACAATCTTTAGATATTTGAAGAGCACTCTATATTATGGATTATGGTATCCAAAAGGTAATTACTTTGATTTGAGTGCATATACTGATGTTAATTAGGTTGGTTGTGTTGATGATAGAAGAAGTACTAGTGGGGGTGATTTCATTTTAGGAAACAAGTTGGTTTCATGGAATAGTAAGAAGCAAGATTCAATATCTTTATCAATAGAAAAAGCATAGTATATTGTTGCAACATATTGATATACTCAAGTGTTGTGGATGAAGAAAACATTGAAGGATATCAAGATAATGTATGATGAGCCCTTCCTATTCTATGTGATAATACAAGTGCTATCAATATTTCAAAGAATCTAGTGATGCATTCGAGAAACAAGCACATATCAATCAGGTATCACTTTTTGAGAGAGAAGGTTGTAGATAGAGAAGTGTAGTTGGAGTATGTATCTACAAAGGATTAGGTTGCAGACATCTTCATAAAGGAGCTTGTAAAGGATACATTTGAATATCTCAGTCAAAATTTAGGGGAAATTGCCCCTAATTCTTGTTAGGTGAATAGTTGGTGCATCTATCTTGGGGGAGTATTTCAAATCGTATCTTTATTCTTGGATTAATGGCCTAGGCTAATGCTCTGGGGGAGCTTGTATGTTGTTTAATGAGGGAGAGAAAAAAAAAAATCCCTTTTCCCTTCATGTCAAAGGGGGGATTGTGCACCAAAGGGGGAGAGTCTATTATTTTTTCCATCAATGAAAAAGGGGGAGATTGTTGCAATCTTGTTGCTTGGTTGCTAGAGTCTCTAAGAAATACTCTGAATTTCTTCATTAATGATTTTTTTCTCTTATAGTTTGGAGGATAGCAATATGTTATGTAAAGGAATGTGTCATCCAAGTTTCAAATCATTTGAGTTATCAAAAAGATGTATTTAAGAGTGGAAGATTGAAGATTATGTTGATTCTATGAGGATGTTCACAGAGGTGTAAAAGTTGGCTCCACATATCTCTGCATTTGAAGATATGGTTTGTTGAACATCTGAAATACTAAGAAGGGGGTGAAACAGTATTTTTTAAAACCATTCACATAAAATCCATCTAATCATTATCACAATTCTAACTGAATCAATTGGAGAGAACATAGAAAAAAATCAATGCAACCACAAACATGAACACCAGGATTTTTACATGGAAAGCCCAAAAAGGAAAAAACCACAGTAATGGTTAACTCACAACATATTATATCCAGATACAAGATATTATAGGGCTTACTGCGAGGACTCACTATCCTTGAAAAAGGCTCACTTCCTTAATACAAAAGATGGCTAACCACCAAGATATAAATATTTTGGCTCACTGCCAAACAGTTTGAACTGATAGAATAGGCCTTCAATATGCAAGATTCAGTTCTAATGAATCTCAAAATATGAAGTACTACCTCACATAGTAGTCACTCAAACAATATACTATCATCCCCAACTGATAAAATATTGAGGCCTGAATCATCTTTCACCTTTCTTCCACACTCACACTTCACTCACTTCACACACCTTTCTCTCTTCAATGAATTTTATTTATATACAAGTATTTCTTAATCATCAATTAGGTCAGCCTAATTAGATGAAGAAAAAATAATCAAAATAGTATTTTTGACACCATATATTCAATTTAAAACATTTTATCCATGTAGTGCATTATACCAAGTCAGCTAACATCCATAAAGCATAACTAGTGTTTATAGTGAATTGCATATGTTAGGTTGGCCAAGACTAGAACTTAATTCACAAAATATCCAAACAAACATACAATCCTCAAAGAAAACGCCTTCCGGATCTAAGACCACATCAAATTATTATCATACTATCATCAAAAAGACTACCATTAAAATGTTCTCCTTAAGAAAATGCAAAGTATCCCAAACTGATATGCTAAGAAAGGAACAACAATAGAATACAGATTTGAACTATATCAAAGATAAATTTCTGCTCACAACCCAAAAATTCTCAAGATCTAGGATATATAGCTATTTGAATGAGACATGATAACATGGTTAAGAGATTAGATTCATATCTATTCTTGTGGTGAATTCCAGACTTAAATACCAGCACACTGGCTCATCACAAAAGAACATTAGTGACAGAGAACATCTCCTGGTAAACCAAGTAATCTTCCCATATATTTGTCACTATGTTGACATCAATGACAACACAAAAACAACCAACACAAACCATCCACACTTCATGCTCATGTTACAAGGATCCATATTTCCAACAATCTCACCCTTTGGAATTGATGGAAACATGCATGTCAAAAAAAAAAATTCAATATGTATGACAAAACTAAATACTCCCCCTAACAAAACTATTCTTCTCAAAAAAAAAAATCTCTGCCAACCTCTATCTCTCCCCCTTGACATTAATGGAAAATTATTGGGTCTAGTATATATGTATATATGCATCAAAATATAACCAAAAAGATATGAACACAAAAGTTGAATCAACTTGAAGAAGAAGAACCTTTGTGACTCTCCAGGATGACCTTCCATGACACTTTTCCTTCTTCCCATAATCCTTTTGCACTTGTAATAAGAGTCTTGTGAAATAGTTCAAGCTTAGTTAAGGACTCTATACCATTTGCTATAGTATTGGGATTAAGATTTATCTCTAATAATTGACCAATACTGTCAAGAGCACTAGAAACAGGAACATGTCTGAGTTTAATCATGTCTTTGAGTGCCACAAATGTCTTAATAACTTATGTTCTTTGGTCCTACAAGGAAAATAATTTATTCTAAAGTTGCACAATGTAGGACCACCTCTGATTGTCTCTATATTCTACCAATCTGTATGTACTGTCTAAGTTGCCATCTGGGTTTCATTTCTCCTCACCTCATCTCTTATGTTTAGTGTATTGCCAGATCAATTTAGGAAAAAAGAAAGCAGTTCTTCTACCTCTTCCTCACAAAATTGTACACTAGACTATGTACATTTGCACATTTTTCCTTGATATCTTCCAAATTTTCTTTAACAAACCTAATTCTAGCATTCATTTCCAATCTGGAGATGTAGACCTTCAAAGAATTAATCAAATTTCTTAGATTCTCCACAACAAAAATAGATGAATCAAAATTAGCACTGTTGGTTTCCCAAATCAACAAATCAAATGAGTCTTATAGAGTAGCCAATTTCTAATGCTCAGACCCAAAGATGGATTTTTCCAATGACAAGATTCAGTCAAAGATAGAAATCTCCTACACTTCTAGCTCTGCAGAACCAAGGTGGGTCTCCCTTCACAATGCCTAAAGACTTAATTCAACTATGCACAAACATTGCATTTTATAGAAAATAATTCCCAATTAAAATATACCAAGGAAGGTATTGAAAACTTCAAATATGGCTATATTTTTGGTATCTCAACACTCACTCAGCAATTAGGAAGTAGAACTCAACACTAAACCCAAACCAAAAAATAGGAATTAAAATTATTTTGAATTATTGATTTGTTTTAGAAATGCATTTAGCTGAATGACAAATCAATGCCTAATCCTGGTCCATGGAGTCAAATAAATAATCATAAAGATAACTTCATCAGCAAATAGACATCAAACTAGTGGATTAAGAACTGCTAATTCCTTACAGCAATTACAGATCCACTCCTGTTGTCATCCAAATTCTTCTTATAGATCCACCTTTCACACATAAAATCACAATTATCTACTCAAACTAGTTTAACCATTTCTTTGAAATAGAATCATGAACAAATAACACAATCTCAAGGAAATTGAGATGAAAAATTCAAACATACATTTGTATATTAAATTCATATGATTATATGTGTACAAATCTAGAGACAATTTGATGACATTCATGCTTTTCTTGCAAAAACTTATTGATATTTATTCAAGAAATTGAAACATTACAATCACACATCCAATTCATGACTCAAAATCATCATTTCTCTATCTACCCAACCCATACAGAAATTCAGAACCCTTTATAATGAGAAAAGAATAGAATATATAGAAGAAAGAAGAGCCCTAAAATTAATCTGTTGAAGACACCCGAAAGCTTCATCCTCAGTTTATTAGCAACAAGAAATTGGGAAAAGCCTCTCTATTCTCTCTGCCTTTCCAATAACAACTATGCATCTACATTTTTCTTGCCTTCACCTTGATTCTTCAACAGAAAATTCACCTTTTCGTGAAAAATCTTCACCTCCATTTACCCTGTAGTTGAGAAAATATATGCTCCTTTGCAAAAATTTTACACTGCCCTTGTCCTTCTGCAACTGAAAATACTTGTGCTTGTAAAAGATTCCACCTCCTTCATTTTTACCTTGCAAATAAAAAAAATATTGCTCTCCTGTGAAATCCTTTTATTTTTTCCCTTTTATTATGCTACACTATAAATATTCACATCCAGCAATTAAAGTTTTCTAACTTTAATAATGAGGCATTGATTCATTTCCATCTGGCTACAAAATGATTTTCTCATGCCATTTTTATCTTGCAACAAATAAAATTTTTAACTTCATAATAGATACATTTAACTTTTCTTATATTCTATTGTGCTCAAAATATTTCAAATATTTCATTTGAAATATTTTCCCCATTGATATTAAAGAAATTATTTTTAAAATGTCGGCTTAAATTCACCCATACCCTTTATATTTACTTCCAAATAGCAAAGAAGACTTTTTCTTGTACAGTGAATATTTAATTCACTCCTCCAGACAAAATAAAACTTTAACCTATGCCTCCTTTTACTTTGCACCATTTAGTTAAAATTTTATATTATAAAATGTTTGCTTTTTAATATAAATGAATGCTTTTAAATAATTTCATCATCGGACTTCAATGAAACTTTAAACCTACCACTAAGCTAACATTTAAGCAATGTATTTTAAATTTTTTATTGGGCCCACATTGGGTTCTCCTCTCAACCCCGCACACCCTGTGGCATCTTTGCAAATGCCATCCACCTTCGAGCGGGGTTAGCGGGGTAGCATTGTGATTTTGCCACATCAACCCCTTCACTCCAAGTCGTCAATCCATCTTTTCTACCCTAAATCTATCTCTCATTCGCTCTACAGTTGCTCATTGATCATGGTGACATAGAATCAAACAATTTTGATACATTTTAACTACAAGTGCAAGCTCTCCTTCACAAAGTGAAAATCTGCTAGATTCAACTGCACATAGGCATTTGGAAAAAGGTGTTTCCTATAGTAATTTCTCACATTTGCAAAAAAACTTCCCCTACAACATTCAAATCGACCCCCCCATAGTATTGACAATGGTTGCCTTGCCCCTTGGATACCTCCTTCTATATGAGCAAGGACAACGATGATACAAGTTGTGAAATTTCACTGCACACCTTCTAACTGCGTTTGCTTGAAAATCTCTGAGGTTTTTTCAACAAATAGATGTTGCAATTGTGGTGTTCCATTAAACCGCATTACTTGAAGATTTTCCAAACTATTTCATATGCCCTTTCAAGCTGGCTGCCATGTTTTTTCCTCTCCTCAAAATGTGATGCAAGTTCTTTGGATCCTTCCCCTCACTACAAAGAGACTCCCAACCAAACTCCTCCATTCTTTGTTCTTTGATGGATGTCCCTGATATTTGCTAAATCCTTTTCAACTAGTGACTTTGTGCAGCCAGCTATGAGCCATTCATCAATTTTTTTCTTCATGTTCATTCCCCATGCAACATTAGATATAGCTTCTTCAAATAAAATCTATATAATGTAGAGAGCTCCACTCTTGAATTTTGTACCATAACTAGGGAAACTTGTATGCTTCTACTCCCTCTCAATTCTCATCCAATTTTGATGTTTCTTAACTTAGGTAAACATGGTGCGTAGGACATTATTATACCATACATTCTTAGATTGCAAACTATTTTCAATGTCCTTTGTCCCCTGGCCCTTATCTTTATCTACCGTTTTGTCTGTAGATTCCTTCATAATAGTAGAACTACTTTCCACAATCTCATCCATCAAAAGTGAAGATTTATCTCCTGCAAGTTGAACTTGAGACCCAACAAATGTGAATTCTTCAATTTTTTTATTAACTAGTCAAACATTTAGATGCTTTACCATTTTGAAGCCAATGTGTAGTAAATATGTTTAAATTTACTATAATGTTTGAATCTAACATTTTCTTTGAAGGGCTCTGTTTGATAATAAATGAAGGAGGTTTCCTTGAACATGGTGGAGGCATTCTAGGCTTCGTTCTAAGTCTAATTTCATCCATAATAACTAATTTTTCAATTATAGCATTTGTGCCCTTTTCAAACTTCTTGAAAGGAGATAGTCCTCCTGTGCCTAGATTTGTAACATAAGTAGAGTTTTCATCTATTGCTATGACTTGTTCTCAATGGACTCCTAGCTACTATGGATTTATTCATTGGAGAAAAGGCCACATGCCCTGTTGGTGGATATCCATCAAAGGCATTGATTTCATCAATTCCTTTTGTACCATTGCCTTGACCTTTACTCTCTTTAGTGCTTGTAGGATAAGATGCATTCAATTGTTCCAAGGGATTAGATAAGAATGTAGATAATGAATTTTTTGACAAATCTGGATCTAACACAACAAAATAATCCTTTGAATACTTTTGAGAACAAGTAGTGGATACCTGATGTTTTGGGCTGCTCTCTTGACTAGTAAGTTGTCCTCAAATTATGTGACACACGTCAGGTCCCCTTATGGGCCTGACTAAAAAAAAAACATTTTGAAACAAGTGTTTATGCTCAATTGACCTAACACTGCTTCTAAAAGAATCTAACATGGAAAATTGAATTGGGTTGTCACTAAAATCTACTTTCTAGCATATTTGCATAGTGGTTAAAACTGGTGAGGTGGGCTCTGGAATCGCTCCAGAAAATTGGATAAACAACCTCGTGAATCTACAAAAATGAAAAAGAATGCAGAAACTTGAACAAAAAATATAGTGAAAAAAATGGTTCTTCAAAAGATCTTGTGGTGCAAGATATTAAATTCCAAAGTTGCTCACTCAGACTTTTCTGCAACTGCATCTTGTTTAAAACCAATTAGTGCTCACTAAGTCACCACTTCGAAAAATATCAAATCACCTTCTAGGAAGCTGCCACTGGAGACATTAGCTCATTTAGGTCCATGAGCATGTGTGAAAGATGGCTTTCCTTCAATCATCATTCATCACGAGAAATTGAAGGTCAAAGTTGACCTCCTTGAAATAATTTATGAAAATGCAAGTGTAAAATTAGAACAAACTGCATTTGCTTTTAATCTCAAAAAAATATCAAATCTGATCATGAGGCTGTAAAATCAAACTAGGGAGGATATGACTATGAGGGGAATGCAGGGAACAATCCTTTCATCATGAAGATCATCAAGGAATGAAATATTATCTCGAATAGGAGGCCACTTTGCAAGACAAAGAGTTTGCAAACAACAAAACAATCCTAGAAGCCTCCAGCTTTCTTTTTCCAAACCCAGTCAAAACTTATCACGGGAAGTTAAAAACTGACATAAATTTTCACATATATCAATTAAATATGTCCACCAAGGTGTTTGGCATGAAATTTGACTAGATCTAAATTATGACCCTCCAAAGTAGGTCACTTGGGCAGATTTTTCAGGTGCACTTTTGAGTGTGCAAAGGAAAATTTTCAACATGGGCACTTCAAATTTTGCAAAATTTAAAGGTTCCATCAATGGCTTTGATTGGGGATGTATTCCCCCTATGGGCACAACAATAATTCATATCTCTAGGGAGTAGAACAAATGTCGAGTCCATTGGGCGCTCTAAAACTGCTCATTTATTCAATCTCCTTTTTTACCTTATTTGATGACCCCAGGCCACCAAATGAAAAAAGGGGAGTCAATTATTACCCCTTTCAAAAACCAATCTATCAAATGATCTGATCTCCCTCAACCCATGCTTTCCTCTAGATCACACCACAACAACATGAGTGACTGTATGTCTACAAGCACTAGTGGCAAGCTACCTTTGTACAAGTGGAAACTTTCTCTTTGTTTGGCTTCATTGTCACATGGAAACTAGATAACATAGACCATATCACTACCAATCTCTTCATTTTCTGATTTTGTATCAAGTGGCAACATTTGAGGATAGTGATCAAGACCACATGAAGACACATTTACTAACCCCCTCATACTGATCATGCTTAGAGAAGATGTCATGCCTCAAAAACAATGTGCAATCCTCCCGAGTGTTGAGAAAATAATTCTCACACATTTATAACTCCTTAAACTGAGTTACATCATAGGCCAGTTTATTATCATCCCAACAACACAACCCAAGCACATTATTACATTCTTCAAGGTTCTAAAAATTGAATTTATCAACACCCACAATACCTTCATTTTCATTCAAATCAGGGTATTCAGAGAAAACCTCCAATGCATAAACATTTTTTTCCATCCCAAGTTCACAAATGATGTCAAATTCATTCTTTAGACCATTGTGCAGTTCCATATAGAATATTTCAAATAAAGATTCAGACAATTCAGAATTTAACCCTGAGCCAAAAATTTCACATTGATTTTTCATAACATGTTCAATATTACTCTCCACAATGTCAATATGAATACCTGAATCATTTTGAATGCTATCACTTTCAGGACTAATAGGTTCAACAAAAATAGTTTCATGTGTACTAGCAACCTCATATGCACTTTCAGCTGACAAGCATATTGACCTATGTACTATAGACTCACTGTTATATGAAATTTGTTCATTAGCAATAGAGCTAAAACCTTCATTCTCTTTCACACTAATGCACTCCTCATTCAAAATAAACATACCCATTTTCATACTATGAAGATGAGAAAGATCATCAAATAAGGAGCCATATTCAATTTCATATTGACTAACATAACACCCATTGTCATTTTCATCATTTGGCTGCTCTACACATAGATCAAAATGTTTTGTAATGTCAACACACTTTGAAAATTCATCAAATTATTTCACATTATCAATGGGTAATAATGCTAATTTGAGATCCATGTGTTTATCACAATGCATAACTTGGTCATCCAATAATGAACCCCTTCTTTCATCAATTTGTACATCATCATCAACTAGCTGGAATTTCCATCTCTACTTCACACAAACAATCATGAGCAACAAGGACATAGGAACATTCATCAACATATTCATCATTTCTAGCAATATGTTCAAGATTATTATACTGAACACACATATTCTTATCTTCAAATTCTTCGCCATTCACACAATTAACAAGCTCCATTGATGAAAAACTTGAATTACATTGTAGGTATGCCTCAAGTGTAATTTGATCATTCACTTGTTGACAAGTGACTTCATAAATATTCATATCATTACATTCTTTAGGTGAAGAAAATACATCTAGATCATCCTTATAGGTGCATTCATAATCATTAGAAGAGCAATCAGTTTGGATGTCACTATGATCCTTATCACAAGAAAACCCATCACCACATGAACCATGCTCAAAATTTTCAGAGTGAGTGCTTGAACTTTTATCTTCAATGTATGGATCACATAATTGTGATGAGATTTCAGCAATTCTTGCATTATTTTCACTGATCAAAACATGACATGGAATGAAATCTTGCATCTCTTTTCATTCTTCATCACCCAAGATATTACAAGAACTTTCATGCATATCTATATTGTCATCATACAATGTATCTTCATCTTCATCACTATTGTACAGATATGCATATGTGCAGATTGTGAGTTGATTACAATCAATATCCTCATCCATACAACATGAATCTTTATTTTCTGATATACTCTTTTCATTTTTGTGTATCATGTTATGATTTCACTCAATAGGACAACTTCTATCTTCATTTTGAGGCATCACATTTTGTGCATAATTACGTTGGGATCCTTCAACAATATTTATCCAATCAAGTACCTGGTCAAACCTATGAGGCTTCAACTCCTTCAGCAAGGCACTTAGACCAAAATCATACATTTCACAAAATCGATCGATGCACATTGATTCCTCAGGTCTGAAATTTATGGGGACCTACAACAAGGCATCCAAAAATCTTGAGAACAAATCATCTAGTGATTCTCCTCTGTGTCTTTTCATTTTAGACAATCCTTGAACAAAAGATGTTTGATCAACATTGCTCAAATTTTTTTGATGTTCAACTTAGAGTTCAATATGATCTACATGTTGTGATGAAGAAGAAATCAAAACACCAGAAGCATTACCATCTTGACAAGAATTTCTATTGTCTGATCCATGAGTTCTATCTGCATGAGGTGTGCTAGGATAACCGACACTCACAACCCTATGTCCTTTCGTCATCGAATATTTTAGATTGTTCTCAATATTCATGGAAATTTGATATGGTTGATGCAATTTTCCAGGCCCTTTATCTCTTAGCACATAACTCATTTTTTTATCAAATTCACCTAAGTACACAACCAAACATACTACATCATTTGGTCTTAGAATTTATGGAATATCCCTTATTGCCTTTGAAAATTTGAGATTGAAAGTTGGGACTAACTCATCCTTTTCTTTCTCAATTCTCATAAATTTGTCTCTCACTGAAATGGGATCAACCCTTTCACCAAATTTATCCATGAACACTACTTTAAACTAATCCCAGGAATGTATAGAGGTTGTTGGTAAATAAGATCTTCATCCTTGAACCAATCCCTTGCATCTCCTCTTAAAGACTAAACAAATAGCCTCATGATCACATCCTTGGGATCTACCTCATAGTCATCCATCACATCAACAAACTCTTGCAAGTGCCTACTTGCTAATTCAAACTTATCAACATTGAATTTTGGTATCTTATCTCTAATTTTAGATGGTATGACATTTGGGTAACCCAAAATACCACTAAAATTGAGGGCTCTATCTCCTTTAGTGCTAAAATTTCTTTGACAATATGGCTGGGGTTGATCGCAAACCATGGTTGCCCCAGGAACCATACAAGGATGCATATATTGGTGCATTTTGATACACCTTTTTCAAACTTCAAACATCAACTCTATAGTTGATCATTCACTACCCTATTTCTAGCTTTCACCATGACCTCAGAATACCACAATGTATAATTCAAATGCATCTATACCAAAGATCTATTTAGTGGGAATATTTCAAGAACAAGCATACTTCGTCAACATAATACATAGGCTGTAAATTATAATTAAGAAGTATGCAAACTCAGTATTACTATCCTTTCCCTTTCTTAGTGCTAATTCACTCAATAGGGAACCAAGGTTTTTAAAAATTTCAAATATGGTTTTCACACACAAATTTCTTAAAAACCAAAAGTGAAGAATACCTAGAAATGTTGCAGCTACTACAAATTCTTCTTCCTAACTATTTTTTTTGTAGATTTGGAACTTTTATGTATCCTTTATCAAGTTCTTTTAACAAAGTCGCCACCTCTCTTCATAGAGGACTAAATTACAAGTAGTGTGAAATTATTTCAAAGATAAATTTCCTTTAGAGTTCCTTTCACCAGAAGAGCACCATAGATCATGAAACTTTCAGGTTTAATGCAACAATTTCCTTCTCAAGTTATGAATTCCTTCAATATTTGAACCAAATGTTCAAGTTAACAAATAATATGACTTTGTGAATTATCACTCTGCAACTAGAGATTCAAAGTTCTCCCCAGTAGAGTTTCCAATCTATTGGTTTCCCAAATCAACAGATCAAATGAGTCTTATAGAATAGCCAATTTCTAATGCTTGGACTCAAAGATGGATTTTTCCAATGACAAGATTAAATCAAAGAATAAAATCTCCTACACTTCTAGCTCTATAGGACAAAAGTGGGTCTCCCTTCACAATGCTTAAAGACTTAATTCAACTATGCAAAGACATTGCATTTTACAATAGATAATTCCCAATTAAAATATACCAAGGAAAGTATTGACAAGTTCAAACATGGCTATATTTTTGGTATCTCAACACTCACTCAGCAATTGGGAAGTAGAACTCAACACTAAAACCAAACCAAACAACAAGAATTAAAATGATTTTGAACTATTGATTTGTTTATGAAATGTATTTAGATGAATGATAGATTAGTGCCTAATTCTAGGCCATGGAGTCAAATATATAATCATAAAGAGAACTTCATTAGCAAATAGAATTCAACAAGGGATTCAAAATTTCTATTGCCTTACACCAATAGATCCACTCTTGTTTTCATCCAAATTCTTCTTACAGATCCACCTTGCACACTTAAAATCACAATTATCTGCTCAAACTAGTTTAACCATTTGTTTGAAATAGAACCATGAACAAATAACACAATCTCAAGGAAATTGAGATGACAATTTCAAACATACTTTGTACATATTAAATTCATAAGATTAAATGTGTACAAATATAGAGATAATTTGATGGCATTCATGCTTTGCTTGCACAAGCTGATTGATATTTACTCATGAAATTGAAACTTTACAATTTTATAGATCCAATTCATTACTGAAACTCAAAATTTCTCTTTCTATCCAACCCATACAAAAATTTAGAACCCTTTAAAATTATAAAATAAGAGAATATATAGAAGGAAGAAGATCCCTAAAATTAATCTATTGAAGACACCTAGAAGCTTCATCATTTGTTAATCAACAATAAGAAACTAGGAAAATCCTCTCTATTCTCTCTTCCTTTGCAATAACATTGAACTATGCATCTACATTTTGCTTGCCTTCACCTTGATTTTTCAACAAAAAATTCACCTTTCCATTTACCCTGCAATTGAGAAAATATCTACTCCTTTGCAAAAATTTGACACTGCCCTTGTCCTTCTGCAACTGAAAATACCTATGCTTGTAAAAGATTCCACCTCCTTGATTTTTTACCTTGCAGATGAAAATAGTATTGCTCTCCCATGAAATCCTTTTATTTCTGCCCTGTCATTATGCTAGACTGTAAATATTCACCTCCAACAATTAAAGTTTTCTATCTTTAATAATGAGGCTTTGATTTATTTCCATCCGGTTGTAAAATGATTTTCCCATGCCATTTTTATCTCGCAACAAATAAAATATTCAACTTCATAAGAGAGACATTTAACTTTGCTTATATTCTACCATGCTCATAATATTTCAAATATTTCATTTGAAATATTTTCCCCATTAACATTAAAGACATTTTTTTTTAAATGCCTCGACCATAAATTCACCCGCACCCCTTATATTTACTTCCCAACATCAAATAAGAATTTTTCTTGTAAAATGAATATTTAATTCACTCCTCCAGACAAAATAAAACTTTAGCCTATGCCTCCTTTTACTTTCCACCATTTACTTTATATTTTATATTTTAAAATGTTTTCTTTTTAATATAAATGAATGCTTTTAAAGAATTTCATCATCAGGCTTCAATGAAACTTTAAACCTACCGCCAAGATAACATTTAAGCAATGTATTTTAAAGAATTTATGGGGCCCGCATTGGCTTCTCCTCTCAACCCCGTGCACCCCGCGACATCTTTGCAAACATCATCTACCTTTGAGCAGGGTCAACAGGGTAGGGATGTGATCTAGCCATGTTGCCCCCTTCACTACAGGCCATTGATCCATCTTTTCTACCCTAAATCCATCTCTCATTTTCTCTACAACTGCTCTTCAATCATGGTGACATAGAATCAAGCAATTTTGATACATTTTAACTACAAGTGCAAGCTCTCCTTCACAAAGTGAACATGTGCTAGATTCAACCGTGCACAGGCACCTGGACAAAGGTGTTTCCTACATTAATTTCTCATATCTATGTAAAAATATCCTGTGCAACATTCAAATTGACCAAGATCGTATTGACAATGGTTTCCTTGCCCCTTGGATTCCTCAAAAATTCCATTTTGTATAATGAAATTTAGCTGCACACCTTCTAACTATGTTTGCTTGAAAATATTTGAGGACTTCTCAACAAATCCATTTTGTATAGATGTTGCAATTGTGGTGTTCCATGAAACCACATTACTTGAAGATTTACCAAACCAGTGCATATGCCCCTTCAAGTTGGCTACCACATTTTTTCCTCTCCTCAAAATGTGATGCAAGTTCTTTGTATCCTTCCCCTCACTGCATAGAGACTCCCAACCGAACTCCTCCATTCTCTATGCTTTGATGGATGTCCTTGATATTTGCTAAATCCTTTTCAACCACTAACTTTGCGTAGCCAGCTATGAGCCAGTCATCGATTTTCTACTTCATGACCATTCCCCATGCAACATTAGGTAAAGCCTCTTCAAATAAAATCTATATAAATCAGAGCTCCACTCTTGAATTGTGTACCATAACCAAGGAAAATTGTATGCTCCCTCTCAATTCTCAACCAATTTTGATTCTTTTTAACTTAGGTAAACATGGTGCATAGGACATTATTATACCATACATTCTCATATCGCAAACTATTTTCAACGTCCTTTTCCCCCTAGCCCTTATCTTTATCTTTGGCTATAGATTCCTTCATAGTAGCAAAACTACTTTCCACCATCTCATCCATCAAAACTGATGATTTATCTCTCACAGGTTGAACTTGAGACCCTGCAGATGCAAAGTCTTCAATTTTTTTATTAGTGAAACATTTAGATGCTTTACCATATTGAATTCGATGTGTAGTTAATATTTTTAAATCTACTATAGTGTTTGAGTCTAACATTTTCTTTGAAGGGCTCTATTTGATAACCAATGGAGGAGGTGGCCCTGAAGACAGTGGAAGCATGCTAGGCTTTGTTCTAAGTTTAATTTCATCCATAGTAACTAATTTTTCAGTTACTGCATTTGTGCCCTTTTCAGACTTCTTGAAAGGAGATAGTCCTTTTGTGCCTAGATCTGTAACATAAGTAGAGTTTTCATCTATTACTATGACTTGTTCTCAATGGAATCCTAGCTACTACAAATTTATTCATTGGAGAAGAGGCCACATGCCCTGTTGGTAGATATCCATTGAAGGAATTGATTCCATCAATTCCTTTTGTACCATTGCCTTGACCTTTACTCTCTTTAGTGCTTCTAGGATAAGATGCATTCAATTGTTCCAAGGGATTAGATAAGAAAGTAGATAATGAATCTAATGAAAAATCTGGATCTAACGCAATAAAAAAATCCTTTGAAGGCTTTTGAGAAGAAGCAGTGGACACCTAGTGTTTTTTCCTACTCTCTTGACTAGTAAGTTGTCATCAAATTGTGTGAAACACGTCGGGCCCCCTTGTGGGCCCGACTAAAAAATAATAATTTTGAAACAAGTTTTTATGCTCAATTGACCTAACACTACTTCTGAAAGCATTTGGCATGAAAAATGGAATTGGGTTGTCATTAAAATTTGCTTTCTAGCATATTTGCACAATGGACAAAACTAGTCAAGTGGGCTTTGGAATCACTACGAAAAATTAGTCAAATGACTTCATGAATGTATGAAAATGCACAAGCATGTAGAAACTTGAACCGAAAACACGGTGCAATAAACAGTTTGGCAAAAGAGATCTTGAGGTGCAAGATATTAAATTCTAAATTTGCTCACTCAAACTTTTCTGCAACTGCATCTTGTTCAAAACCAATTAGGGCTCACCAAGTCACCACTTCAAAAAAATATCAAATCACCTTCTAGGAAGCTACCACTAGATACATTAGATTATTTAGGTCCATTTAGCACATGTGCAAGAGTTATTTCCTTCAATCATCAATCATCATGAGATATTGAGGGTCAAAGTTGACCTCAAAACAATTTCTAAAAATGTAGGTGTAAAATTAGAACAAATTGCATTTGCTTTTAATCTTGAAAGAATATCAAATCTGATCATGAGGCTATGAAACCAAACCAAGGAGCATATGAATATGAGGGAAATGTAAGGAACCAATCATTCCATCATGATGATCATCCAGCAATTAAATATCAGCTCGAACAAGAGGCCACTTCGTAGGACAAAGAGTTTGCAAACATCATAACAGTCCCAGAACCTTCCAACTTTGCTTTTCAAAACTGAGTCAAAACTTAGCATGAGAAGCTGAAAACTGACATACATCTTCATGTATTTCAAGTAAATATGTCCACCAAGGGGTTTGGCATGAAATTCATCTGGCTCCAAATTATACCCTCTAAAGCAGGACACTTGGGTAGATTTTTTAGGTGCACTTCTGAGTTTGCAAAGGAAAATTTTCAACATGGGCACTTCAAATTTTGAAAAATTTGAAGGTGCCACCAAGCACCAAGAATAAATTTCTACAACTCTTCCAGAGCTCCTCGAATATTTACTCTTTCATGCTCATGTTAAGCTCTCTCAAACTCACTTCCTTCTTCAACTTCTTGTTTGACAACACTCTTTCTTTTCTTTCTTGTTCTGGTTGCACTACTAGAAGTAACTTCCACATTAGGATTCTTAGGGCTTTCCAAAAGAATTTTTGCATAATAATCAATTTTAGCCTTTGAAACTTCATAATCTAATTCAAATATCCATGCCAACCTCGATTCAACTACTTCCATGTGACAAAAATATGTAGGAACTAGGCATTTGATACTTCTGGAGTACCTTTAAGTAACACTTGCTGCAATCATTGACCTTCTATTCATTCTCATTTAAAACTTTCTAAAGAATGTAGCAAGATTAGTCTCTTGTGCATTCAAATTGCCAACATTTATCATGTTCCTAATTTGATGGGAAATAGATTTTGTATTTGACCATTTTATTCTTCCTATTACTAGTAACTCTTTTAAAAAGTAAAAGAGTAAGCAAACAACCAAATTTCCATATCAAAAAGTATTCTTCTTACTCTTCTTGATTTCCTTTAAATTCTTCAAAAGATGTATCTAAATTAATTCACATAGGTCATAATCCATACATCTTTTAACCATATCAATAGTAATATGCACAATAGTAGTAGACATTGTGAGGTCATTGCTAGGATACAAACTTTGTGACCAATGACCATTGTTGCATACCTAATAACCGGATCTAGAATTGATATCAAATCAATCTCTTTCCCTTCAAGAGCCGCACTGGTTACCTCAATTATATCCTGCTCATTTCTATCCCTCTATTTGAGAACTAGTTCAAAAGAACACAAACTAGATATATCTCTGATTGCATCTCTAGTAATCAAATGTGCATCATAAATCGACAAAGATTCATTATGAATTTTGCTCAAAATAATTTGAATATGATTCTTATTGAACTTGAACAAAGGGGCTTTCTGCCACACATCCAACTTCTTCTCAACCAACACTTTGTAGGCATCATGATTCTCTTCCAATTCATTTTTCCATAGAATGCTCAACTGGACTAGTGACATTTCCTCTATCTTATTGTAAACAAATACATAGATATCTTCTATGGGCAACACCCTGGGAGGGATGCAAGAGAATGCACCAATTGACTCTTCCAACATATTCTTCAAATATTTCCTCAAATTAACTTACACTCTATCCACACTATTCACAATTTTTGAATTATCCATATCAATAAAAATGAAAGATTTCGCAAATAGGAATACCTCTATAAATACCAATAAGAAATGGATAGGTATCCAACTTCTGGAGCACACTTCAAATTTACTTGATTTCTCCTTCAAATTCTAAAACTCTGAATTTCTATCTAAACTTCCTGTGCACACTTCTCCAAAAATACATATGCCTCTTGAGATGTCTAAATTTTTTTCTTTCATTCTGAATGATTTTGCAATAAATGCTTCAAATTGTAGGTAGATTACCTCAAAAATTGTGTGCACCTCCATTCTTTCAAATTCCATAAAGTTCATTCTTCACACATGCGACTGGAAATTCCTTAAATCTATTACAATATTAAATGTACTTCTTCCATGATGTGACATAAGTACCGATGAGGGGGTTTATTAAAATTTTTGATAATTACTCCCCCTTTCTAGACTCAAAAATTGGCAGTCATATCTACACCAGAGGTCGACACAGATAAGACTAGTGATTCTAATTTAACTTGCTTGAATTCTCCTTCCTTTCTCTAGATCCCTTTCATCACTTTTCTTGCTTCTTCCAGATCAATGATTTGATCATTGCTTCTTTGCTAGTTAATTATTTTTTCTTCTTCTATAGTTATTGACAAGTTGTTATGGATTGTTGCAGTTACAGAAAGCAACATTCTTCCTTCCATTCTTTCTTTTATTCAATCTATTCTCACACAGACTAGCTTTATGTCCAACCTTCTTGTACTTAAATTTTTTTTTGGAGAATGATAAATCATCATTCATTTAATTTTGCAGTCCTTTACCTTATGACCAAATTTCTTGTAGGAATGACAAACACCATTGAAAGATAAATACCTTTTAGCAATAGGTTGTTTAATAGGAGTTCTTTCAGAATTTCTTCCTAGATTCTTGATTTGTCCATCGTTGCACTAAGTCTTCTTGTTAGTAGATTGCTTTTCTTTAGAACTCTAACCTTCCTCAAACCCTAAACCACTTTTATCCATTGCCAATCTCTGAGAGATAATCAACTTATTGAGCATTGCATAACTTACCTTAAATTTGTCCTCAAAACTTCTTTCCTTTTCTGGATCAAATCTCAAGATTTCTGCTTCTTGCTCAAGCTTAGTGCATTCATCCTTCTTCCTTTGAATTTCAATTTCTTCACATTCTTTAGTTCTTTTCTTTTCATCCAATTGTTGCAGTAGGCGAAAGACAATTTCATCTACTTTAACCAATAGATTGCATGCTTCAAGACATTTTCTTTGTAGTTTTTCAACATGCTCATTTGCTTTCATCAACTTGTCCTTCAGATCATCTATTTCTTTTGAACATCCAACAAAGATCACTTTCAGAGGAAAAAAATTCTTATACTCAAATTTTGGGACCTTCCTCAAGTTGTTAGGCTCCTTTCGAGGAATCAAGCTCTAATACCAATTGTTGAACATCTGAAATTCTGAGAGGGCGGCGAAATTAGTATTTCATAAAACCATTCACATAAAATCCATCTAATCATTATCACAATTCTAACTTAATCAACTAGATAGAACATAAAAACAAATTAATGCAATCACACACATGAACACCTAGATTTTTATGTGGAAAATCCAAAAAGGGAAAAACCACGGTGAGGGTTAACTCTCAATATATTATATCTGGATACAATATATTATAGGGCTCACTTCCAGGACTCACTATCCTTGAAAAAGGCTCACTACATAAAAACAAAAGATGGCTAACCACCAAGATACAAAGATTGTGGCTCACTACCAAAAGGTTTGAACTAATAGAATACACCTTAAATGTGCAAGATTCAGTTTCAATGAAGCTTAGAATATGAATTATTTCCTCACACAATAGTTTCTCAACAAATCTGATATGATCCCCAATTAATAAAACATTTAGGCTCAGATCCTTTTTCACCTTTCTTCCACACTCACACTTTACTCACTTCACACACCTTTCTCTCTTCAACGAATCTTATATATATACAAGTGTGTCTTAATCATCAATTAGGTCAGCCTAATTAGATGAAAACAAAATAATCAAAACACTCTTGTTGGCACCATATATTATTTAAAACATTTTTTCCATGTGGTGCATTATACCAAGTTGGCTGACATCCATAACTTAGCATAACTAGTCTTCATAGTGAATTGCATACGTTAGGTTGGTAAAGACTAGAACTTAATTCATAGAATCTCCCAACCAACATACAATTATCAAAGGAAGCACCTTCCAAACCTGAGACCACATCAAATTCTCATAATACTATCATCAAAGAGACTACCATTAAAATCGTAGCATTAAAATGTTCTAATTAAGAAAATGTGGAGTCTCCCACAGTGATATGCTAAGGAACAATAGTAGAATACAGAGTTGAACTCTATTAGAGATAACACTTACATGGGGTTTGAATGAGATAATCCCATAAAATGGCCCAACATTTCCTCCTTGTGAATGTGAATATCTTAGGTTAAAGAGGATTAAAGGAATCTTGAAGATAAATTCTCCATTGTTGCATCTGAAGCCCTACATCTTGCCAAATCGTGGAAACTCACTTATAAAATTATCGGACAACATTCCAACAACTTTACAAGCAAAAATGAAAGTCTCATATTTTCTACTAGAGGACCCCAAAATTTGATCAAGACCCCCTATCAAGGACTCAAATGCCCTTGGGTGACAATCCTTATACAATGGCTAAAATAATCCTTTTTTCACATGTACAAATCATCTGAAACTTCTTAGATCCACCTACAAACTATTATTTTAGCTTGTTAGTTGTCGAGATCTTGTAATTTACATATTAGCACAGCTGGTCTAATTAGGTTAGTCATTCCAAATCATTTACAATCCATTTCCATCCTCAATTAGATGCAGATCTAGGTGTAATTGGCTCACCTTCAGGGTTGTAAGTCAATCTAATCACCTTGTTGATCTAGATCTTAATGTAACTTGTAAAAAGGCCAACATTGCATCCTAGGTTCTTTGCATTTAGGACCTAGGATCCCTTTTCTTATTGAAAGGAAGTCGGGTGAGCAAAAATAGCTTCCTACACTAATCTAATCAGAGGAGAGTTACAAAAATCTATTTTAACACCTTTTACTATTACAACAAGAGAAGCACATACATAAAATAATGGAAATAGAACAACAGAATGCATAAAATAGTGACACCAAATATATGTGGGGAAAAACCCTTTCGGGTAAAAAACCCCACACTCCAAAAACATAGTATTTTCTCTATTAGTTCAAATAATGGTTACAAGATATCACTAAGTACACGCTTCTTCAACAAGTTCTTCAACATGAACACATGTTCTGGAGTGATACTGGTAGCACTTCGTTACTTGCAAATGAACTATATATTCTACAACTCAAGGCACTCAATAAATAGATTGATACAAGCTTCAAGAAGCATCTAGAAGGTGAGGAGCATCCAAATCTACATGGCACAATTTCCAACACCTTAGACATGCATTTGGACACATGTGAAATATTCCCTTACACCCCTGACAAGTGTCAAACATGAAAATAGTCTTCTTCCAAGCTTGAGCACCCAAAATATATTGAAAATAGGCTATGATAGATGCCTTACACATCTTATAGCTGTCATAGAATCTTTCATAGCTGACAACACTTACAACTATAAGAGAATCTATCATAACTAACTAAAAATAGTTGATTCTCTTACATCTTGTCATAACCCAACTTGGGTGCCAACTTTCACCCATGCATTCAAAGATGCCTTATGACACTCCATAGAATCTGTCATATGCCATAGATTCCAAAGTGGGATGCCTATGTCCACTTGGGATGATGATGTGTCATCCAGTTACCTCCAATGGGGATGCCACCCAGCCGGTGGGTCCCAATTAATGACTTGACACCATAGGAAATTAAATAATACAAATAAATACAATAAATTACAACAATTAAATTAGTGTTAGGACTCTAAGGTTGAGACACATTATTCCCAACATTCTCCCACTTGTCAAAGACCTGCCAAGAGTCATACAAAATCATTTGATCAAGGCCCCAAGGCCCATGTAATAAAAAAAAATCTGAACTTCTTTGTGCTCACTAGTTTTGTTAGTGCATTTGCAAAATTCACCAAAGTGTCAATCTTCTCTAGGTTCACCTTTCCATCTTTTACCATATCATGAAAAAAATGATACTATACATCAATGTGCTTTGTTCTAGAATGGAAGGTAAGATTCTTTGCTAGAAAAATTACACTTTGACTGTCACAACAAATAGTAATTTTTCCTACATCTAAATTAGTATCAAAATACAATCTCTTAGTCCAAATGGCTTCCTTACATGCATGAGTAGCCTCCATATACTCTACCTCTGTCATGGACAATGTGACTACAACCTATTGCTTACTCATCCAATTGATAGAACCACCAAACATCATAAATACATAACCACTAGTGGATCTTCTACTATCAATGTCACCTGCCCAATCTGAATCCACATATCCTTGAATGCTCATAGAATTTTCAAGTCCAATAGGAGAACCATGAAAACACAAGGAATACTCAGACGTACCTCGTAAATATCTGAACACTCTATTAACAACATCCCAATGCACCCATCTAGGATTAGCCATGAAACAACTAAGGACTCCCACTGCTTGGGAAATGTCTAGTCTCATACACACCATTGCATACATCAGAATACCAACTGCACTTTCATATGGTACTCTAGTCATGTCCTCCATCTCAGTAAGAGATTTTGGACAATCATTCATAGAAAGCTTTGTCCCTTGCATCAAAGGAACAACTAATTGTCTGCAATCTACCATGTTCAATCTCTCCAACATGAAGTTCACATACTTGCTCTAGCTTAACCAAAGCTTTATGTTAGCTATGTCTAGTGATTTCCATTCTCAAAATTTACCTAGTTGCACCTAGGTCTTTCATCTAAAACTATGCTGACAACTAAAACTTCAAATCTGAAATCATACTTTTACCATTCCCAATAAACAACATATCATTTGCATATTAGTAGTGAAGGAAAAAATGCAACTGGAATCCAATAATGAATACCCAAACCTTTCTAGTTGCTGCCTAGCTCGTGTAGACCTCCTCAAAGGTTGAGGTTGAGTTTATCCTTCTTCTTCAAAACTTTCAGAGCTACTTGAGCTCTCCTCATCATCAAGTCCAACAAGAGTACTTGGTTCTTCTTTCTTTAGAGTGAGTGGAATCTAAACTACCTCATTTTTTTGTTTCTCCTCTTTCTTTGGTTGTAGCTCAATAGTAGAAGGTTTCATCTCTCTAAAGATCACACTTCTATTGTAGAGAACCTTCTAAGCTTTTGGATCCCAAAGCTTGTACCCTTTCACACCGACACCATAGTCGATAAAGGTACACTTAATAGCCTTGTTCTCCAACTTAGACTCTTCTCAATCTAAAAATGAGGGTAAGCTTTGCAACCAAAAACTCTGAGATGTCTCATCGAAGGATTTTTTCCAGACCACACCTCCATGGGTGTCTTTCAAACAAGCACTGATGTAGGAGATCTATTGATCAAATAACTTGCAGTGGCTACCACTTTAACCCAATATTTTTGTTCAAGGCTAGCACCATGCAACATACTCCTAGCCCTCTCCATCAATTCATCCTCCCTAAAACTCCATTTTGTTGTGGAGTGTAGGGAGTTGTCTTATGTCTCTCAATCTCGTGCTCTTTACAAAACTTGTCAAATGCTATGGAACAAAACTCACCACCATTATCAGTCCTCAAACACTTAATCTTTCCACTAGTCTAATTTTCTACCAAGGCCTTAAACTCCTTAAACCAACTAAATACTTCAAGTTTACTTCTGAGGAAATAAAAAAAATGTCCTTCTAGTGTAATCATCTATGAAAGAAACAAAATATATAGATTTTTTTAATGAAGGAACATTTACAAGACCAAAAACATCTAAATGTACATAATCCAAGACCCCATAAGTCTTGTGAGAACTAGAGTAGAAAGAAACACAGTGTTGTTTTCCATATACACAATGTTTGCAAAAGTCAAACTCGAGATTACAATTGTCAAGGCCTTCAACAAGGCTCTTATTTTTTCAGGGTTCTATGACCCTTCTCACCAATGTGACCAAGTCGTTGGTGCCATAACATTGTCTTCTCTGCAGGAAGCTTCATTTCCATAGAATGAGCATCCTTAGTCACCCAAAATGCACAACCATCAAATGTAGCTGCAACATGCTTCTTCTATGCACAATCTGAGGTGAGGATGAAGAATCCAAAGGTCTCTTCTTCAATACATCAAAAGAACTATTGCACTATAGAGTGCATGCATCAAGCCATAATAGAGTACCAATATGAACTCCCTTAGCCAACACCATATCTCCTCTTGTCATCTTGCATCCTCCACCAGAGAAAACAAATTGCACTCCTGAATCATTCAGTTTACTTACAAAAAGAAAGTTTCATTCCAAACATAGGATATACAAGACACCATCAATCCCTTTCACTCTTTCATCAAGAAATCTGATTTTGACTCTTCCATGGCCAACAATTTTCAAGTGAGAGTCATCACCTAGGTACACCTCTCCACCATCAAAATCCTCATACTTCGAGAACCAATCTCTGTGAGAATTCATGTGAAAGGATGCACCCAAATCTATCAACTACACATCATTTGATGCACGGGCTGCCAAGGCTGTAATAAATGCTTCTCTAGCATCTTGGGATGATTTCTCATATTCAGAATTGGAGACTTGTTTTTCTTCTTCTTCTCCTTCTTCCAATCTTTTCGAATGTGACCAGTTTCACCATAATTCCAACATTTTCCTTAGACTTCTTACCTAGAGATTTTGATCTTTCTATAGACTTTGAGTTATATTTCTTGTCTTAATTTTTGCTTCTCTCTTTTGGTCTACCATAGACTGCAAGGGCCTCCTTGGCCATCTCATAAGACTTCCTTCACATGTCCTCAAATAGTAATGAGGCAACAACCTCATCCATCTTGAAGGTGGAAGTACTGCTTCCAATAGCCATTACTAGGTGATCCAAGAGTTTGAAAACAAACACAAAAGGAGCATGCAACAGTTGTGTTCATCTATTTTATCTCCAATGGAACCCAATTATGCAACTAACATGTTAAAAGAGTTCAGTTGATCTGCAATGGACCCTCCATCTTCCATTTTCAAATAATACATATTCTTTCCCAGGAAAAGCTTGTTTACTAGGGATTTAGCCTGATAAACATCACCAAGATTCTTCCATAGAGAAGTAGAAGTTTTCTCTTCATGAATATTCAAGAGAACAGAATTGTCCAAACAAAGTCTAATAAGACCCTTCACTTTCCTATCCATGAGATCCCAATCCTCTTGTTTCATGCTTGAAGGTTTGGTTCCATAAATTGTAAGCCATAAGTATCAGTCTACTAACATTTCTTCCATTTTGAGCTTCCACAACTCAAAATTACCACCATTAAATTTTTCCACCTCAATCCTCCCAGATGTGCCTGTCATCTCTTTCCTACAACAAGGTTACAAAATACACACTTTTGCAAAACTCCCATTGTAATAGAGATTACCTCAAAAAACCCTTCTACCCAACAAAGGAACCAAGGCTAGCCAGGCTCTAATATTAACTAAAAGGAAGCTGGGTGAGTGGAAATAGCTTCCTACACTAATCTAATCAGAGGAGAGTTACAAAAAATTCTTTTAACACATTTCGAGTCACTTAAAAAGTATCCCTTGCTTAATTCAGGAATAATTAATGACAAATTGGACTTAATGTTGCCTTGATCTAGTGTTCTGAGGTGTTTTACACATCCACATTAGGTCTTGGTCCCTTTTTAAGCTAAATTAAATTAACTTTTCCCTAATTTAATGTTTCAAAATGTATTTATTTATATCTTCAAATTGAATTTCGCGGGGGATTGTAAATCAAGTGGACCTAATCTAGTGTTGTAATGTGTTTTACACATTCACATGGGATTCAGGGCCCTTATAAGATAAATAGACTCAATTCTTCCTTAATTTAGTGTTGTAAAGTGTATTTATTTACACTTTCACATTGGATTTTTGGCCCTCTTACATTTATGACCTTTATATCATCATTAATATGCCCCTATGACCCCATATTGTGCATTGCAAGGCATATTTTGGGTTACAAGACATAATAACCCGACCAAAATAACCCTAGACAGAATAACCCGGTCATAATAACCCAAGGACAAAATAACCTAGGGTCATAATAACTCAAGCCAAAATAACCCATAGTCAAAATAAACCATGGACTAAATATCCCTGTAAGAATATAGAGAAAGGAAAACAAAATTTATAAATTACATCGGTTATTCTTTCCATGGGTTATTTTGACCACGGGTTATTCTGTCCATAGGTTATTATGACTTTGGGTTGTTTTTTCCTTGGCTTATTATGACGAGGTTATTGTGTCCAGGGTTATTATGGTCGAGTTATTATGTCCTGATACCATATCTTGATAAAAAACCTGACTAAATCAATATAAAGTCTTAAATTCTCCACTCCCCAACACTTTAGCATGAAAAATAGCCCCTATGGGACCCATTCGCCACCTTGGGCGAATGAGTCCCATCCAGGTGGACTCATTCACCTAGGATGGTGAATGAGTCCCATCTAGGTGGAACTCATTCACCCAGGATGGTGAATGAGTCCCATTCAGGTGGGGCTCATTCACCTAGGATGGCGAATGAGTCCCATCTAGGTGGGGCTCATTCACCCAAGATGGCAAATGAGTCCCATTTTGAATATTTTTAAGGCTTTGAGTGGGAAAAGTGGATTTTTAATTCAAATTTCTTCAACGTCGGCCTTGGGGATCAAATTAATGGTCATGTGAGTGCATTGCCTATATAAACAAGCTTCCAAATCAGTATTTGATCATATATTCAAGTTGTCAAGTCAAGCAAGCAAGAGTTAAGCACTCCAAGTCTTCACAAGGTCATCAAGATAGCTTTCAAGATCATTTCTAAGGCATTCAAAGGTAGATTCTTCATCAATTGTTGCAGAAATTCAATATCCATCATCATGGAAATTTTCTAATTACATTACTTCATGTTCATGCTTTATTATCGTATTTCATTATTTTGTTTAATTACCTAAAAGGGGTTTGACCAAGGAAAACCCCTATTCCCTAACAATCAACATTTTCTCTCTCTATCTATCTCTCTTTGTGTGATTACAGATCTAGGTTCTTTGAATACTTGAAGATCCTTGAAGAATAGGTTACAAAATTGTTGGAGTCATCTCCCTACTTGCAAGGTCGAAATTTTCACTAAAAGGTCATTTACAACCCTGAAATCAAAGTTTTGGATCTAGACACCTGAAGGAACAGATTGAGTTGACAAAGAAGAGTAGATCTAGACTTTGAATTTCCTAAAAATCCAAACTAGACTCATTCGCCACAAGTGGCGAATGAGTCCCTCTATATGTTTTTTATGGAGATATTTACAGATTTGGATACCCATTTGCTCAAAATTCGCTCCTATGTAGAAATCCAGATCTGAGATTGATTCACACAGAATGGAAAATGAGTCCTAGTAGGCCAATATTTTAGGATCAATAGGATTTATAGTCTCTATAAGTTTCTAGGTGCATACTTTTCGTCTTACAACTTTATTTTTTGTTTCTTTTGCATTTCTAGGTCATTTAGTAAAGCATTGCATCAAACTAGGTTTTTCCTTTCATCTTGCTTGTCATTTTCTTTTCCAAGTTTACACTTGGTGGTGAACCCCTCTTGTAATTTGAAACCATATCCTAGGATACCATATTGTCATATCTCTCTCTCCATTCTTTATTGGATTGAGACCTCTAAGGTGTCCTTGAGTGTAGCAAGCATGAAATAGAATCTCTATCCTTGTGTTTATGCCTCAAAGGTGGGGAGCATCCATTTTGATTGACTACATTTTGGTGAACCTGCTTTTAGAATACCTTCTTTTCTGATTTGGAGTCCATCATCATCCTAGATTTGGCTTGTATTAACATTGCATTAGGATTTGCATTGGTTAATTTGAATTTTAGTGTTTCAAAATTTTCATTATTGAAAGCTCATATAGCTTGCATTTGTGCATTTAATTTCATTGAAAATCATTGAAAATCTGCATTTTCATTTAGTCTTCAGGTCATACACCATAAAAAGAATAAAAAATAATTGGAAATTTCTTAAAATTTTGAGAAAAAAATCCCCATTGGGACTCATTCACCACATTGGGCGAATCAATCCATTTGCACCACTGAAACTGCCTTTTTTAGCATTGAAAACCTTGTTTCTACACTTTTGTTAGCTACCATTAACTATTTGTTTCAATGGGTGGACTTTCTGTTACATGCATTTCACTAAATCTAGCTTAAATAGGCTCATTTCATGCATTGACTAATTCCAAATTTGCATTTACAACATCTCATTTTTAGATCATTCTAGGTAAGTGCACCAAGATGGTTCCCAAAAAGGGGGCTTAAGTGGCCACTTTTTTTTTGAAATCAGGAAATGCTGACCTTGGATGTGAAATTGAGGATAGTTACACTCAAAATTTTGAGATGAAACAAAAACAAGGATCGAAGTTCTCTAAGTCTACTTTCTAAACTACTAATTTATTTTGAAAATTGTTGAGATTAAGGGGTTCAACAAAGGGATGTACACAAATTGGTGTTGTTTTTGTCAGAAAAAACATAACATAGCAACCCTTGTATGACCTGAGCACGGTGACCTTTTTTTAGTATTTTTAAAATTGCTATAGTCAGAAGTTAGCTAATAGTATCTAGTTGGTGCACAATTTTTCTGATAATTTTTTAATGAATATTTGATTTTTTACTAGTTTTCTAAGTGGGAACTTTCTAAAAAGTAGAATTTTGGCCGTGCTCCCCCTACAAATTTTGGAAAGTAATAGATTTTTTAAAATTTTTATTTTTTTAAATTTGCAGAATGGAGTCTAGTTTCTAAAAATGTAATTTATTTGAAATTTCGATGAATGGTTAATTTATAATGAAAAAAAACCAAACACTGCTTTTTGAAAAAAAATAGACATACAAACAAAAGAAATTATGGATGAAAGCCCTCACATAGTCAGAAAGTGAAAAAAATTATATCGTTGGAAAGCTAAGAGATAACTTAACATTACCCATGTGTTCGATTTCGTCGATATTAAACCAAATGCAATCCTGACGATGAGCACAAACTCGATTATGTGAAAAATTGTATAATTTTCAAAAAACATGTCTCTGGTGGTTGGGAATGCCCTCCAAACCTTTGGGTTGGTATTCCAAGGAAAATAGAAAAGCCAAGGCTCGGGGATTCCCAAAGCAAAATATAACCCGCTCACATTATAATGTGAGCGCGTTATAACGTGAGCACGGTATAATGCAAGCGCGTTATTTACTATTTTTCACTTTATCTTCTCCGTGGAACATTTCTAATAACAAATAACATGCTCGCGTTATTTATTCTTTTAGTTAAATGCCAATTTTTTCATATCTTTGTATGTATATGTATGCTAGTGTGTCATGTATGTATGTTGGTGTGTCATGTATGCCTATATGTATGTATTTATGCTTATGGGAGAGAGGGCGAGAGAGTGTGGGAGGGTGGGAGAGTGAGAGAGGGTGGGAGAGTGTGAGAGAGGGTGGG
>VDFB02373365.1:304556534-304594076 GCA_007258455.2 Sequoia sempervirens | reverse complement strand
GTGACATATTCTATGTCTAGCTGATGAGAAGATTTGTAACCTTATGTTTTGTATAGGTCATTGTGACCTTGCAAAAGTCTTGCTGAATAGTTACACATTAGATTCTTTGGTGTGACATGTTGTGTTCGGTATGTTCTCTTACTGTGTGGAGATCTATGGCCGACAGGCCATACATATCATTTATCAGGGAGACCCTTGGTTGAAAGGCTTAGTTCGGGAAGAAGCCTCAACGATGAAGAAAAGTCTTGCCAATGGGGGAAATCTTGGAGTCTTTGCGGTGACACAATAACTTTGGTATGAAGTCTCAGCGGCCGATGGAGAGTCTCGCCGATGATGAGGGGTCTCCGGTATAACTCTTGGCGAACGGTGGTCTCGGGGTAACTTGGAGAACTCGGTAAGAACTCTCAGCGAAGAGTGGTATGTCTCACCGATAACATTTTCCTGGTGTCCTCGGAGTAACATGCGATGGCTCGGTAAGAAGTCTTACCAATGTGTGAAGTCTTGGCGACCGTTCGGTGCTCGATGTAACTAAAGGGGTCTCGGTGTGAAGTCTCAGCAATGAACGTAAGTCTTGCCGACTACTGATCACTTCGGAGAAAGTCTTTGAACCTCGGTATGATCTCTTAGCAAAAGATGATAGTCTCGCCGATGTAAGTTCTAATGTCTATGTGACTTTTGAACCTCGATATGAAGTCCTAGCTAAAGTGATGAGTCTCGTTGGCTGGTGGATGCACACGGATTAACATGAAGGCTCAGCGTAAGGTCCTGGCTAGAGCAATAGTCTTGCCGAAGGGAAAATTGAAGTCGATGCAATGGGTGAATTCGATATAACCTCTTGTCAATTGTAAGGAATCTTGGCGATATCAAATGCTGACTATGTTGGCATCGGGGAGACACAGACAGTGTCTCACCAATATGCCAACACAGCTTGACATGGTTATCGTAATGCAAGCACGTTATTAACCAGTAGAGATATGTTCATTTAGGATTAAATAATGCACTCGCGTTATCACTAAAAATGGTAAAAAATCACAATATACCCGTGATGTCAGCCCACATTCTGCATATTCTCCTGGTTTTGCGTATGCTCTGACAAAAAGTAGCTTTTTGGTGATTGAGTGAAGTGTGCATGCATAATTTTGAGATTCCATCACCTTTTGAATGTTCTTTCCATCACCTTTGCATGAAATAGTAGAGTTTTCACGTTGAGAGGCATATAATATCAATTCAAGTTTGAATTATAGTGATAATTGATATACAATTGAAATTTGGAGGGGAACAAGCTTTTGAAGAAGTCAATTTTTTGAGGAGTTTGAGGAAGGAAGAAGCAAAGGCTGCATAATTGGGTAGAACTCCTCTATTTGAAACTTTTCTTTTTTAGGTATGTGAAATCTTTGTACATTTTCTTTCATTCTATTATGGCTTGCTTTCATTTTTGTTGTTTAGCTTATTCCATGTTGATCAAATTGTTTGTTTGTGATGCAATATCAGATTTCCAAGCCACTCAACAACATCATTTCTTTAGGGAACTTCCTTCCCAAATCAATAAAGAGTAAAAGATCAATTTATACAAACTTTGTCAAATTCATCCAAAACTACTTTTCATTCAACCAAAATCCATTTATTTCATTTCAAGTTATAAGGCTATCATTAGCCAATTCACCATCTCCATATAGCAAACCATTTTCAGAATCAACTTTCAACTTTGTTCTTGTCATAAACAATACAACAATCACTCATCAACTCAACTTACCCCTTCAAGGAAAAAACAATCAAACACCTATGTTCCTTAGACCTGCAATCAAACATCATCCCAACCATTTAAGATATCTTTGCTCAAATCAGCACATCCATCATCCTATCTTCACTTAAACACCATTTGTAACAACAACAAGCAGCATTAGTTTAACACTGTCACCAGACCTTTAAGATACCAATTTCATCATGTTTTGATTGTAATATTCCAATATATCAGTATAGACACACTCTGACTACTTTGCATTCAAGAAACCATTGCCATATATTGGAAACATATGCCCAAATCATCAAATCTTTCACAATCTACCTTCAAAACATTACCAAGCATAGACACAACTGTGGCATCACAAATGAGACTGCTCCCAAGCACTTAACAACATTCCTTTCATTGTTTCTACATATTCTCTGTTTTTAGCAAACAATGCCAAATATCTCTAGGAGGCCAACATTCCATCTAATCGGGTGATTCCTTTTCTATCATAATGCATTTACACAATCCCAATACAGATTCTCAGGCCTATTTTGATCCTTTTCAACATACTATAAAAATTTATACACTTATTTCACAAAACAGAGTAGAACCAACAAGCTGTCTACTGGTAAAAGCCCTTAAATAGGTCAATCTATCAAAGCAAGTCATCATAGAACTACTCACTAATCCACCAAACCTGAAAATAGTGTTAGGCCATGTGTAGAAACTCACAAATAAACAAGTTTCAAGATAGGAAATGCCCATCAATACACAAAATCAGTAAACATTTGATTATAGGGTGAAAACACACCAACCATGAGGGTTTCTTTAATGAAACATTTGCAAAACCTCTACTACTCCGCCCAACAATTGAAACATGCTTCATTATGTCTGCAAATTATTTTGAAATCATTTCTAAGCTCCTCTACATGTTGTTTCCTCAAACCCTACTTGAAAACACCATTTTTTTCAATTAGAAAATTCAGAATTTTGTTCATGCAGCAGTATCCCGACTTCTTATTTCTATTCACCCCTGCCACACACATCTTCACATTGAAAAGACACTAAATATGATCCATTCCACCAACCTACTATCCCTCCATCGGTGGAATGGCTAAGAATCACTTTTTAGACTCTCTAAACAATTCTAAGGAAACCACAGACCGACACTTAGGAAACTAAGTTCAAATTAGATTGATTATTTGAATTACAATTCCTAGAACTTTCAAGAATGAAAGAAGTCTCTTTCCCTGACAAGAATCAAATCTTAGAATGCTTGAATCACTATGCAACCTGAAAACAAGAATATAAAAGCTTTCCAAAATAACTGAGCAGAGGTTTTTTTATTAATTTTTATAGATTTTTGGGATACAAGATCTGCCTTTCTCGAGCTTGCAATTATTTTTAAAGGTGTCTAAATCAGTTGAAATAAATGCCTCTTCATCTTCATCAACCCATCCTTTCCCTTCCACAAAAAATACTCTTCACCTTCCTGCTTTTGTGTAATTTTACATTTTTACAATAATTGACAACTTTTGTTATAAAAAGCAACTTTTCAATAATATCACCTAGTGACCTATTTCATGGTACAAATACATTGAAATTCATCATTTAATGACCTTCACTCATCATATTTACTTGAACATTACAAATTGAACAAATTACCCTTTTGAAGGAATTTCATGACCTAGGTGCTCCTGCACCAATTTGTCATGTTACAACCTTACGTTGTCAATGGACATTTTAAATCACACAATTCGATACACTTTCCTACTACATTTTTAAACCACATCTCTTTGAGGCATTTTGTTAAATTTAACAATTGAATTTCTTTGTGTATGCTTCCAAAGCTATCATTGAGTTATTTTTTCAAACAGTTATACAAACCAGCTTTCATTGACTTTCTTTGTGTATGCTTCAAGCTTTCATTGAGTTATGCTTCCAAAGCTTTCAATTAGTTAATTTGACAACTTAGCTCTTTTGCATAGGTAAAATTATTCATCATGCCAAAGAAATGAACTATTAAAAAGGAAAAAACTAACAGATGATCAGGTCCAAGCCATCAGAGATAAAGAGAAAAAATGGATGAGGGAATATCGTGAAAGCAAAAATTGGGAACGATTGATGAAAACAAGCAGTTGAAGAAGGAACCTCAAGCATCAAAAGAGAAAAATTGGCAGCACAAAGGGCATGAATGCAAAAGAGTCGTGCTAGGGGAGATGCAAATACCGTAGTTGGAGACACACCCTCTACCGCAAGTGAATACAAAGGGACACCATTAAGCACAAGCGAATATGGAGGGACACCATCTACCACAAGTGAGTATGGTTGGAAACCATCCACCATTTGAAGTTGAGAGTACATCATCACTCGAAGTTGAGGAACAAGGTATGCCACCATCCCCACGTGAACCTCAAGGTATGTCTTCTATTCCACCCTCGATCGAAGGTACACAATCTAGCCCACCTCAATTAAATATTGATGAAATTGCTAATGTTGAGATGTATGTACCTAAGAGAACACCACCTAGAATTTTGCGTAGAAAGCCAAAGTTTTTTATTAATATCGATGAGGATATTTTGCAGCACATGGAAGGTAAGAGTCTAGAACGCACTTGTAGAAGATATGCTAATAAGATTTGGCAAATGTTCTTTGAAAGGCTACATGAGACTGCAAAATGTCAACTATTTGTTCAAATGATGCGGGGTTTAAAGTACAGAAACATCATGAAGACTCTTGGGTTGAGAACATCGAATGCATCAAGTGAAAACACTATTGTGAAGAATCTAATGGATGCTTATGACATTGTGGGTAAGACCTCACGCTCAAAGGATAGTAATGTCACCCAACATGTCATTACATCGACTTTGGTAAGCTATCAAACAAATAGATCTCGCCTCATTAAAATTACAAGTGAAAAAATGGGAATTAGTAGAAAAACTTTATCAAAAGCCGTTCAAAGGCGGCAAAGAATTGAGGGAACTGATTCAAATGAATTATGGGCATTCTTGGGGAGACTACCACACAAAGATAAAAAAGTTGTTGAAGCATTGAGAACACTAATTGAAGATTATTGGAAGAATAATACAAGGCCATCTCTTAATCAAAGGGATGTCGTAACAAGGACAATCGGTAGTCGAAACCGTGAGCCACATCCAAAGCATTTTTTGGATACGACTCAAACCCAATTTTTTCATAAATTTCAAAATTCTTATCCTCAAATTAGTATTTCTCAAATATTTTTTGAAATGATTAAACCTTTTTATGTCAAGATAAATCACACATGCACTACTTGTTGCTATAAACTACATATTGAATTCTCTAACCATTATGATGTTTATCATTCTATATGTTTACATTTGTATACTAACGATGTTTTGCAGGATTGTGGCATAGAAGCCCCACCAAAATCTTCAAGAGAGTTCTTATCAAAAAAATTAAGTGAAAGAGAGGATGGCCAAATATTCTATAGGATAGCATGCTTGGATGGTTTATGCAAGCATTGTGATGGCTTGCAACGAATGCCAGTATGTCAACATATGGAAAGCACATATGAGGCGGGACAAAAACTAGTAGAGTTCAGGAAGTATAAAACAGTGGCATATGCTACAAAAGATGGGTTTGAAGCAAAAAGGTGTGAGTTAGTTATTTAGAAGATTCCAGTGTATCAGTTCATGTCCATGTTTCGTGAGAATCTAGTGTATGAGTATGCAAGGCATACCCATAGAGCCTGATGGCTAGACACACAATTCAAGCTATGCAAGGACACCTTTCCACTTGGTAGCATAGTATCAGTGGTTGACTTTGCAGAGAACTAAGCTCTACAGCCACAGCGTGAGGTGCAGTCATAGTATTACAACTCCACATAGGTTTCGATATTTGTGAACATAGCATTCATACATGCAGCTGAAAGTACAGAGGACGAAAGGAAGGTATTGAGGGAGTATTAATTTTATATTAGTGATGATCGCATGCATTCTTCAGAGTTTGTGCAAGGTTGCTTCCAGATGTTCTACAATCATTTGGCTAAGAGGGGCATATCATATGGTCAGCATATAATATGGTCAGATAATTGTGCAGCATAGTTCAAGAATGCACGCATGTTCTACTGGTTGTGTAGGATGCATCTCACTACACGTGTTTAGCATATGTTAAACTTTTGTGAGGCCAAACATGGAAAGGGGGAGCATGACAGTGTAGGAGCATGCGTGAAAAGAGCATTAGCACGAGAAGAGTTAAAGTATAAAGACAGTGCATAGTTGACAGATGCAAGATCAATTGTCAAGTGGTGTAATGGTTCGATGGGTCCAGGTAATGAAGGTACGTCTTCAGTTCATAGATTTTTTTGGTTGATGGATGATACTAATATTGCACCATATGAGGATTGTTGTACACTAATAGGATCGAGTGAGTTGCACTATTTCCTTAGCTCAAATGCAGGTTCATGGAGTATCGATACACGTAAGATGGCATGCTTTTTTTCTTCATGTACAATGCAAGCCTAGAATGATTGTGAGTTAGGGGAGTGGGTTGACAAATGGTTGACAAATTATCTTAGCCCACTTCACACGTATCACCCTCCGATGGCATTGGAACTAACACGGATGGAATCATCAGTCGAATTTGACCATGTATCGGATCTAGTTCAACTAGGTAATATATCTACTTGCTTAGTATTTGAAATTCCATATTGTTATCTTACTTTGTACTGTAGTCATAATGTTGACTAATTTCAAGAGATGTGTCGCACATATAAATGCAGGGCATGTTTATGCAGTTATTGCAGATGAAGACAACGAAGATGGTACAAACTATTACTTGTGTCATTGTGTTGAGGCAAAAAATAAATTGGAAGCCCCAATTATAGATGGAGAAAACATTGAATACCCTACAGGCTCAGCTGTTGTTATTGGAACGTGGCTGAGAAGGTACCCACATAAGAGTGTTAAACATTGGTTGTTTGAGGAATTTGACATGCATCGTAAGATTCTTCATTACTCAAACCTTGTCATGGCATCCAATGTTCGTTTGAGAAAATATGGGGGTAGACCTTTGAACAAGACCTTGTGGAAGGTCTGTGGGTCTGACCATGAGGCAATACTTGACACAATAAAGAGTAGAGCAGACCCGGATGGTTCATTGGATTAATTTGTAAGTATATGCACAACGATTCTTATTAATTTATACTTGTATCCACGTCAATTTGGTTGATGCCAATACTATCATCTTATTTTACATTGTGTATCTGTATGTAACAAGGAAAACATTGATTGGTGTCCCCTTGCATAAAATGAAAATTTATGAGCCATCCAAGGGAATCTCAAGCAGAAAAGCAATGCAACATCCTTATTTTGATGATCTTGACAAATCTCAATTATGATTTTAAGCCATTACAAAAGTGCGTGCGAAGCTTGATGAGGCAATTTCAAGTTATTCATTTGAATTTAACCTTATCATGACCACCTATGACGTATACATTATAAGAGCATCTCGAATTTCAATAAATTCTATTCATGAGAGGTGTTGTGTGCAATAGGTATCTTAGAACTCCTAGTGAAGATGTATGACAAAGACTGACTAAGTTGAGAGACTGCCATGCCTATCTGTAAGTGCCTTCCATCTATTTTGGATGACCTATTTCTTTTTATTCTTTTCCTTTGCGTATCTATAACTAAACTAGTAAAAAATGATTTAGGCCTTGTCCTTTATAGATTAAGATAATACAGAGAATTAGGTTTCTTTTGAGTCCATCTAGAAGAAAATCCATTGAGTTTTTCCATTATTAGAGCACATTTTCTGAAATTCAGTTTGGAACCTTCAATTTGACGTTTTGAGAGTCAAGTAAAGAAATAAAGCATACTCCACTAAATTAGGCTTGTAGATCAGTGGAGTAGGGTTATAGTAGGGTGTTTATGGTGCAGGAGCACCAAGGACAATCAGGACTACAAGGTGGTCAAGTGGTAAATTTTGATTTGTAGTCCATGAAGAATGTTGTAATAAGGTCACAAGGACCATTAGGAAGTGTTTTAAGTCAATTTTGGTTGGTAGGATATGAGGTTGCAATGTCATGTTAGCATGTTGTCAATTTGGTGTAATGAAGCCTTGAATGGTCTAAATGTCAAAATGTATGTAAATTCATAATGTAAGGGTCAAGATGATGTAATGAGGCCATCATAAGGTCATTAGTTTAGGTATGGAGTCATTGTAATTGCTATTTTAAGTCCATTCAAGGCTCATTATTCAATATAGAAAGTTCGGTTAATGTTTGATTCAGAGTTTTCAACGCTTTATTTCTGATTTTTCATTGTATTTCTTGATTTTACTGTATTTTTAGAGTTTCCTTCAACTGTACAAACCCGTACATTCTTAGATATCTCTCTCATTCATGTTTTCATGTTATTTGGATGATCAATGGATGTTTTTACAATTCTCTTTAAGGAATTGGTCTTTTAGTTGTTCAGTGGTGAATTGGAAGACTATAGTGCTGACCTTATGGAAGCTAGATTAGATATATGAACCTGAGTTGGTTTCTTGGTTCTTAAGTTTAAATTTGTATTCCTCCACCCTACTCTACATCAATTGATATGCCTTCAAAAAGGCCTTGTGAACGGTGTATGTTGTTGGCATTCATACTTTTGAAAAAATACCAAAAGGCTTTGTTTTCTAACATTTTTATCTCTTTAGAAGCAAAGAAGTTGGGACAGCAGGCATGTGTTCCAAAATAAGTGTATCTAAAAATGATATATGTTTTTAATGGCCAAAATGGGTACCCTAAAATGTATTTATCCTATAAAGATTCATTGTGGTTTGCATGTTAAATCCGATTTAGTGTTTTAGCACTTACAAGCAAATTTGGTCTTCTAGTGCAAGCAATTGTGAAATCTGATTAAATAGTGTTGTAAGAAGGTGTTTTTAGCTTTGTTCATGTCAAAATAAAGATGAATAAAGTGTACCAAGGTCTGGTAAAAGTTTGGAAGCAAGATTTGAAGGTTAGGTGTCTTTTTGCCTTGTGAAAAGTTGTAAAGTCGTGCAACTTTTGTTCTCTAACTCGTCTAACCAAACAGACTGTTCCAACGCATCTGAATAGGCATGTTTACACTAGGAATGGTCCTCTTTCATACCCAAACACACAGAATTGCTTCGAGCTACATTCAACCAGATCGATCCCTTAAGGGTCCAAAGGGAAAAATGGCTACAAACTTCAGCATGAGGTTACTCAGACACAGTGATGCTTAGAAACTTCTCATCTAATCCTATGGGATCGCGTTGGTCCCCTCTACAATAACCTCTCTTGGTTTTCGTTATCTCAAAGTGGTTTTCCCGTAGTCTCTAGTTTTCAGTTGATGGAAAAAGTGTCAAATGGAAGTAATGGAAAGTTGCAAAGTGGTGCAACTTTCATTCTGCAACTCGTGTGACCAAAAAAACTATTCCAATGCTTCGGAATAGGCATTTTTACACTAGGAATGGTCCTCTTTCGCACCCAAACACGCAGAATCACTCCGAGCTACATTCAACCGGATCGATCCCTTAAGGGTCCAAAGGGAAAATGGCTGCAAACTTCAGCATGAGGTTACTGGGACCTGATGAAACTTCTCGTCACGATCCTATGGGATCGTTGGGCCCCTCTAAAATAACCTCTCTTAGTTTTCATTATCTCGGAGTGGTTTTCCCATAGTCTCTAGTTTTCAGTTGATGGAAAAAGTGTCAAATGGAAGAGTGGAAAGTTGCAAAGTGGTGCAATTTTCATTCGCAACTCGTGTGACCAAATGGACTATTCCAATGTGTGAATAGGAATTTTTACACTAGGCATGGTACTCTTTCGCACCCAAACAAGGAATTGCTCATTCGTTCAGCTGGATCAATCCCTTAAGGGTCCAAAGGGCAAAATGGCTGCAAACTTTAGCATGAGGTTACACAGACACCGTGACACTTATAAACTTCTCGTTTAATCCTATAATATCATGTTGGACCCCTATACAATAACCTCTCTTGGTTTTCGTTATCTCGGAGTGGTTTTCCCGTGGTGTCCAATTTTTAGTTGATGCAAAAAGTGTCAAATGCAAGCAGTGGAAAGTTGCAAGGTGGTGCAATTTTTGTTCTACAACTTGTGTGACCAAATAGACTATTCCAACACGTTCAAATTGGCATGTTTATGCTAGGAATGGTCCTCTTTCACACCCAACCATGCAGAATCGCTTTTAGCTACATTTAACCGGATCGATCCCTTAAGGGTCCAAAAGGAAAAATGGCTACAAACTTCAACATGAGTTTACTTCGACACCGTGACACTTATAAACTTATTGTTTGATCCTATGGGATTGTGTTGGGCCCCTCTACAATAACCTCTCTTGGTTTTCATTATCTCCAAGTGGTTTTCCCGTGGTGTCTAATTTTCAGTCTATGGAAAAAGTGTCAAATGCAAGCAGTGGAAAGTTGCAAGGTGGTGCAATTTTTGTTCTGTAACTCGTGTGACCAAACAGACTGTTCCAACTCATCCGAGTAGGCATGTTTACACTAGGCATGGTCCTCTTTCACACCCAAACACGCAAAATCGCTTTGAGCTACGTTCAACCAGATCGATCCCTTAAGGGTTTGAGTGTAGTATGTTGAAATAGGCCATTCCTCCTATTGTTTAGGTTGTGTATCGGTGATATGGGCCTGATGTAACTAGAATTGTGGTAGCTTGATATACAGAGTCTATTGATGCTAAGGTTCAATTTGTATGATTTTGAAAAAAGAAGCCAACTGAGTAGAGTTACCAAATGAGTAGAGTTATCAACATTATTTGTAAATCATAATAATTTGTTTAGTACACTAGCCATTTTGATGCCTTCTTGTAGTCTCAAACATTATTTTGTATCATTGTTACATCAGTTTTTGAATTGGAAACTTAATATAGCTCCACAACACAAAATCTGGTTCAAGTTGATTTTCACGTGAAAAAAATGTGAATCAAATCACGTTGATGTGAAAAAAAAACCATTAGACCATAGCTTGTGGTGCAGGAACACCTAGGTCATGTAATGCCTTCAAAAGGCTAAGTTGTCAAAAAGGTATTTAAGTCCATGTAATGCCAAAATTAAATGTAATCAAGGCATGAAAAAGCAAAAAGTGTAATATTGTCAAAATGCTAAATATGTAAAAGAGAGAAAAAGAAAGAATGTGAAGAGACAAAACAAGAAAATCAAGAAAATCAAGGAAGAGGACGAGTCATAGGTCGTTCAAGGAAGATGAAGAGGTAGTTGATGGTTGGAAACTTCTTTAAAAGCATTGTAAAGGCTGAGCAAAGAGATCATTGTATTATGATAGAATTAAATTAACAAAGAGTTCCTTGTTTTAGCTTATTTTCTATGTTTTTCAGTTGTTTCTTAACTTGTACGGATTGTGCAAGAGTTTAGGGTTCAAATTTAGATTGTTTCCAATAGGTTGGGGAATCACCATTTGTTTACATCCATTTGGGAAGGAATCCATTAAATTTAATGTTTGTTTGAGCATTCTTCTTATGGCTCGATCTGAAATCCTATGCATTGAGTTTTGAGTCTTATAAGGCATTTCCACACTACTCCACCAATGTAGGTCAGGTAGATTGGTGGAGTAGGTTAGGGATAGGTTATTTTTTATGTTTTGATGTTTGTGAGTGGAGGAAAAAGCAAGAATACCTTGAAGGAGCTCCTGCTACACATGAAATTCTGAGTTTTCTAGTCAAAATGAACAGTTTCCAGCATGATAGTGGAGAAAGAAAAAGTGCATGGGTTAGAACATGTTTCCAAATGCCTTTTTAGATGTATTTTGACATGTTCCAATGGTTTTCCGGAGGTTTTGAGGTTTGCATATAGCCTATACAGGAAACCCTCATTGATTTTTGAGTTTTTCACCCTATAAACAAGGGTTTGTCAATATACTGTAAAAAGGATTCTTTTAATCCATGAAAATGGATAAATTGGGAGTTTTTTGTTATGTCTAGTGACTGTTTTGAGGTTTTAAGTGTTTTGGTAATTTTTGAAGGGGGTCTTCTTTGAAAATCAGGCCTATTTTAGTAGCCTTTTTTATAGTGTTTAGACTAAAAACTACTTATTTCTTCAATATAAGTTATTATGAGTTTTTTATATGAGGACATGGGCATTAAGAGGTCTCTAAAAGTGTTTTTGATCTTGGGTTTTGAAACATGTGTGTTTGGTTTACCCAATTTAGGGTATGAATGTCTCATTGAGAAGTAGTGCCTTGACTACTCAGAGAATATAAGTCTGACCTAACAGTGATCGGTGAGTTGATTTTAAGATAATGTTGTCTAAGTGATGGTGTTAGGAATGTATGGAGTCTTGGACAAGGTTTAGAAGTGAGATATGCTATTTTGACAGTTGGACAGTGAGGAGACTTGGTGTAAAATAATACATGAAATTGTAAGTTCAGTCAGAACAAAGTTAAAAGAGAGCAAGTTCCTGATTTGTATCAGTTGTAATAATGATGTTCACAGTGCTTGATGGTCTGGTAAAATTTTGAAAGCCAATTGTAATGATGGATTGACTATTTGGGACAAGTTGAATGAATTGATTGAATGGAAGAGTGCCTTGTTGAAAATGGTGTTTTTTAAATGAATGTTGATCTAATTGATTGAATCAAAGTTTTCTAAAATGGTTTTTTGCTTTGAATGAGTCAATTGGAATACATATTTGTGGAAGGATGAATGATGAATGATAAGAGAATTTTAGTGGATGAAAAGTAGATTTTTGATGAAATTTTGAAATTTTGTTTGATCTTCTCCAAGATGAGTTTGGGACAAGAGTCCCCTGAGTTGTTGATTGGTTTGGAAATCTTTGTATTGCATCAACTTGTTGCTTACTATTATGCTATGATAGATTTTTCTAAGCATCCATAGCTTGTTTGAAAGCACTGTTTTAGGCTTTTAGCCATAGCAGCAAGGCAATGAACTATTTGATAAAATGCTTTGATAGACATGTATGAAAAATGTGTTAGCATAGACAAGGCAGTGAACTCTTTGAAAAAATGCCTCAAAAAATGTGGTCTCATGGTGATGGAATGGCATGATCGAATGCCATGACAAGCAAATTTTTGTGGATTTTCATGGCATTCCATCACCATTGAGACCACATTTCTTTGAGGCATTTTTCAAACAGTTCATTGCCTTGTCTATGATATTGCTTACTATTATGCTTTTGATATATTTTTCCAAGCTTCCATAGCTTGTTCGAAGCACTTGTTTTAGGCTTTCAACCATAGCAACAAGGCAACACTTGAACTATTTGACAAAATGCTTCAATGGTAGACATGTATGAAAATGTGGTAGTATAGACAAAGGCGGTGAACTGCTTAAAAAATGCCTCAAAGAAATGTGGTTCATAGAATGCCATGAAACCAAATGCAATTAGGGTTGCTCCTAGTTATTGTTATGCAATGTGAAGTATTTGCATAACTGCTTAGGTTGACTTTGTAAAAACTATATTGTAATTGAAATTTTGTCATCTATCAGCATCTAGTTATTATTTATGAAATGTGAAGCAATGCTTTCAGTTTGAAAGATGTGCAATGCAATGTAATCAACGTTATGAATATAAACTACAAAAATCTATTTTTTACTAAGTTACTGGTTCGGTTTTGGGTTCGGGATTGGGTTCGAGAACCCGGTTTGCCGGTTTGGGAAAAAAAAAATTTGGGGTTGGGTTCGTTTTGGGTTCGGTAATACAAAAACATATAAAAATCAAAAATATACATATTTGTAGTAGTAATCAAGTTCAAAATACACTCACCATATTAATAGTCAAATAACATAGCAAAAATACACCACCACTTTCATAGTGAAATATTAAAATATAGTGATCTAATCTAATGTCATGATACAAAATTATAAATTAAAGTTCAAACATAAAAATGTCAAGTGTTTACAATCACCATTATTGATCATTGATCAATCTAAAAGTGTGAACATTTTTTGTGTGGAAGGAAAACAAGAAAATAGTGTTACATAATTATTTACATTGTGAAAGAGCCAAAACCTTTTTCTTGCAGATCGTAGAAGAATCTTAGTGATTTTTTGGGTGTCCTTGCCTTGGAACGGAACTATCCTAAGCCATGAATGATTGACCAGGAACTGTGAGAAAGAAATAAGATAAATCACATGCAACTTGTTGCAATTTCTTTCCTTGGGAAAAGGGTAAAGTTTTCTTTTCAGGGAGAATCTCCTTTAGAGTTTGAAGCATTGATAATTTTCAAGATAGACTTAGCCAAATATGTCATCTAGGTTTGAAGCTTTTGGGTTCAAAATTCAAGATGCAGGCTCTCCTCCCTTAGGGAAGAAGGCCTATCAAACCTAACACTCTTATGCAACACTTCTTAAGTTCTTGTTGATGCAGTATTAGATGCGAAGTTTCAAAATAGGCATGGTTATATAAATTCTCATCTCATGACTATCATTGCATCAAATTAAGAATTTTCAATCCTTTATGGTCTAGACAAGAGAAGTATGGAGTAGTGTTCCAATGCTAAAGTCTTATTGTGAATCTCTTTGCTATGAGTGGTTCAAAAATGAGGAATCTGTCTTCTGCACCAAATGAGAAATATTCACAATATGTGCTAGGAAGGAATATAAGTCCATAAGATCGAGTATGCAAGAACTGAGAATTGCAAAATTGGCTTACATTTGACTTCCGAACACAAATTTTCATACTTTTCGATGTTCACACGTAAGTCAAAAAGTATATGTGCGTAAGTTGTAAAGTATACACTTGAATAAACGTAACTCATATCTATTGAACCATGAATTTATAATTTGCAAATATGGACACCATCAATAAAAAAGATTTGTATTAAGCAAATAGCCATGCACGCATACATCAATATATGTCGATATAAGTATAAAATATAGTTACAAATAGCCATATAGGCTTACAAGAATGTCATATAGGCATACAATGTCAAATATATCCAACACAAAATATGTACAAAATTGCCATGTAGGCATACAACAAAGGGCTATGTGCATTGAAAATTCATTTCTCTCCATGCTCTGGTTCAAATACAATTTTCTTTCCCTTTGCTGGGCAATCCAATGGTGATAATTCTGTCACCCATTTCTGGTGTGCTTGAGGAGTGCTCCTACTCCTCCTCCTAGTGTTTAGCTCCTGGTGAAGTTTCAACTGTTACAATAAGAAGTAAAGACATTAATATATAGAAATTACATTATAAAAATTAATATATTTAACAAAATAATCACTTACGGCCATCTCACGATCACTCTCCTTGATGGAAATATTTGCATGCCGATGCTTAGGCATGCTCAAGCCCTGTATAAACCATCCAAATAGGAATTAAACTATGAATCAATAATGGTTTGATTTTTCACTAGAACTAGTTCATCTATAACAATGAATGTAAATTGAAATTTAGTAATTTGCCTCATACCTCCCCTATCAGAGTCATCGAGGATTGTATAGCGGAGGAAACACCAATATCCATTGCCCTCGTAATGTTTGGATGTTTCTATCACCAACATCTAAAAATAAAACAACAAATTATTCAATCACAAAAAGTTACAATAGTGATCCATGTGATGACTTATAATGTATGAGATCTAATGAACAAAATTTTGAGTACAAGTATTAAACAGATATATTTTCTGATTATTAGTTATCGAATTTGAAGTAATGCTTTGATTTTGAATGATGTGTAATGCAATGTAAGGTCAACAATATGAATATAAACTACACAAATATATTAAACTTAGAATTCATTACTTAAGTTCTCTTTAAATTATATATTACCTCCGTGAACATTTGATCAAATCTACTGGCACTCGGAGGTGTTTCCTTGAAACCTCCAATAGTACCCTGTTCAACATCCAAAATCACATATTAAAATACCATTCATAAAACAATGCTATTAACACATGTAATAAATTTATAATTGTTTACTAACTTTACATACCCCACCGATAGGTGTACTGCAAAAATAAGTAGGTGGATGACTGGTGTATCCAGTCTCTACACTGTGACCCTGCAATTTTATTAAAATAGTAAAACTAAATTAGTTAATCTTGCATTTCACAATCAAAATTTAATAAATTAAATTCAATGAACATGCTGAATTTTATCTGAGTGTCAATGCCATATGCATCATGCAAAATGTCAGCCATCCTCTCCATCCCTGTAGATGCATATGGATCAGGCTATGTAGTAGCATATGGATCCTGCGTAGCACCCTCCTGAGTGCCGGTAGGGTCATACGAACAAGTCGCCCCGCAAGATTGAAACACATGGGTTCGAATGCCACCACTTGAAGACTCCCCTAGATGGCGTTGTACAATAGGGCTAGTGTGATGGATGACACTCTGGGTCAAAGTTGTGATTGCTTGCAATGTCTCTATGTCGGCACTCTCCTTCGCAATGACATGCATCACAATCTACTCACAAGGCGGCCTAGCGAGAGGTTGTCTCCCTTGCTACGTAGGATCCTGTTGTGCACCAGGCCTATCCTGAGCTGACCCCCCACCTCTCCCCTGGAACTCCCTCATATCAAAATAATTTTGGATTTGGTTCAATACAAACTCACTGTATAGTTTTCTAAGAAAATATTGGGGGACTTCACAATTATTGCACGGTGGGTAATCAAAGACCATATACCATCTTTCATAAAAATGGTTCTTAATCTCTTCGTGGTGGCACCAATGAATAGGAAACCTCTTTGCATTGAGGGTAAGATTTTGATTTGTTTTAGGGTCAGTGAATAGAGAGCACAAATCACCTTTAGTAATTTTTAAATATTTTACTTGTTTATATGATAATTTGTCTGCATAATATGCCCTGGCTGTTTGCCTCCTATATTGCCATCTAGATATTTGTTGGGTGATTGCATCTACATTTTTTAACATGTATTTCAATGAATTTGCTAGAAGCATTCTTTCTGTGGTTGAAGCATTTGGATCACTCAACCTACTGATAAGATCCTCAAGTTGTTTTCTATTGTTCTCAATTTCACTACTCAAATTTTCTTGAGTGTCAGGAGGGAATTGAGAGAATGGTGGGGGAGGTTGATTTTGTTGTTGAGGTTGATTTTGTTGAGGATTTTTCTGTTGAGGATATACCTCCTCTTCTTGTTGAGGATTTGTAGGATTTCCTATAAATTAAAAAAAAAACAATCAAATCTAACCTAAAACAAACAAAATCAATTTCAAACTAGCAAATTCAAAACAAATAGCAAACAATACTTACCTCTCACATCTCTTCGTCATCGTGGCGCCATATTTGCAAACAAAATCCAACTGTTCTTGATGAAATTTGCAGAAATCCTTCCTCCTAGAATGTGAGCGCGAAAGTGAGGATTTTTGGCCATGGGCAGAGCTGAGAAACAATAAAGAGCAAATGATACACATTTGACTTTTCTTTTATTTTAAAATCACATAACACACTCGCGTTATAACGCGAGCAGGTTGTGTATTTCCAATTTTTTTTCCCATTTGGCCACAAAAGTGCTACCAACTTCATGCACCCGCCCTTGCATAGTTTTTTAAATCTAAAAATTGCATTTAAACATTTCACTTTAGGTCATTGAATTGCATTTTTTTTACTTTCACATGTTAGCATGTGCTCTTTTCAAGAATTTAGTGTTTCTCGAATATCAAATGGCTTGTATGACTCTATTTTCTCTACTTATGGGCATAATTTAGGAAATAAAAGTAAAACCTTTGACAAGCATGTTGGATACCCTCCTAGTATCTATCAGATTTGTAAGAATGTCATAACACAAGAGGATGCAAGTGTAGAAAATCATAACAATCATATTTGTTCTTCTCCTAATACCTCTCCTATTAGTGACGAAGGTATCTTGGTGAAAGAAGATACAAGCATTGAAAGTCTTGATTGTCCATCTCCTCCCTCCCCTTTGGAAGATATTAGAAAACAAGAATATTAGATCATATAAACATTTCAAAACATCACCTTACCTAATCTCCATTCATCCCTTGCTTTTGAAAATGTTTTATCCAAGGAGGATGATATCATAAATGACCATGACAATCACAATTGTCCTTCTACTACTATCCCTCCTCAATGTGAAGAGGATAGGTTGGTGTTAGAAGATGCACCTATTGAGGGTCATGAGAATCTTGCTCCTCCCTTCCCTAATGCCCCTACCATTTGGGAAGATCTATTTGGTAAGCATGAATATCATAGTTGTCCTTCTCCTGATGCCTCCTATTGGTTGTTTTTACTGTAACTAGGCTGGTCTTCTAATCTACCTATGGAATTGCCAGTTCCAATCAAGGGCAGCTCGAAGGACCTGGACCAACTAACGAGGATTTTAAAGACCTCCTACACTTTGAGCTCTACAAGACCTGGGAGGGTGATCCCTTAATGTGTTTACAACCTCTACACCATTATCATAAACAACATTAACAACAATAGATAATCTCATTTAATAGCTCAACATAATAGGATAATACCGAATAGAATTGGTTGTTCATCAGTAATATCAACTATTTGGAGCATGAGATAACTACAACACATGGGGATGTAAAATGATTTTGAATTTATAAAAAAATTCTGAGATGCACTAAGCTACAAGATAAATCAGTGCCTAATTCTAGGCCATGGAGTCAAACACACAAAAATAATTCATCAACAAATGACATTCAACTAGTGGATTTAAATTTTTAATGCCTTGCATCAACTGTTAGTGTCTTACACCAACAATCCCACTCCTTTTATCAATCAAACTCTGCTTACCAAATCCAACTTGCACACTTGAAATCACTGTTATCTGCTCAAAGTATTTAACCATTTCTTTGAAATAGACCCATAAATAAATAACACAATCTCATGAAATTTGAGATGACAAACTCAAAGATGCTTTGTATTATTGAATTCATATGATTTAACTATACAAGTATGGAGACAATTTGAAGATATTCATGAATGTGCACACACTTTCATGATTGATTTGCATAAACTAGTTGTATTTGCTCATGAAATCAAAAATTACAGCTTATAGACTCAAGAAATGACTCAGACTTAGCATTTTCTATCTACCCAGCCCCATACAAAACCCCAAAACCTTGAATAATGAGAAGGGAAGAGAAGAAATAGAAGAATAGAAGTATCCAGAAGAAGCCATAAAGCTAATCCAGAGATGTCATCTAGAAACCTCTTCACCGTTGATCAACAGAATGCAAAGCATCTCTCCTCTCTCTGCAACAAACTTTGCCTCCAATCTGCCTTTGTTTCAAGTTGCCAAGAAACAAAAACCTTTCCCATGTGGAGAGTATTCTCACCATTTTACCTGTTGTGGGAGAAAAGATCTCTTCCCCATGAAAATCTTTTTTTTTTCTCTTTTGTTTGCTACAGTAAATTCCCCAGTAGTTGAGAAAATAATTTCTCCTCCTGTGAAAGCATTTTGCATTTCCCTTTATCTCTATTCACTTTAAAATGCTACACTTTACTTTGTTTACCTTTAGAAAATAAAGTCTCTATTTTAATAAAGGGGCCCCTTAGTGCACTATGTGATGTCCCCACTCTAGTCAGTCACCTGATGCAGTGTGTTAGCCCTTTTCTTGGACCCTTGTGGGCTAACTGGTTTGGTTAGAGGGTCAGTGGTACCTTCTGGAGAGTTTGGTCGTTTTCATTTTCTGAGATCGTGGATAGGTTCATTGCAGGCCTTGGCTGTACAAGAGTTTCTTTGCTTCTGACGGCACTGAATTTTGTTGAGAATTGAGGGAGATAGGCTTACTTAAGTGATTTAAGTTAATTTTTAACTTAAAGTCTTTTTATAAAGTCAAATTGACTTTATAATTCTTATATCACTTAAATAAAGTCTAAAGTGAGTATTTTAAGTTATATCTTTTAATCACTTAAAGGAGGCGCCAAAAATTAAAGAGTAGACTATGGAAAGTGACTTAAGTTTATTTCCATAAATTTAAATGATCTAAAACCCTAAAATGTACAGCCTTCTTAGGTTTTTACCTCCTTTGCTTTATAATGGATTTGGGCAATGAGAAACTCATCTTTTTGAATATTTCAACTTTGCCTTGGAAGTTTTTTCCCTTGCTTTCAGCCTGTGATCAGGTTTGCAGCAAATCCACCATTGGAGAATGAAATCTCTTCAGTGTGAGCACTTGTGAGGTTGTGAGAGATCAGCCGAATTAGTGCAGATTTAGAGAGCTTCATTTCAGAAGTTCTACAGTGCTTCAACAGATTTTTGTAGTGTTCTTCATCAGAAACAAAAGGTTTATTGGTTGTTGTTCTTCCTTCACCATGGCAGGCTTCATGGCTATTTGGGCACACCTTTAGAGATGGTTTCTGATTCTTTTTGTTTGAAAGGGCGTGGCACTTGCAAAGAAGGTTTTTTTTTGGATTTTTGGAGAAACGTCTTCTTTTTGAGGATCTCTCTTCTGATCTTGGGCGCCCTACTTTTACTTCTCTTTGGCTTCAGTTTCAGATTAAACTTTGCAATCTGTAACGTTCTCCTCCAGTTTTCGTCAGTTCTTCACTATTTTGATCGAATTTTTTATATAAAAAATCTAGAGGCTTTCGGGTATGTTTGTATGTTTTAAATCCATTGTTGATACTAATAAACACCTTCTGCAATTTCAGTTTGATTAGTTTTGCTCAAGTTTTCATTCTGTGAGCTTTTATATGATGCGCCCCTTCTCTTCTGTCTACAAAATTTCTCTAAAAAACTAAAAAACACAAATAAACTTAAGAAAAAGATAGGGGTTTGAGCAGTGAGCTAGCAAGGCTCATCACACACTAAGTGTTTTTAAATTTTTTATTTAAAACATTCACCTAGTCTTATCTCTTACCGACACTATTTTATCTTTAACAAATAAACTTTCTCCATTTAAAGTGTTTACCCTTTCATCTGCATTTCACGGGTAAAATACATTACTCGTATTTGATTTCTAGCTCAATATTTAAAGGTGAACATTTCATGTAATAAAGGATTTTAAAAGTTTACTTCGGGCCCCTTTATTAAAAGTATCTCCATTTAAAATAATAAAATTCCCACACTATTTATTGTTGGGCCCACCTCATTAAATATTTGTTCTTCAATTTTTCTTTTAAACTTTCATCGGGCAAATTATTGAAATGTTTTCTTTTATTTGCAAAGCAAATGAAAACCTTGACTTTCTCATGAGTTGCAAATGCCCCGGGTCCACCATGAGCCAATGCCCTCATCCCGCTATCTCACAGGAATTAACCCGTGAGCAAGCAAGTTTTTATTGCGATCCAACAGAGTGTGGACATGATGTTGTTGCTTTTATCTTCTCCTTCTCTACCATTGATCTTTGTTACCCTCTGTTCTTTTCACATTTTCGCCCTAATCTCTTTCTCTGTTTGCTCGATCTCATATCCTCTACAACTGCAACTCGTGCTTGGCCACCACTACCATTCCCTCCACTGGTTCGAGCTTTCCTCTGGTGCATCGCCACAAGCTCAGGGTTCATCTTCCATCCGCGTTTGCCTAAAATTTCTAAGGCTTCTCAACAATATATCTTGTGCATACTAGTTGCAATGGCCAACCCCTGTTCACCTTCGTTTTCATGTTTTGAAGTGCGTCCATACTCTTCATCAAACTGTGCACTTCCCTTCTATTTGCATTTGCAATCTACATTTGCATAAAATTTTGTAAGGTATTTTTAACAAATACATTTTGTGCATATCCTGCAATGTTGTCTCCTTGGCGTAGCTGGCTTCCACTTCAAACCGCTGTGCGCGCCTCTTCCATGCATATGTTATAAAGTTTTTGCATCCTTTTCAAATCATTTTGTGTACTACTGTGCACGGGTTGAACTATAGTTTCTCCCTGCGTCCTTGTTGCTCTATGGAATTGACTCCTTCAACTTGGTTGATCCCTTTCAACAAATCCATTTTGATGTATATTCCAATCATGGTGCCCTCTATTGGATTGAGATTTTTCATTAAATCCATTTATATGTACTTTGCTGCATTTTATGGCATTCTAACTGCCAAATAATTTTTTCTGAAGGTTGCTAAAGCCTTTCCTTTATCACTGCTTCCTGTGCACACCTCTATTCATTGATGTTGTTTTAAAATTTTCTAGAGTATTCTCAATAGATCCACTTTTTTAGTGTGTGCCCATGAAGGCATTCTATTTTTTTTTATGAATGTCCACACTCTCCCCAAACACGTGCATTGACAACTACCAGATGCATTCACTTATGAGTTTCAAGAACATTCTCTATAGATTAGCCATTATGTGAGATGAGTGACACCTCATTCAATGCCAAAAATATTTTGCTTGAAAGTTCCTAAGGGTTTCTAAAGGCTTTCAAAACATTTATTTGTGCGTTTCCAACCACTATGGAATTTGATACAATTGCATACATCAGTTGAAAGCTCATTTTCCCCTTGTTGTGTTGGCTTGCTCTTTGCATTTATTTGCAAATTTCTGAGAGATTTTCAACAGATAAAGTTTGTGGGTAAGTCGTGCTAGACTCTCCTCTGTTGGCACCATTAATTCAAAAAGAAGCTTCTTTGTCCTCGATGATTTGATGAGCATCCATAACCTACTTTTCTTATTTCAAAATAAATTTCCAAATAATGTCAATCTATATATGAGATATCAAGGAATTTGGAGTTCCTCATATTTAAAATACCTTCAGGCTTTCAACTTAATTTCACATTAGAACCTTTTGCACTAGATTAACACTGTGAGTGCATCCCCCCAGTATTGATCTCATTCTCTAAGATATCATTTCATTGAGGTTCGATGTCAAACATTTTGTATATGTCATACTCCCACATTTGCATGCAATGCCTCCACATGTTGACCTATTAAAAGTAACTTATTCAAAATGGTTGCCACAATGCAAGGCTCCCAGCTTCATAGTTGTGCAAAGCATGTCGGGCCCCATGTGGCCCAACTAAAAAAAAATCATTTTCAAACAACTTTAATGCTCAAATCAATCAAAAACAACTTTTGAATGAATCTGGAGTGGAAATTTGAAATGGGTTCTCATCAAAATTTGCTTTCTAACATGTTTGCAAAATGTGCAAAACTAGCCCGGTAGGCTCTAGAATTGACTTTGAAAACTAGGCAAATGACATTTTGAAGCCATAAAAACTTAAAAGCATGTAGACATTGGTCTAGAAAATTGAATGCAAAAGACGGATCATCAGAAAAATAAATTACAAGGAAAAATTTATTAACTGTCAAAGTTGCCTGAACTTTCTGCAACAACAGCCTGTTTAAAACAAATTAAAACTAATCCAATCTCCAATTTGCAAAAGTATCAAATCAACTCCTGGCGAGCTACCACTGGACACAATAGTTCATCTGGGTACACCGAGCACATGTGCAAAAGGAATTTTCTTGACACATCAATCTCCATAAAATACTGAAGGTCAAAATTGACCCCTCATAAAGGTTTCTAGAAATGTAGATGCACAATTGAAGAAATTGCATTTGGTTTTGATTTGCTAAAAATAGCAAATCAACTTGTGAGACTTTGAAATCTAACATGTGAGCTCATCTTGGCATGGAGAATGCAAAGCAACGATAATTTTGACATTATGGTCAACCAGTTGCAAAATGCAAGCTCAAACGGGAGGCAACTGTGCAGAACTAAATGTTTGCAAATAGCTGAACAATGACAAAACCCTCCAACTTCACTTTTCAAAACCTTGACAAAACTCATTGTGGGAAGCTGAAAATTGACATGCACGTTCACATAGGACACATGAATGTGTTTGCAAAGGGATTTTTCTTAGAAATCAATGGGCTTCAAATCATGACCCTCCAAAGTAGGTCATTCAGGCAAGTTCATCAGGTGCACTTCTGAAAGTGCAGAGGAATTTTTTTCGATATAAGCATCTCAAATTTGCAAAATTTGAGAGTGTCATCAGTGGCTCCAACTAGGGATGTATGTTTCCTTGTGGGCATAACAAGATTCTAGATCTCTGGGGAGTAGACCAAATACTGAGTCCATCAAGTAGTCCTCAAACTACTTCTTTATTCATTCCTTTTTAACTTCATCTGGTGACACCAAGGCCACCAACTGAAAAAATAGGAATCAACATTTACCTCTATCAAACATAATTCTACAAAAAGAGTTGATCTCCCTCAATTTGTGCTTGCATTTGTCAAACCACAACAACATAGGTGATTGTATCCGTACAAACAAAAGGATTAGGCTACCTTTGTGCAAGTGAGAACTTGCTCTCTGTTTGGGTTTGTCATCAATTGGCAACCAAATCAAATAGGTTTCATCATTGCCACTCTCTTCATTGTCTGATTTTATATCAAGTGGCAACATGAGAAAATGGGGATCAAGACCATATCAAAGCATAGTCTAATCACAACCATTTTCCTAATTGAACATGTTCCAGTACCTCTCAATAGGCCATCATATACAACATCATCAACATGTTCATAATCACTATGCATTTGAAAGTCAATCATACTTTCCAAACGTTGATTGTTATGTGGCAACAAGCTATCATATTCATCATTTACATCATTCTCAAACTGAAAACAACATTCCTCAGTATCTTGCACATTGCCACATTCTATGAAAACTCCTTCCAGCTGACAAAAATAGCACTCACAATCTGCTTTACGGCTGGAACTATCAGGTTCAATCTGGTCATTAGTTTGCACATTGATGGTAAAACCATCACAAGAACTGAACAAAAGATCTTGTTCATCATGTAAACCATCTTCAAGTGTATGCATTAACACACTTTGTACTTGCTCTTCATCATGCTGGTATTGAGAGTCATCAGAGATTTCTGACTCATCATCATCTATAGTCATACAGTCATCTTTTAAACATAAGGTATCATCAAATCTTCATTAGGGCACTTTTCATAATCCTGCTCATAAATGAGCGATTCTAGTTCAGAAGCACAATCTGATTTCTCATTGAAACCAACATCTACATTCACATTAAAAAACTCATGACTAGGATCCTTCAAGTTATCAAACAAAGACTTGTTCAAATTTACATTAAAATCTCCAATACTTGACTCATGAGATATGTAATCCTCATGGTCATCTACTATTTCAAACTCATCAAAATAGATTTTTGAGTTTACATCAGCATTCACACTGTCATACTCATCATATAATGCATTATTACCATCAAATGGTTGCTTGTCTTCATCTGCATTATCATCATCATGATTAGCCATTTCATCATTAAAAGGAGAATCAAAGACACTTGCATCATACCTTGCATCTTGAAGGTAATCATCACTGTCAAAGACAATAGGAGTAGCACACAACAACTAAGAATTGTTCTCATGTGCACTTTTCTGATATTCAGTGGTCAATAGATTTGAGATTTGTTCACAACTTAATAGATCATTTTTTTGATCTATTCCTTCAAATACTTCCTCTTCTTGGTCTTCACTTGAATTGGATAAATTATCGAATTGCAAATCAGGGTATGCCAAAATATCATCATCATCAAAGTCTAAAAACTCAATGGGCTGATCATAAATAGGGCCTCCCCAATTATAGGAGACTGAATTGCTAACAACATTGTCAGGAACATGGTCACAATCTATCATAGAGAACAGACCATCCACTTGTCCATCCTTACACACCACTGGGTTGTCATAACAACAATCCACATCTCTTTGTATTTCAACATTGGACTGGATGTCCTCATTGAGTTTTTCATTTACATCCTCCTCTTTGCTTGTAGCTGATACACTAATATTCTCAAAAGAGTTCCCTAAGTTAGCATATTCTTCAGTCTCATCATGGAGACTTGTATCAAGATTACACTCAACACATGTAAACTTCACTTGATCAATTGTATTATCACATTGTCGATCATTTATCTCTTCTTCAAAGAGTAAGTCCAATTGATATCCCTCTTCAGGGTCTTGGCTTGGAAGACTCAGCTGTTGATTAGCAGTTGGAGATGTTCCTTCTATAAGTTGTTCATTAACAACTTTCTCATCACTTGATGATGCATCTTTTTCATCTTCAACTTTATCAATATGCACTTATCTCAAAAAAAATTGATCATTAGAATTTACACTGTTGCTGATTTCATCAGTTGACATGTTTACCCAAAAGTGAAGACAACATGTTTTTAACATATTCATTCATTTGTTTCTCCAAATTGTCCAAAACTCTGTAAGCCATCTGTATGCTCAGTATTTCAAACTCTTTTAACAATGCACTAGATCCTTCCTCATAGGCTTCAAAGTACATATGGATACAATCTGATGTGCTAGGTCTGAAACTTTCTGGGATTAGTGACAAGGAAGTAGCAAATCTATGACTGAAATCAACACTTGACTCTCCATCTTGTTTCTTGATCTGCCTTAACCTCATGACAAGGTCAAAGGGCTCTCTTGCAAAATATTTTATATAAGCATTCACTAATTCATCCCAGCAAGTAAATGACTAACATGAGCATCTCCTTCACAAACATTATATCCATCAAATCTAGGCATCTTCTTGTAGACTTGAGCTGACATACTTTCAATTTTGTAATCCATCCATGACAAATCTAATTGAGCATACAATGGGTCAAAGGAATTGGCATAAGGTGTAACAACTTGACAAGTAGACACAGTATGATGGTCTCTTAACTGGGCTTGTGAAAACATTTGGTGTCTTTCATCCATCTCTTTATGCCTTCTTTCAAATATATCATTCCATTCAGGATTGAACCTAGGCTTATTAAGTCTTGAGTTCTTACACTTTGGGGTATTAGATGCTTGAAGATCATTATACTTTTGACATTTCTTAACAAGCCGAATCAAGGAATTACAGGGATTGCTACTTTACCTTGATGATCCATGGGTATTCTTGCAAATCAAGACTCACTAATTATGCATAAACATGACCACATGGTGGGAAACTATGACAATTGTTTACATAACGACAACCTACACTTGAATCATATGACAATACAAATGGATGGAAATCCTTAAGATGTACAAATACATTCTAACCATCCAAATAATGAAATATTTGAGCACTAGACAAAACTCTTTCAATGGAACTACAATTACATTCAACAGATCCAGCAAATGGAAGTGTGCTAACTTGAATTTACTATCCTTTCCCTTAATTAGTGCTAAATCACTCAATAGGGAACCACAATTTCTCTCTAAGATGTTCAAATATGTGAAGAATACTTGGAAACATTGCAGCTGCTGCAAATTATTCAGGAAATATTGTAGATCTAGAACTGTATTCTTTAAATCTTCATCAGGTTCTTCTGACCGAGTCGCCACCTCTCTTCAAAGAGGGATGAACTTCGAACAGCAAGAATTTCTTTCACATGTAATTTTCTTTCTAAGTTCCTTTCACCAGCAGAGCACCACATATCATAAAATAATTAGGCTCACTGCAACAATTATCTCTCAAGGCTTGAAATCCTTCAATATTTGAACTAAATTCAAAATGGAAAACAATAATATGACTCTATGAGATATAACTGACTGCAACTGGAGAATGAGAATTGTCCCCAACAAAGTTGCCATTTTGTTGGTTTTTTTTACTATAACCAGGTTGGTCTTCTAATCTACCTATGGAATTGCCAATTCCAATCAAGGATAGCTCGAAGGACCTGGACCAACTAATGAGGATTTTAAAGGCCTCCTACACTTTGAGCTTTGCAAGACCCAGGAGGGTGATCCCTTAATGCGTTTACAACCTCTACACCATTATCATAAACAACATTAACAACAACAAATAATCTCATTTAATAGCTCAACATAATAGGATAATACCGAAAAGAATTGGTTGTTCATCAGTAATATCAACTATTTGGAGCATGAGATAACTACAACACATGGGGATGTAAAATGATTTTTGAATTTATAAAATGTTTCTGAGATGCACTAAGCTGCAAGATAAATCAGTGCTTAATTCTAGGCCATGGAGTCAAACACATAAAAAGAATTCATCGGCAAATGGCATTCAACCAGTGGATTTAAATTGTTAATGCCTTGCATCAACTATTAGTGCCTTACACAAACAATCCCACTCCTGTTATCAATCAAACTCTCCTTAAACCAAATCCAACCTACACATTTGAAATCACTATTATCTGCTCAAAGTATTTAACCATTTCTTTGAAATAGACCCATAAACAAATAACACAATCTCATGAAATTGGAGATGAAAAACTCAAAGATACTTTGTATTATTGAATTCATATGATTTAACTGTACAAGTCTGGAGAAAATTTGAATATATTCATGAATGTGCACACTTTCGTGATTTATTTGCATAAAATGTTTGTATTTTCTCATGAAATCAAAAATTATAGCTTACAGACTCAAGAAATGACTTAGACTTAGCATTTTCTATCTACCTAGCCCCACATAAAACCTCAGAACCCTGAATAATGAGAAGAGAAGAGAAGAAATAGAAGAATAGAGGTTTCCATATGGCATCTTCAGATCAGCTTTAGGGCTTCTTCTGGATACTTCTATTCTTCTATTTCTTCTCTTCTCTTCTCATCATTCAGGGTTCTGAGGTTTTGTATGGGGCTGGGTAGATAGAAAATGCTAAGTCTGAGTCATTTCTTGAGTCTATAAGAGCTGTAATTTTTGATTTCATGGGCAAATACAACCAGTTTATGCAAATAAATCATGAAAGTGTGTGCACATTCATGAATATCTTCAAATTGTCTTCATACTTGTACAGTTAAATGATAAAAATAATAAGGTGGTTTCCTTAGGTGATGACAAATAGGTGATTCTAGATTGCCCCTTATTAGAGATACATCAAACCAAGACTGCCAAGGTTATGAATGTGCAAGTGTCGATTAGATCCCCCTTGATTAATGGACCTCATGCATACCCCGTGGGACATCCTAAGAATCCTCTAATTCTTTACCCACTATCACATAAGCAACAAACTCAAAATAAACCTAAACTCATCCTTTACCCACCTAAGAACAATGTTTTGCAATAGCCAAGTCATAATACCATTGCTCATACATATAACACTAGAAACAATCTACAACCAACACAAACTTCAACATCCCTCCCTTTGCCTAATCCCATTTTTCCTAGTGCTCCCTGTTTAACTTCACATAATGGGAAAGAGTATGATCTTGTTGAACAACTTAAGAATACTCTCGCAAATATATTCCTTTGGGCCTTGATTCAAAATTCACCATCACACTATGCTTCAAATTTCTTTGCAACAAGTTTCTATCCTTTCTAATTTACAACCAAATCAAATAGTAGCCATGATTCAAGGACTAAATGCTGACATTGTTTTCCACCAAAGTGAACTCCCCCTTTGGAAGTGCAAAAACAAAATGAAGCTTTCATAATAATATCTCAATAAAAAAGAAAAGGGATAAAGCGAGCCCTTGCTAGGAATGGCTCAAGCCTTAATGTGTGTAGTGTGACACTTTTAGATAGGCTTGGCATCAATAAATCAAACATTCAACCTGCTTCTTTATCTATTAGTGGATTTGATAGTGCAGGAAAGAAACCACTAGGTGTGATCACTTTTCCTATTACAGCTAGAAAGATCACATTAGAAACACCGATCCATGTTATGCCACATGATATTTCATATAATATTATTTTAGGCAGGCCATGGATTCATACAATGAACGGGGTTCCTTCCACTCTTCATTGTAAAATGAAGTATGTCTACAACAACAGAGTGTACACACTTGAAGCTGACCCTGAACCAAATAGTTGTTTGAACATTGAGAAAAAAAAAGAGAATCATTTAAACGCATTAACACCAAATACACAAGTAGAACCCATGCAAGAACAACAAAAACTTGGATGTCCTAAACCCTTCACAATGATGTCAATTGATGATTTGGGATCGTTGAATTTCACACCAACATTCATGGGAGAATACAAGATCATACACAAAGCCTCTGAAAAGGGAAAAGGAACAATGGTAATGTCAACAAAAAATTTGGAAGACCCTTTGAAAGCATCCACCCAAACCACTTTAGAACAAAAAACAACAAATTACACAACAACCTTTGACAAAGCTAATTACGAACAACCACCAAATCCAAAAGAAATGAAAAAGCTTTATGGAAAAGGTTATGAACTTATGAAACAACTTGGCTATAGTGGAAAAGGATGTGGTGCTAGAGAGAAAGCTATCTATAACCCTATAGAGCCTAACATGGAAGAAATGAATCATGGTCTTGGTTATTGTCCTTTGATAGAAATAAACAAGCCTTTACTTAATATCAACACTATTACAAAAGATTCTTTGAAAGAAACACAAGTGACAGAGAAATATTTGCTTGATGTCAATGTCATCACACAAAACACTAATTTTTTGAGTTCGTTAGATTTTACACCCTCCTGTAAAGGAGAGAACAAAATCTCACAATCTAAAGAGTCTTGCATAGGTATGACATCTTGTATTAAGCAAGAGATATTTGTGTGCATAAGAAAGGAACATCTTCTATTGATCAAGAAAGTATCTACTCAAGAGAGACTAATTCAATATCATCTGATATCTCTTCCTCCAAGAACACAGAGGAAATTTTACTACAAACATTCATTTTGTGTATATCATAGAGTTCATGGTCATGCCACTAATGAATGTAAGGCTTTGAGGAACAAAATTCAACATCTCAAGGAGTGTGGTGCTTTTCCTTGTGTTGAAGCACTTAGTTCCTCTAACTGATACTTATCTTTACCCTATTTGGCTCATCCTTGTCCTACACTAAGTGGGGGAAAGGGGCTAGTTAGCCTCCTCCTCGTATGCCACTTGTTGTTGCCTCTTTTGGCTATTTGACCACCTTTCATGTGCATATAAGAGCAGGCTTGGGATGTGGATGACATGCCTTAAGTTGGCTCACATGTGGCATACTTGTTCATGATGTGGTTTGATTCAAAAACATATGACTTGCCATAGAGCTTTCTGAATAAGCTCTCGTGTCTTCTACTTTAAAGCAATTGCTCACAGTAATGGTGTTAGCAACCACTTTAAAATGCAGGCATACATCAACACTCATGTTTCATTGTGTCATTTATTTCTTCTTATGATGTATCCTTTTCTTGGTGATGCCATTGGGCTTGATTTCCTCCAAGAGTATGATATTTCTTTGACTTGTCCTCTCTTGGAGACATTAAAAATGATGTTCCCTAAGAAGAGACCTTGCACAAATTAAGAAAAATCCCTTTGAACAAACCTTAGACTATTTTGCATTTACAATGTCTATGAATTTCAAGCATACGAATTTTTGCTTGCCTCATGGAGAACTTTCGAAGATCATTTTTGTGTGGCGCCTTATTAAAATTATCAGGAGGTATAAATTTGGTATGGTTTGAGTGGGAAGCCCAATCTGAGGCATGACTTTCCCCATAGCCACTTGGGTGTGTGTCTGAGTGCATACCAGCCATGAGTGTATGTGTCTCACCTTTTTAGGACTTCTCACCTAGCGAACAAACAATAGTTTCATTTCCTCAAAGTGAGTATGTGTATTTTTAGATAAACAACCTAGATTTGATCCACATCGTGTTGGAAAAATGGTTGAAGCTTGATCCACCTTTTTTATTTTTTTTCTTATTTTTGTTCTTCTTTCTTCCAGTTATTGACATTGCATGATCTCATATCTCATCTTGCATATATTATAAACTTGTGTGTGTCCTCTCATGATTATGATGGTTTGACTTAGGATCTTGGATCCTAGGGGCTTGACCACCTCCTTTGGTCTTTGTCATCCCTTGTTATCCACATTGGTACGATTGGACCCCTCTTGAATGACTACTTTAGTGTGAGTTTGAAGCAGGTTCATCCTCTCACTAAAGTGTGGGCTAAATGGAGTCACCGAAAAATTATCCCTTGCTTAATTCAAAAATAATTAATGACAAATTGGACTTAATGTTGCCTTGATCTAGTGTTGTGAGGTGTTTTACACATCTGCATTAGGTCTTGGGCCCTTTTTAAGCTAAATTAACTTAACTTTTCCCTAATTTAATGTTGTAAAATGTATTTATTTACATATTCACATTGAACTTAGGGGGGGCTTGTAAATCAAGTGGACCTAATCTAGTGTTGTAATGTGTTTTACACATTCACATGGGATTTAGGGCCCTTCTAAGCTAAATAGACTCATTTTTTCCTTTATTTAGTGTTGTAAGTGTATTTATTTACACTTTCACATTGGATTTTGGGCCCTCTTACATTTATTACTTTTATAGGATCATTAATAGGCCCCTATGACCTCATATTGTGCATCCCAAGGCATATTTTGATCAAAAACTTGACTAAATCAACATAAAGGCTTAAATTCTCCACTCCCCAACACTTTAGCATGAAAAATAGCCACTATGGGACCCATTTTCCACCTTGGTTGAATGAGTCCCATCGAAGTGGGACTCATTCACCCAAGATGGAGAATGAGTCCCATTTGGTCTATTTTTAAGGCTTTGAGTAGGAAAGGTGGGTTTTTAATTCAAATTTCTTCAATGTCGGCCTTGGGGATCAAATTAATGGTTAGGTGATTCCATTTCCTATATAAACAAGCTTCCAAATCATTATTTCATCATATATTCAAGTTGTCAAGTCAAGCAAGCAAGAGTTAAGCACTCCAAGTCTTCACAAGGTCATCAAGATAGCTTTCAAGATCATTTCTAAGGCATTCAAGGGAAAATTCTTCATCAATTATTTCAGAAATTCAAGATCCATCATCATGGCAAGGTTCTAATTACATTACTTCAAGTTCATGCTTTATTATCTTATTTCATAATTTGGGTTAATTACCTAAAAGGGGTTTGACCAAGGAAAACCCTTATTCCCTAACAATCAACATTTTCTCTCTCTTTCTTTGTGTGATTACAGATCTAGGTGCTTTGAAGACTTGAAGATCCTTGAAGAATAGGTTACAAACTTGTTGGAGTCATCTCCCTACTTGAAAAGTCAAAATCTTCACTAAAAGGTCATTTACAACCCCAAAATCAGAGTTTCGAATCTAGACACCTGAAGGAACAAATTAAGTAGACTGAGAAGAGTAGATCTAGACTTTGAATTTCTAGAAAATCCAAACTGGACTCATTCGCCACAAGTGGCGAATGAGTCCCACTGTAGGTTTTTTTCAGAGATCTTTGTAGATTTGGATACCCATTTTCCCAAAACTCATTCCTATGTAGAAATCTAGAACTGGGACTAATTTTCCCAAAATGGCGAATGAGTCCCAATGGGCCAAAATTTTAGGATCAACAACATTTCTAGTCTCCACTCTTGAGTCTCTATAAGTTTCTAAGTGCATACTTTCAGTTTTATAGCTTTCTTTTTTTGTTTCATTGCCATTTCTAGGTCATTTAGTAGAGCATTGCATCAAACTAGGTTTTTCATTTCATCTTGCATGTTATTGTGTTTTCCAAGTTTAAACTTGGTGGTGAACCCCTCTTGTAATCTGAAACCATATCCTAGGATACCTTATTGTTAGATCTTTCTCTCCATTCTTTATTGGATTAAGATCTCTAAGGTTTCCTTGAGTGTAGCAAGTGTGAAATAGGATCCCTATCCTTGTGTGAAATAGGAGCATCCATTTCCATTGACTACAATATTTTATTGCTACAATAAGAGAAGCGCATACATAGAATAATGGAAATAGAACAACAAGAATGCATAAAGCAGTGACACCAAACATATGTGGGGAAAAACCCTTTCGGACAGTAAAAAACCCTACCCTCCAAAAGCACAATACTTTCTCTATTACTTCAAATAATGGTTGCATGATATCACCAAGTACAAGCTTCTTTAATAAGTGCTTCAACAAGAACACTTGTTATGGAATGATACTGGCAGCACTTCATTACCTACAAACTAACTATATATTCTACAACTAAAGGCACTCAATAAAAAGAGTGATATTGTAGACATGTAAAATTGACCTAACGCCTATTACACACCTGTAACATCTCGGAATCAACCTAAAATGTCTTAGGACATCTCGAAATCAACCTGTAATGTCGTGGAACATCTCAAAAACAACCTATAATGTCTCGGAACATCTCGAAATCAACCTGTAATGTCTCATAACATCTCAGAATCAACCTGAAACATCTCAAAACATCTCGAAATCAACCTGAAACATCTTAGAACATCTCAAAATCAACCCATAATGTCTTAGAACATCTCAGAATCAACCCATAATTTCTTAGAAAATCTCAGAATCAACCTAGAACATCTTAGAACATCTCAAAATTAACCTACAATATCTCAGAACATCCCAAAATCAACCCGTAATGTCTCGAAACATCTCGAAATCAACCCGAAATGTCTCAAAATCATCCTACAATGCCCCAAAACATCTTGGAATCATCTTGCAATATTCCAAAACATCACACAACATTACACAACATCAAATAGCATCTAAAACCCTAATTTTCTCTATTAATTGAATAACATAACATTATTTGATTAATTCACTTTTTATCATTTTTGATAAATTAAAATAAATTTCATTTATTTAATGAAGTCCTAAAATCCCTAATTCTGCTATTAATTGAATAATACTACATTATTCAATTAATTCAATTTCCCACCATTTTGACCAATTGAATAAATTACATTTATTTAATAAAGTCCTAATCTAATCTCATTTCATCCTGATTAGTCAAACAAACACCAATTATTTTATTACGTCACTAATTCACCTTATTCCTCTAATCTAATTGAATTATTAAATCATAATAATTTAATTAACACACTTTCCCTCCAAAATTTGAATAAATAAATCAAACTATTCAAATCAATTATCAAAAATCAAATTAAACTAATGCAACTTTGTTTTCAAAAAGTTAAACTTGATTTGCATGTTCAACTCCCAAAAAGGAATTAATTAATTAAGTCAATTAATTCATAATTCCTCACCCACTTTTTGATTGAGAAAATTATGCTTGCTAACTAAGCAATCCAATTTGCTAACTCAACCATCCAATTTGCTAACTCAACCATCTAATTTGCTAACTAAACCATCAATTTCCTAACTAAATCCTGAATGATCAATCAAATCCTAACTGATCAATCTAAACCCTGACTAGCCAATCTATTCTTCAATCACATAAATTATGCAATAAACTTTGCACAATCTTCTCGTGTCTAAATCCTCTCAACACTTTTCAATCATTGATCTTGATCCAACATTGTTGAATCATGATCGTTGATTCGAAATTTCATTTCCTATATAACAAACCTCTCTCCTCACAAAAAAAGGATTAGAGAATCAACATACCTTATGCAACAAAGTGATGTCAAGATCACCATTGATAGAGCTTCATCATTTCTTCGGTCAACCAGCATCAAGCATCATTCATCAAGCTTTTTCACAAACTATGGAGGCTTCGTGGTGATAAGAACAATCTAACATCAGGAAAATACACTTTGATACGAGATGGTAAAACTTTGTTATTGATTTGAATTCAATTTGGTAATCATATATTTCTTAATGTGTGTTCAAATAGCTTAGTTTCATTTCGTATGTGTAGGATTAGATCTTAGATTAATGTGTTTAATCTCTGCTTAGATTCTCATTTCAAGCACATTTTTCTTTTTTAACATCTAATGATTTTCCCCCTCACACAGATACAAGCTTCAAGAAGCATCTAGAAGGTGAGGGGCATCCAAATCCACATGGCATAATTTCCAGTGCCTTAGACATGCATTTGGACACATGTGACATATTCCCTTACACCCTCAACAAGTGTCAAACATGCAAATAGTATTCTTCCAATCTTGGACACCCAAAATATGCTACAAATAGGCTATGACAAATGCCTTACACATCTTACAACTATCATAGAATCTGTCATAGCCGACAACACTTACAGTTGTAAGAGAATCTGTCATAACTGACTAAAAATAGTTGATTCTCTTACATCCTATCATAACCCAACTTGGGCACCAACTTTCACCCATGCATTCAAAGATACCTTATACATGACACATCATAGAATTTTTCATATGTCATGGATTCCAAAGTGGGATGCCTATGTCCACTTTGGATGATGGTGTGTCATCTAGTCACCTCCAACAGGGATGCCACTTAGTCGATGGGTCCCAATTAATGACATGACACCATAGGAAATTAAATAATACAAATAAATACATTAAATTACAATAATTAAATCAATGTTAGGACTATAAGGTTGAGACACCTTAATCCCAACAATTATATTATACTAGGACCATCATTCTATAATCATTCTTGAGTGTGTGCTCAGATCAGGGAATTGTAGCTTCCTTTGGTGTAGCCCTAAAATTGTAATTGGGGAGTTGTAGCTTCCTTGGGTTGTAGACCTAAAACAAAGTTGTAAATTTTGTTCATTTTGTGAGGTTGTTCTAAGATAGTATCTCCTAGCAACTTTTATCACTATGGCTTTCCCCATATGGGATTTTCCACATATATTTGGTGTTGTGTTGTGCATTATCTTTCATGTTCTTGTTTGCATGTGGTAGTGTTTAAAGTATTTAATTGTTATGAAACGTTTAAAATTTGATAGAATACCGATTCACCTCCCCTCTCAATATTCTAGTGTGTTCAACAAGGAGAACTCTAACTTTGCATAAATATTTTTAGATTGGTTGAAATTATCCAATTAACATGAGGCTTTTCAAAAAAAAAAATCAAAGTCCTCTAGAATAGAACGAATGAAAAAAATGCTAGAATTTTTCATGTGAGTAGAATAAAGTGAATATATTTGGGAGATTTAATTATCTTTTAGATAAAATGGCTTAAGTAAGAATCCTATTATGAATAGTTATCTACCAAAAAAATGATCTTTAACTTAGAATTCCATAATTTTTTCCCTATTAAACTCAACATGAGTAGTAATAGTAAGCAATGAATAACCAAATGAAGAAGAATAAATACATGTCAGATAAAAGATCTAAGGAATATCATTATTTTTCAATGCAATAGATAAATAAAAAGTCTATATAAATATTTGAAGACCAAAAAAAATTGTATAGCCCATTATATATATATCTATCAAAGTCTTTAAATTCCCCATCATCTATTATTTCCATCTTGTATCACATATCCTTCGATATAATGACAAAAAATATTAATCCAATAATTTTTTATCTTAGCCAATTATTGATTAAAAGCGAGAGGACTTTGATCCACCATATATCATCTCAATTTTTAATTTTGTCATCTTTATCAAAATTTTATTTAAAACCTTTTGTAATAAACCCCTTTTATAAGGATATTATTACATTAGTGACCCTTTAGGAGTAAATAAAATCTCTACCCTCAAGGTATTTTCTTTTGTAATTGAAGTGCAATCATTACTATTTTTAATCACTACTCATCCCATTTTACCCATAAGAGATTTATTAGTTAATTGAATTTACCTTGATCCAAGTCCACCCTTACTTTTTGGTGAAAATTTTCCCAATTATCAAGGGCTAATAATTTTTTTCTATTCCATAAATTTACTTGATTTTCTTAGCTATAGAGAGAGGAATCTTTAAAACCGATTAGAAAACATAGAGGAAAGAAAAAATGTATTATTGAAAAATTACAGCCTTAACCATTTTCCTTGCAACTGAATTAAATTTTCTTTGAATCCTTTCCACTATGTCATTCCAAAAATATTTAACCAATTTTTTTTATTGTATAGGTAAAGCTAAATAATTAGCTAGTAAATTAGCTTTGGAACATCCTACAAGAGTCATCATTTTATTTTGAAAATCAATTACAAATATTTTTCTATACTAAATAATGGCTTTCAAAAAAATGAAATTAAAAGTCAAATAAAATATAGAAAAAATAAAATAATTGTCAATTAGAATTAGCATTTATGTTTATGCATGTATATATAAAAAAATAAAATAACAAAACCAATTCTTATATAATA
>VDFB02373365.1:304516848-304556434 GCA_007258455.2 Sequoia sempervirens | reverse complement strand
AGGGTGTGTCAGAGTTATGGTTTTTGTATTGGATCATTTTATTGTAATTGGGAGGAGGGTCATCAGGAAGTTCTTTTTTTAAAGGCAGTTGTTATTTTTCTCTATTTGCTCCAAATTGTGCTTGATGAGCAAGGAGACGACATCAATGCCTATGCTCCCTAGCACCTTGGTTTATTTTAATTATGTTTTGAAGTTGTTTAGGTGTAAGAGTAGGTTGATCCACTAGAGGCTCCTTTTCTTCCCGAGGGGAATGAAAGGAACTGAAGGAGATGGTTCAATCACTTTCTCTTTTGTTTATAACTTGTTTAATGCGAGGAGGCATGACAGGGTTGGTTTCATTATCTCTTGGGAATTTAGACGATGAAGGTGAACTGTTTATTATTGGTTGCTCATGAGGTTGTAATGTTTGTTCAAGTTTGGATTCAGGTTGAAGCATTGTCTCATCTAGGATAGGAGTGTTGGAAGTGGATAGGAACATGTGGAAAAGAGACAATTCGGCTATTCATTTGGCTTTGAACTTTTTATAGACAATGAAAAAGAATTATTTGCACGGGGTGATGGGTTCCATAGGTTTAGGCCAGAAAGCTTCCAAGGAAAAAATATTATTAGAAGACAATGGATTAAAGCCACTATGGTGTACAATAAATATCTCATTGTCAAGCAGAAACTTCAAACATTTGTGAATGACTAAAGGGACAACTTTCATCAAGCGAAGCCAAGGATAACCTAGCCACAGATGAAATTGATCTGATTGTGGAATGATAGAGAATGTTAAATCTAATGTTTTAGTTCTTATCTATAATGGGAGTATGATAAATCTGATCATAGGGCACTTAAAACCAATATGTGTTTTAATCCATGTTTTTGGTTTGTCATAATAATCTTGATAAAGATCATGTAATATTAAAAAATTCCTCCATGATCATGTTCTCACCACAGGAAGGATCTATTAATATCCCATTGGTGGGCTTATCATAGATGTAGACATCTATGTAAAGAGGACCATCAAGAATTTTTTTAAGTATGTCATGAGAAGAAAAAGTAATATCAAGAGATTTGTTAGTTGGGCCCTTACGAGGGATAATATCTATCATAGCCACCAGTTCATCCATAGGATTAACATGGGTAACATTTGGAGTAAGATCATGTGGTTCATCAACATTCATTACATCAATGTTTGAAGGTTCACTAGCTTTGAAAAATGTAATATTGTGTTTAGCCCTGGGGTTGGTAAAAATTTGCAAACTCTGATTGGGAGGGGCGACAGACTTATTGCCCTGATCATTAACACCTGCAATGGATAGATAACTAGAATCAATGAGGTCTTGCACGAGGTGTTTGAGATGCTTGCATTGTTCTGTTTCATGTCCATTTTGGAAATGAAAATAACAATAAGTATTTGGTTTAAAGGTGGGGGGTAAAGGCTTGGTAGGATCAAGTGGTTTTAATGTAGGAAAAAGTGATCATCTGTTGTTGTAGTAGTTGATTCATTATGTTATGGAGAGTATCAGGTAAAGGGGTAAACTATCTCTTTGGGGTCCCCATAGGTAAAGGGCACCATTGTTTTAATAGCTATCACTTGGTTATTGATAGGTTGACTTTGTTGTGGAGGAGGTGGATTGAACTGCAAGAAGCCTTTGTTTGGTTTTCTAATTTTTTGTGAGTTGTTTTGGTTGCTTTGTTCAGACTTCTTAGCTCAGCTAGAAGTGGATTTTGCATCCCGACTAGTACCTGAGTTGTGATAGTCACAAAGGGCTGTGCATAAATGCATAAAAAGAAGGAAATTTCATCATGATCAATTTATCCTGAATGTGAGTTTGCAATTTTTCAATAGACATCTTTTGGAGATGTGAATCAGGGACCTTGACATCTACTTGAGCATACAATGACTGATAGCGTGAACTTAAATCAGTTACTTTTTCATCCACATTTTGTTTACACCTCATTGAATCATCCATTATATTTTTGGGAGTCATATGGACTTGGAAATGAATTATAAAGGAATCAAAAGTTCATTAAATGAACGAATTGAATGATTGGGTAAAGAGGAAAACCACTTCAAGGAAGTATCCTTTAAAATCCTAGGAAACTATTTAGCTAACAGTTTATTGTTGAGGAAAAAATCACTGCATAGGGCGGTATTGGAATTGACATGATTAGTAGGGTCTCATTTTCCTCTGTACTTCTCAAACCTAGGCATCTCAATTCCTTGTGGCGTCGGTGTTCTTAATATTTCTAAAGATAATGGACTGCTACAAACATAATAGGTGGGTGGTACATTTTGGATTTGGTTTATGGTAGATATTTTCTGTTGCATGGAAGAAACAATGTGAAAGAGTTGTGTGATGAGGGGATCAATATAAGTGGTATGGGGTGGAAGAGAGAGTGGTGATGGAGTGTATGTAATGCTAGGACAAGTGAATGGGACACTAATAGGGGTGAAGGTAGTGGAAGATGGAACATTCGATGCCACAAAAAGAACTAAGAATGCTAGTTGGAATAGTGAAAGATAGAGTCACATGACTAACATGTTACATGGTTGTTGTAACTTGAGGGGTGGTATAGGTGGGTATGGATGCTATTGTTGAGATGTTGCATGGTGGTATAGGAATATGAGATCCTCCTTGGCTAACCACAGTGTGTGCTAGTTGAGATGTTCTAGAGGTGGAAGAAGCATGTTTTTGATATATCTCAACAATTTGTTTCATAACATCTAAGCCTTCATCACTTTCAAGCATTCAATGAATGTTGTCTATAGTGGGAATGACAGTGGTTGAAATGTTTTCAAGACACAAGTTATGTTGGAGATGTGCTAAGTCTTCATGAATTTTAACTACTTTGTCTTGCGGAAGGGAATTAATTTGTTTGTCAACATGCATTTTACGAGAAGGAAAAGGTGTACTAGTGGTAGTATTAATGCCTAATGCACCATTTTCAATACCAGGAGTAGGAGCTCTTGATAACCCAGGGTGCATAATGAATGTGCTATCATGAGAAGCCATGAGTTGAGAACTTCATCTCACCAAAGTATTATCAATAGGGTACCAAACACTCATACAAATACCACAAAAGGTGGGGTGGATGTAAATACAAACTAGGAACAATAAAATTCAAATAACAAAAATTATGTAAATTGAAATAGGAATGTAGTAATAGAAAATAGAAATGCAGAAAACACTATGAAAATGACATAAATTGTTGTGCAAAAAGTGCAACTGGACTGATTCACCTAGGGTGGTGAATGAGTCAAGTGGTGAATTTTTTTGTGATTTTTCAAAAAAATTAAAATTAATTTTATGCTTTTTTGATGCAAAACTAGGATGTAGATGTAGAATTTTAGTATTTATAATGGTTTGAAGTGCAAAAATGAAATCTATATGAGATATTCACTAATGCAATTTTGAAAACCCTAGGATGCAAAAACAATGCAAAAGCTAAGGCAATGAGTCCTAGGATGTAAATGAAGATGTAAATCAGAAAGATAATGTTCAATATGCAGGTTCACCAAAATGTACCATAGATTTTTAGTGTAAGGTGCTATGACTCTCTTCCTCAATTAGGGTTTTTCACCTAAAGGAGAGAGATAGACCCAAAAAATATAGGTTGTTCACTCAAACTAATGCAATTACAATGAAAATATACCTAAATACAATGATCTAAATACAATAAATTAAAGAGATAGACTGATTATTTATGCAAAACTTAAGAAATATGAAGTGTTTGAAAACATAGTGTGATATGCAGAAATGAACTAGAAACGTAAACAAATGAGAACAAAACTTAATGAGACTGAATGGAGTGCACTTGGAGGTAGAATGTTGATGTTGAAAGGTTCTAGAGTGTTTCAGAAATTACTGTTGATGACCACTGGGACTCATTCGCCACAAATGGTGAATTAGTCCTACTTCTAGTAAATTTTGTTGAAATAGGTTTCGAAGTGCCGAGAACTGAAAACCTCATAAAAAGCTTTCTTTAGCCCGGTAGTGGGATTGATTCACCATAGATGGAAAATTAGTCCACCTACAAAAATTTGCAAATTCTAAAGTCAACTCTTTGGCCCCAGATCTGTACTTGTCTACTTGTTAGGTTGATGGATTAAAATTTGTAGAAAATGGGATAAATGATGTCTCCAAGCTTGAATTAGGTCTTTGTTGACTTGAATAGCTTTGATGACTTTTTGACCACTTTTCAATACCTATCTCTTTGACAAATATTCCTACAAGACCTGTAAACACATATGCAAAGAAGGGAAAAATGGTTAAGGGTTAGAGTATAGGGGTTTACCTTGGTCAAACCCCACTTTGGTAATCAATCCCTATGAAAGGAATGATGAAAAAATAACATGCAAGTGTCATGAACTCACCAAACCCTTGTTGTTGAAATATGAAGATATGTCAAAGGCTTCTCCAAGATGCTTGATAATTGCTTGATTAAATGATGAAAAATGCTTGAATGCTATGATTCTTTTGATGAGTGAATGTTTGAATGAGTTGATGGGATGGTTAAATTAGAGAAAAATATATATTTATACACACTTATGCCTTAATTTCCTAAAAATACATCATAGGCTGACCTAAGGTCTTAATGAATAAAAACCCAAAAGAAATTTGAATTTATTTTGAACTTTGTGGCAAGAGGGACTCATTCGCCACCCATGGAAAATTGATCCCACTCAAGGCATGCAAGTGGGTGTCAGGGATTAAGTTGTATTTAATGATATTTGTTGGGTTATATTAAAAAACACAATTAAGGACTATAAGTGCATAAAGGGGCCAAATAAAGCATAAGAAAGGTGTAATTAGTGGTGACAAGCCTAGAAAAGCATGAAAGTTTGTTACAAGACTTTACAACACTTTAGAATAAGACTTGGTAAGGTATAGAAAGGGAATATTTAGATGAATTATAATAAGAGTCTAGAAAATTGTAGAAATGTATTACAACACTTCACAACACCTTTACATGACACCATACAGTCTTAATAATTTGAATATTCAAGACCTAATGTGAATGTATAAGTCACATTACAACATTAAATCTAAGCACAATAGGCCAAGAATCATAGGAAAAAGACATAAATGACCATGCAAATTTCCAAAGATCCATTTTTCTATGGTACAATTTGAAATTTCTGTGCTAGGTGAATTATCTTTCTTTCTTGGGTTGTAGATTGTACAATTAGACAAAGGAATTTTCATTTCTTAGAACAAATACATGAAAGAAGTGCTAAGCAAGTTCAGACTAGAAGATTGCAAACCGTTGGGAACACCTATGGTTATAGGATGCAAGTTGAGTAAAGATGATCAATATGCTCTAATAGATCAAACCTTGTACATATACATTATAGGTAGTTTGTTGTATGTAACAATTGTTGGTTTGTTTTATTGTATCTAGGTTGGTCTTCTAATCTATGGAATTTTCAATTCCAATCAAAGTATGAAGGACCTCGACCAGCATTGAGGGAATTTAAAAAGCCTCCTACACTTTGGGCTCTGTAAGAACCGGGAGGGTGATCCCTTAATGCTTTTACAATCTTTGCACTATTATCATAAACAACATTAACAACAACAGATAATCTCATTTAATAGCTCAACATAATAGGATAATATTGAATAGAATTGGTTGTTCATCAGTAATATCAACTATTTGGAGCATGAGATAACTACACATATATGAATTTAAATGGAGTTTGAGTTTATAAAATGTTTCTAAGATGCACTAAGTTGCAAGATAGATTAGTGCCTAATTCTAGGCCATGGAGTCAAACACATAAAAATAATTCATCAAAAAATGACATTCAACCAGTGGATTTAAATTGTTAATGCCTTGCATCAACTATTAGTGCCTTACACCAACAATCCCACTCTTGTTATCAATCAAAATCTCCTTACCAAATCCAACCTACACACTTGAAATCACTATTATCTACTCAAAGTATTTAACCATTTCCTTGAAATAGACCCATAAACAAATAACACAATCTCATGAAATTTGAGATGACAAACTCAAAGATACCTTGCATTATTGAATTCATATGATTAAACTATACAAGTATGGAGACAATTTGAATATATTCATGAATGTGCACACACTTTCATGATTTATTTGCATAAACTGGTTGTATTTGCTCATGAAATCAAAAATTACAGCTTACAAACTCAAGAAATGACTCAGACTTAGCATTTCTATCTACCTAGCCCCACATAAAACCTCGAGAACCACGGAATAATTATCATATGGCAAGCAGGGTTGACACCAGCTTCCAGGCAAGAATGTAAGGGAGTACAATTCCCTTGTTATAAGGTAATTGTTTACATGGTTCTTGTTGGTATTGAGTCAAGCGGAGGTTGAATGGCCGGAAGTAGTGGCAAATCGCTGTAAATTCTAGAATCTGCGTTTGTTATGCCTTTTCCATTTCTGGTCTTCTCAGAAAGCATTTCAACGACCCGGCTCATGGATGGTCTCAAACCAGGGTCGTGCTCAAGACAAAGTAATGCTGTTCTCACCACAGTTTCCACCTCTTCTGTGTCAATGATCCCATTCAACCTGGCATCCACAACTTCCTCTAAAAGCTTTCCTTGGTCCATCTTCTTAGATACCCATTGCACCAAATTCCCTGATTGATTGGATGCATTTCGGCCGCTTACAATCTCCAAGAGCACAATCCCAAAACTATATACATCGGCTTTTGCCGTGATAGGAAGGTTAATCACCCATTCAGGAGCCACGTATCCCCGAGTTCCCCGAACTTTAGAGAACGAGAAGGCTCGTTCTCTGTCGACCAGCTTTGCTAATCCAAAGTCAGATACCTTGGGACTAAATTTCCTATCTAAAAGTATATTCTGAGGTTTAAAGTAATATGAAAATTTTTTGTGTGGCATATTAGATAGTGCCCCATCATGCGATGAAACTTTGACTAGAAAAAATGATGAATTTCTACATAGCATTTATCACTATCTTAAAACTCAACATATGAATTGTTATTGATACTATATGCCCCCCTTCAATTGGTATTATACATTGTGTGCAAAAAACTGAGAGGGAAACCATTACATGGAAGTAAATGCACCCTAAAGATAAGCATGCAAGCATATGAATCATTTAAAGTAAATGTCAAGATTGCATCATGTAACAATACATTGGAAATGGGCATTGTTGGCAAGTGATTTGGTTGATGTGGTTTAATAATTATTCATTTGACTTGCCCAATAGGCAATGGCATGAACTTGCAATAGTGGGAGAAATCACCATGGGAAATGTGATTTTCCTCTATGTATGAGAGGGCCACATCCCTTGTATAATGGAGGAACAAAATTTGAAGTTCCATCAGTACAAGCATTGGATAATTTTATATTAATAGTTTGTCCTATCACAAATATAAAAGGTGAGCACAATAAATAATATGTATTTTCCCATTAAATGTGAAGGATTTTCAAAAAGTTATAGTGTTCAACTATTGGTCCATTTTTGTTCAATATAAGTTGTATTTTAAATCATTATGTGTTGTTTTTATAACAACAAATAGATTTTTAGTGTTCAACTATTAGTCCATATGTGTTGTTTTTATAAAATAGAACACTCAAAACAAAACTTTGAAGTTCCATCACTACACATAACCCTAAACCCTAAACCATTAACCCTTAACCCTTAAACCCAAACCATAAACCCTCACCCTCTCTCTCTCTCCGAGTCTCCCTCCCACCCGTTCTCCCTCTCTTGGGTCTTTCTCTCACTCACTCACTCCCTCTATCTCTCTCCCCTCCACCCTTAACCCTAAACCCTTAAACCATCTACCCTGTACCCTTAACCCTCCCTCCCCTCTGTCACGTCTCCCCTCCCTCCTCTCTCTCTCTCAAGTATCTTGATATCCTACCCCTCTCTCCCTCCCCTTGGGTCTCTCTCTCTCCCACTCCTCTATCTCTGTCCCTCCACCCTTAACCTTAAGCCCTTGAGCCCATCCTACCCTCTACCCTTAACATTAGAGACAAAGATTTGAGTTCCATCGGTGCAAAGCGTTAGATAATTTTTATATTAATAGTTTTTTCTATTACAAATATAAAGGTGAGCCTGATAAATAGCATGTATTTTCTCATTAAATGTGAAGGATTTTTGAGAAAAAATTAGTGTTGACTATTGGTCCATTTTTTGTTCGGTGTAAGTTGTATTTTAAATCATTATGTGTTGTTTTGCAACAACGAATATATTTTGTGTTGACTATTAGTCGGCTGTGTTGAATATAAAAGGTAGAGATATGAAAGATTTATGGTTATCGATAAGTATTTGGTCTCTCGGTACGTGATTGAATAGCCCCTAATTTTCTTGTTTTTCTATTTTGTATTGTAATTCCACTAAACTGAAAGGAAATTACCAATTTTACTTCTTCTTATATTCACTAGATTACAAGAAATAGAATCCTTGATGCCACCATTACATTTCCACTCTTTTTTGCATCTTTCTCCAGCAATATGAATCATTGAGGAGGTTTATTATATTGGAAAATATGGTGATAAATTTTTTGGATGAGGAAATTGATCTTACCGAAATACAATTTCAATTCTTTTTACTTCTTAGGGATTGTAACTTGAGCAACACACTCACTCTATTTGGGTTTATTGAAATACCTCTTTGTAGTAAATGTGTATGCGAGTAGTTTCTGAGTTAAATCGGTGCCTAATTATGGGCCATGGAGTCAAACACATAAAAAGAATTCATTAGCAAATGGCATTCAACCAGTGGATTTAAATTGTTAATGCCTTGCATCAACTATTAGTGTCTTACACCAACAATCCCACTCTTGTTATCAATCAAACTCTCCTTAGCAAATCCAACCTACACACTTGAAATCACTGTTATTTGCTCAAAGTATTTATCCATTTCTTTGAAATAGACCCATAAACAAAGAACACCGATCTCACCGTGAAATTGGAGATGAGAAAAATTCAAAGATACTTTGTATTATTGAATTCATATGATTTAAGCTGTACAAGTACGGAGAAAATTTGAATATATTCATGAATGTGCACCTTTCGCAGTTTATTTACATAAAATGTTTGTATTTTCTCATCAAAAATTATAGCTTCTGAGACTCAAGAAATGACTTAGACTTAGCATTTTCTATCTACCTAGCCCCACATAAAACCTCAGAACCCTGAATAATGAGAAGAGAAGAGAAGAAATAGAAGAATAGAGGTTTCCATATGGCATCTTCAGATCAGCTTTAGGGCTTCTTCTGGATACTTCTATTCTTCTATTTCTTCTCTTCTCTTCTCATCATTCAGGGTTCTGAGGTTTTGTATGGGGCTGGGTAGATAGAAAATGCTAAGTCTGAGTCATTTCTTGAGTCTATAAGAGCTGTAATTTTTGATTTCATGGGCAAATACAACCAGTTTATGCAAATAAATCATGAAAGTGTGTGCACATTCATGAATATCTTCAAATTGTCTTCATACTTGTACAGTTAAATGATAAAAATAATAAGGTGGTTTCCTTAGGTGATGACAAATAGGTGATTCTAGATTGCCCCTTATTAGAGATACATCAAACCAAGACTGCCAAGGTTATGAATGTGCAAGTGTCGATTAGATCCCCCTTGATTAATGGACCTCATGCATACCCCGTGGGACATCCTAAGAATCCTCTAATTCTTTACCCACTATCACATAAGCAACAAACTCAAAATAAACCTAAACTCATCCTTTACCCACCTAAGAACAATGTTTTGCAATAGCCAAGTCATAATACCATTGCTCATACATATAACACTAGAAACAATCTACAACCAACACAAACTTCAACATCCCTCCCTTTGCCTAATCCCATTTTTCCTAGTGCTCCCTGTTTAACTTCACATAATGGGAAAGAGTATGATCTTGTTGAACAACTTAAGAATACTCTCGCAAATATATTCCTTTGGGCCTTGATTCAAAATTCACCATCACACTATGCTTCAAATTTCTTTGCAACAAGTTTCTATCCTTTCTAATTTACAACCAAATCAAATAGTAGCCATGATTCAAGGACTAAATGCTGACATTGTTTTCCACCAAAGTGAACTCCCCCTTTGGAAGTGCAAAAACAAAATGAAGCTTTCATAATAATATCTCAATAAAAAAGAAAAGGGATAAAGCGAGCCCTTGCTAGGAATGGCTCAAGCCTTAATGTGTGTAGTGTGACACTTTTAGATAGGCTTGGCATCAATAAATCAAACATTCAACCTGCTTCTTTATCTATTAGTGGATTTGATAGTGCAGGAAAGAAACCACTAGGTGTGATCACTTTTCCTATTACAGCTAGAAAGATCACATTAGAAACACCGATCCATGTTATGCCACATGATATTTCATATAATATTATTTTAGGCAGGCCATGGATTCATACAATGAACGGGGTTCCTTCCACTCTTCATTGTAAAATGAAGTATGTCTACAACAACAGAGTGTACACACTTGAAGCTGACCCTGAACCAAATAGTTGTTTGAACATTGAGAAAAAAAAAGAGAATCATTTAAACGCATTAACACCAAATACACAAGTAGAACCCATGCAAGAACAACAAAAACTTGGATGTCCTAAACCCTTCACAATGATGTCAATTGATGATTTGGGATCGTTGAATTTCACACCAACATTCATGGGAGAATACAAGATCATACACAAAGCCTCTGAAAAGGGAAAAGGAACAATGGTAATGTCAACAAAAAATTTGGAAGACCCTTTGAAAGCATCCACCCAAACCACTTTAGAACAAAAAACAACAAATTACACAACAACCTTTGACAAAGCTAATTACGAACAACCACCAAATCCAAAAGAAATGAAAAAGCTTTATGGAAAAGGTTATGAACTTATGAAACAACTTGGCTATAGTGGAAAAGGATGTGGTGCTAGAGAGAAAGCTATCTATAACCCTATAGAGCCTAACATGGAAGAAATGAATCATGGTCTTGGTTATTGTCCTTTGATAGAAATAAACAAGCCTTTACTTAATATCAACACTATTACAAAAGATTCTTTGAAAGAAACACAAGTGACAGAGAAATATTTGCTTGATGTCAATGTCATCACACAAAACACTAATTTTTTGAGTTCGTTAGATTTTACACCCTCCTGTAAAGGAGAGAACAAAATCTCACAATCTAAAGAGTCTTGCATAGGTATGACATCTTGTATTAAGCAAGAGATATTTGTGTGCATAAGAAAGGAACATCTTCTATTGATCAAGAAAGTATCTACTCAAGAGAGACTAATTCAATATCATCTGATATCTCTTCCTCCAAGAACACAGAGGAAATTTTACTACAAACATTCATTTTGTGTATATCATAGAGTTCATGGTCATGCCACTAATGAATGTAAGGCTTTGAGGAACAAAATTCAACATCTCAAGGAGTGTGGTGCTTTTCCTTGTGTTGAAGCACTTAGTTCCTCTAACTGATACTTATCTTTACCCTATTTGGCTCATCCTTGTCCTACACTAAGTGGGGGAAAGGGGCTAGTTAGCCTCCTCCTCGTATGCCACTTGTTGTTGCCTCTTTTGGCTATTTGACCACCTTTCATGTGCATATAAGAGCAGGCTTGGGATGTGGATGACATGCCTTAAGTTGGCTCACATGTGGCATACTTGTTCATGATGTGGTTTGATTCAAAAACATATGACTTGCCATAGAGCTTTCTGAATAAGCTCTCGTGTCTTCTACTTTAAAGCAATTGCTCACAGTAATGGTGTTAGCAACCACTTTAAAATGCAGGCATACATCAACACTCATGTTTCATTGTGTCATTTATTTCTTCTTATGATGTATCCTTTTCTTGGTGATGCCATTGGGCTTGATTTCCTCCAAGAGTATGATATTTCTTTGACTTGTCCTCTCTTGGAGACATTAAAAATGATGTTCCCTAAGAAGAGACCTTGCACAAATTAAGAAAAATCCCTTTGAACAAACCTTAGACTATTTTGCATTTACAATGTCTATGAATTTCAAGCATACGAATTTTTGCTTGCCTCATGGAGAACTTTCGAAGATCATTTTTGTGTGGCGCCTTATTAAAATTATCAGGAGGTATAAATTTGGTATGGTTTGAGTGGGAAGCCCAATCTGAGGCATGACTTTCCCCATAGCCACTTGGGTGTGTGTCTGAGTGCATACCAGCCATGAGTGTATGTGTCTCACCTTTTTAGGACTTCTCACCTAGCGAACAAACAATAGTTTCATTTCCTCAAAGTGAGTATGTGTATTTTTAGATAAACAACCTAGATTTGATCCACATCGTGTTGGAAAAATGGTTGAAGCTTGATCCACCTTTTTTATTTTTTTTCTTATTTTTGTTCTTCTTTCTTCCAGTTATTGACATTGCATGATCTCATATCTCATCTTGCATATATTATAAACTTGTGTGTGTCCTCTCATGATTATGATGGTTTGACTTAGGATCTTGGATCCTAGGGGCTTGACCACCTCCTTTGGTCTTTGTCATCCCTTGTTATCCACATTGGTACGATTGGACCCCTCTTGAATGACTACTTTAGTGTGAGTTTGAAGCAGGTTCATCCTCTCACTAAAGTGTGGGCTAAATGGAGTCACCGAAAAATTATCCCTTGCTTAATTCAAAAATAATTAATGACAAATTGGACTTAATGTTGCCTTGATCTAGTGTTGTGAGGTGTTTTACACATCTGCATTAGGTCTTGGGCCCTTTTTAAGCTAAATTAACTTAACTTTTCCCTAATTTAATGTTGTAAAATGTATTTATTTACATATTCACATTGAACTTAGGGGGGGCTTGTAAATCAAGTGGACCTAATCTAGTGTTGTAATGTGTTTTACACATTCACATGGGATTTAGGGCCCTTCTAAGCTAAATAGACTCATTTTTTCCTTTATTTAGTGTTGTAAGTGTATTTATTTACACTTTCACATTGGATTTTGGGCCCTCTTACATTTATTACTTTTATAGGATCATTAATAGGCCCCTATGACCTCATATTGTGCATCCCAAGGCATATTTTGATCAAAAACTTGACTAAATCAACATAAAGGCTTAAATTCTCCACTCCCCAACACTTTAGCATGAAAAATAGCCACTATGGGACCCATTTTCCACCTTGGTTGAATGAGTCCCATCGAAGTGGGACTCATTCACCCAAGATGGAGAATGAGTCCCATTTGGTCTATTTTTAAGGCTTTGAGTAGGAAAGGTGGGTTTTTAATTCAAATTTCTTCAATGTCGGCCTTGGGGATCAAATTAATGGTTAGGTGATTCCATTTCCTATATAAACAAGCTTCCAAATCATTATTTCATCATATATTCAAGTTGTCAAGTCAAGCAAGCAAGAGTTAAGCACTCCAAGTCTTCACAAGGTCATCAAGATAGCTTTCAAGATCATTTCTAAGGCATTCAAGGGAAAATTCTTCATCAATTATTTCAGAAATTCAAGATCCATCATCATGGCAAGGTTCTAATTACATTACTTCAAGTTCATGCTTTATTATCTTATTTCATAATTTGGGTTAATTACCTAAAAGGGGTTTGACCAAGGAAAACCCTTATTCCCTAACAATCAACATTTTCTCTCTCTTTCTTTGTGTGATTACAGATCTAGGTGCTTTGAAGACTTGAAGATCCTTGAAGAATAGGTTACAAACTTGTTGGAGTCATCTCCCTACTTGAAAAGTCAAAATCTTCACTAAAAGGTCATTTACAACCCCAAAATCAGAGTTTCGAATCTAGACACCTGAAGGAACAAATTAAGTAGACTGAGAAGAGTAGATCTAGACTTTGAATTTCTAGAAAATCCAAACTGGACTCATTCGCCACAAGTGGCGAATGAGTCCCACTGTAGGTTTTTTTCAGAGATCTTTGTAGATTTGGATACCCATTTTCCCAAAACTCATTCCTATGTAGAAATCTAGAACTGGGACTAATTTTCCCAAAATGGCGAATGAGTCCCAATGGGCCAAAATTTTAGGATCAACAACATTTCTAGTCTCCACTCTTGAGTCTCTATAAGTTTCTAAGTGCATACTTTCAGTTTTATAGCTTTCTTTTTTTGTTTCATTGCCATTTCTAGGTCATTTAGTAGAGCATTGCATCAAACTAGGTTTTTCATTTCATCTTGCATGTTATTGTGTTTTCCAAGTTTAAACTTGGTGGTGAACCCCTCTTGTAATCTGAAACCATATCCTAGGATACCTTATTGTTAGATCTTTCTCTCCATTCTTTATTGGATTAAGATCTCTAAGGTTTCCTTGAGTGTAGCAAGTGTGAAATAGGATCCCTATCCTTGTGTGAAATAGGAGCATCCATTTCCATTGACTACAATATTTTATTGCTACAATAAGAGAAGCGCATACATAGAATAATGGAAATAGAACAACAAGAATGCATAAAGCAGTGACACCAAACATATGTGGGGAAAAACCCTTTCGGACAGTAAAAAACCCTACCCTCCAAAAGCACAATACTTTCTCTATTACTTCAAATAATGGTTGCATGATATCACCAAGTACAAGCTTCTTTAATAAGTGCTTCAACAAGAACACTTGTTATGGAATGATACTGGCAGCACTTCATTACCTACAAACTAACTATATATTCTACAACTAAAGGCACTCAATAAAAAGAGTGATATTGTAGACATGTAAAATTGACCTAACGCCTATTACACACCTGTAACATCTCGGAATCAACCTAAAATGTCTTAGGACATCTCGAAATCAACCTGTAATGTCGTGGAACATCTCAAAAACAACCTATAATGTCTCGGAACATCTCGAAATCAACCTGTAATGTCTCATAACATCTCAGAATCAACCTGAAACATCTCAAAACATCTCGAAATCAACCTGAAACATCTTAGAACATCTCAAAATCAACCCATAATGTCTTAGAACATCTCAGAATCAACCCATAATTTCTTAGAAAATCTCAGAATCAACCTAGAACATCTTAGAACATCTCAAAATTAACCTACAATATCTCAGAACATCCCAAAATCAACCCGTAATGTCTCGAAACATCTCGAAATCAACCCGAAATGTCTCAAAATCATCCTACAATGCCCCAAAACATCTTGGAATCATCTTGCAATATTCCAAAACATCACACAACATTACACAACATCAAATAGCATCTAAAACCCTAATTTTCTCTATTAATTGAATAACATAACATTATTTGATTAATTCACTTTTTATCATTTTTGATAAATTAAAATAAATTTCATTTATTTAATGAAGTCCTAAAATCCCTAATTCTGCTATTAATTGAATAATACTACATTATTCAATTAATTCAATTTCCCACCATTTTGACCAATTGAATAAATTACATTTATTTAATAAAGTCCTAATCTAATCTGAATTATTAAATCATAATAATTTAATTAACACACTTTCCCTCCAAAATTTGAATAAATAAATCAAACTATTCAAATCAATTATCAAAAATCAAATTAAACTAATGCAACTTTGTTTTCAAAAAGTTAAACTTGATTTGCATGTTCAACTCCCAAAAAGGAATTAATTAATTAAGTCAATTAATTCATAATTCCTCACCCACTTTTTGATTGAGAAAATTATGCTTGCTAACTAAGCAATCCAATTTGCTAACTCAACCATCCAATTTGCTAACTCAACCATCTAATTTGCTAACTAAACCATCAATTTCCTAACTAAATCCTGAATGATCAATCAAATCCTAACTGATCAATCTAAACCCTGACTAGCCAATCTATTCTTCAATCACATAAATTATGCAATAAACTTTGCACAATCTTCTCGTGTCTAAATCCTCTCAACACTTTTCAATCATTGATCTTGATCCAACATTGTTGAATCATGATCGTTGATTCGAAATTTCATTTCCTATATAACAAACCTCTCTCCTCACAAAAAAAGGATTAGAGAATCAACATACCTTATGCAACAAAGTGATGTCAAGATCACCATTGATAGAGCTTCATCATTTCTTCGGTCAACCAGCATCAAGCATCATTCATCAAGCTTTTTCACAAACTATGGAGGCTTCGTGGTGATAAGAACAATCTAACATCAGGAAAATACACTTTGATACGAGATGGTAAAACTTTGTTATTGATTTGAATTCAATTTGGTAATCATATATTTCTTAATGTGTGTTCAAATAGCTTAGTTTCATTTCGTATGTGTAGGATTAGATCTTAGATTAATGTGTTTAATCTCTGCTTAGATTCTCATTTCAAGCACATTTTTCTTTTTTAACATCTAATGATTTTCCCCCTCACACAGATACAAGCTTCAAGAAGCATCTAGAAGGTGAGGGGCATCCAAATCCACATGGCATAATTTCCAGTGCCTTAGACATGCATTTGGACACATGTGACATATTCCCTTACACCCTCAACAAGTGTCAAACATGCAAATAGTATTCTTCCAATCTTGGACACCCAAAATATGCTACAAATAGGCTATGACAAATGCCTTACACATCTTACAACTATCATAGAATCTGTCATAGCCGACAACACTTACAGTTGTAAGAGAATCTGTCATAACTGACTAAAAATAGTTGATTCTCTTACATCCTATCATAACCCAACTTGGGCACCAACTTTCACCCATGCATTCAAAGATACCTTATACATGACACATCATAGAATTTTTCATATGTCATGGATTCCAAAGTGGGATGCCTATGTCCACTTTGGATGATGGTGTGTCATCTAGTCACCTCCAACAGGGATGCCACTTAGTCGATGGGTCCCAATTAATGACATGACACCATAGGAAATTAAATAATACAAATAAATACATTAAATTACAATAATTAAATCAATGTTAGGACTATAAGGTTGAGACACCTTAATCCCAACAATTATATTATACTAGGACCATCATTCTATAATCATTCTTGAGTGTGTGCTCAGATCAGGGAATTGTAGCTTCCTTTGGTGTAGCCCTAAAATTGTAATTGGGGAGTTGTAGCTTCCTTGGGTTGTAGACCTAAAACAAAGTTGTAAATTTTGTTCATTTTGTGAGGTTGTTCTAAGATAGTATCTCCTAGCAACTTTTATCACTATGGCTTTCCCCATATGGGATTTTCCACATATATTTGGTGTTGTGTTGTGCATTATCTTTCATGTTCTTGTTTGCATGTGGTAGTGTTTAAAGTATTTAATTGTTATGAAACGTTTAAAATTTGATAGAATACCGATTCACCTCCCCTCTCAATATTCTAGTGTGTTCAACAAGGAGAACTCTAACTTTGCATAAATATTTTTAGATTGGTTGAAATTATCCAATTAACATGAGGCTTTTCAAAAAAAAAAATCAAAGTCCTCTAGAATAGAACGAATGAAAAAAATGCTAGAATTTTTCATGTGAGTAGAATAAAGTGAATATATTTGGGAGATTTAATTATCTTTTAGATAAAATGGCTTAAGTAAGAATCCTATTATGAATAGTTATCTACCAAAAAAATGATCTTTAACTTAGAATTCCATAATTTTTTCCCTATTAAACTCAACATGAGTAGTAATAGTAAGCAATGAATAACCAAATGAAGAAGAATAAATACATGTCAGATAAAAGATCTAAGGAATATCATTATTTTTCAATGCAATAGATAAATAAAAAGTCTATATAAATATTTGAAGACCAAAAAAAATTGTATAGCCCATTATATATATATCTATCAAAGTCTTTAAATTCCCCATCATCTATTATTTCCATCTTGTATCACATATCCTTCGATATAATGACAAAAAATATTAATCCAATAATTTTTTATCTTAGCCAATTATTGATTAAAAGCGAGAGGACTTTGATCCACCATATATCATCTCAATTTTTAATTTTGTCATCTTTATCAAAATTTTATTTAAAACCTTTTGTAATAAACCCCTTTTATAAGGATATTATTACATTAGTGACCCTTTAGGAGTAAATAAAATCTCTACCCTCAAGGTATTTTCTTTTGTAATTGAAGTGCAATCATTACTATTTTTAATCACTACTCATCCCATTTTACCCATAAGAGATTTATTAGTTAATTGAATTTACCTTGATCCAAGTCCACCCTTACTTTTTGGTGAAAATTTTCCCAATTATCAAGGGCTAATAATTTTTTTCTATTCCATAAATTTACTTGATTTTCTTAGCTATAGAGAGAGGAATCTTTAAAACCGATTAGAAAACATAGAGGAAAGAAAAAATGTATTATTGAAAAATTACAGCCTTAACCATTTTCCTTGCAACTGAATTAAATTTTCTTTGAATCCTTTCCACTATGTCATTCCAAAAATATTTAACCAATTTTTTTTATTGTATAGGTAAAGCTAAATAATTAGCTAGTAAATTAGCTTTGGAACATCCTACAAGAGTCATCATTTTATTTTGAAAATCAATTACAAATATTTTTCTATACTAAATAATGGCTTTCAAAAAAATGAAATTAAAAGTCAAATAAAATATAGAAAAAATAAAATAATTGTCAATTAGAATTAGCATTTATGTTTATGCATGTATATATAAAAAAATAAAATAACAAAACCAATTCTTATATAATAATATTTTTGACATATTTTAGGTAAATATAATTAAGATATTTATATCACCATTTTTTATTTTCAATTATTTATAAATTCCAAACATCATAATAATAATTGTGAGAGCTGAGATCTTTTGGAAGAATGATGACACTTGGTCAAACCATGAAAGATGAATAATCAAACACTTCTGCAAAATTTAGAAAGAAAGAAAGTATGCAATAAAAACATGAATATGTATGAGGGCAATAATTGAATGAATTACATTTGATGTTAGCTCTATGGAGTTGCATCCACTTCAAACATTATAGGCATTCATTCCAACCCTCTAGTTCTTTTTCCACATGATCACTTATCATAGTTTGACATGAGAGTGGAGACTTTTGAGCAACATTTGGAGGAGCTATTCTTGTCTTTGGATTGTTTTCTACATTTGTTTTCAATAGATTCTAAATTTTTATCTTAATCATTATAGCCAAGAACCCATGATTTGGTAGTGGCAGCTTTCAACACCAATATGGAGACACGTGAGTTGAGTTCAAAGACTACATTTTTTTAGATTTATTGCTACATATTCCTTTTAGGAATGGGATGATAGCTTCCATACTTCTAAGATTCTATTTCTTTATAATGGGAAGAACTTTATTCGATGAGATTAGATCACCTTCAACATTCAATGTCAGGAATATACCATCATTTAAAGAGACTCTACATTTAGGAGGTTGCATAGTCTTTCTTCTTGTTTTCTCTTATGGGGGGGCAACCTTTTCCTCATATGAGGTTTTATTCTTCTCATTCTTCTACAAAGACTTATTTTCTTTTTCTCTTTCAAGGGGGGAGTTTTTCCTCCAATGGGGTTTCTTCCTTTTTCCACTTTGTGAGAGATTTCTTTGAGCTTGGGCATCTTATTAGGCCTAGTTGTCAAGAACCAATTTCTTTGTGCCCACCTAGGTTATGCTTAAGGGGAAGTGTTAGTGTAGGATATTCCTTCTTCTAAAAAATTCCTACACTAACGATAATAAATGTGATGTCTCACTTTATTTAAAATTATCTTTAAAACAAAATTATGTTTTGACCCTTAACTATCTTTCATGTCTTAAATTTAATTATTTTCAATTATCTATAAATTCAAAACATTGCAAAAATTCATTAAAAAAAGAAAAAATAATTATATGCCATCTCTTAACTATTTTGACCAATGTGATGGCTATAGAAAGTCAACACAATTGGTCACAAAAAAAAAAAACAAAAAAACAAATGTATTTTAGAAAAACAAAAAACAAAGAAAAAAAAAACATAAGCAATTAACATTCTAGAAAAATAAAAAATAAAAATAAATCATTTCAATAATAGCTACATTTCAAAAATCTAAAATCTAACACAATATAAAAACAAAAATAAAAAGCAAATAAAACCATTGTGTAAAAGATAATAATGGTCAGATTAATGTCGACCTACTTTATATAGATCATATTTAAGATGCTTTATTTTCAATTGTCTATTTTTTTAAATTGTATTTTATCTTTTTACTATTTTTAATCCCATAAACATTAACAACCTCCCATTCTATTCTACTCTATCCCTAAAATATATAGAACAAAAGAAAACAACAAATTATTATCCCTACACGAAATTTACCTAAATCTAATAAACACTAAAAACTTTCTATTTTATTCTACTCCATCCCAAAAATGCATAAGATCCGCCGAATTATCTTGGTACAAATATTTGTATGTCAACCAACTATCTAAATATAACGTGAGATTTGCTTTTACAAAGAAATAAAATAATTAATCTTGAATATAATACCAGTGGAGGTGAATGCAATATGTACATGCAAAGCGTTTGCAGCCACAATGAGGACGTACTTGATCTCTTCCTCGGCCTTCTTTCTCCTCTGCATATTCTTCAACGACGTCTCAGGTTTCATATCCATTTTGCAGTTTAAACTTAGCTTGGAAACCTTTTTTAGGGTTACATAGTAGGAAGAAGTACTTTTTTTGTTTGTTAACAGTATCAGAAATTAATTATTTGTTTGTGAGAATGTACAGGGCAAGCGTGCAATAAAAAGGAAATAACAGTGACTCAGGGCCCCGGCAGCCCCTTGACGAATGGAACTCCCACATGGTCTGTACATATTCTGAATGCGTGCGTAACAGGCTGCTCAATAGCAGAGATCCACCTCACCTGCGGATGGTTCAGCTCTGGAGTAGAGATAAATCCAAAACTATTCAAACGTTTGAGATACAACGACTGCCTTGTGAATAATGGGGATCCAATAAAGGCCGGAGGCTCCGTATCCTTCATTTATGCACAAACTTATAAATATCCCTTGGCACTCTCTTCCTTCAAATGTGTTGGATGACTGGCTATTCGTTTACTGAATGTTTTTAGATGATATTCTGTGGGTATTGATTGAGAAAACTAGGTTTTGTGTGTTTGAAGGTTCGCTTCAAAATAAATTGTATTTTATAGATCAATAAAGTTGGAGAAGATTAAGATTGTACGTGTCATAATTAATAAGAATGGATTTATAAAAACTTTCTTTCCATATAATGTCTCATAATAATTCGCACTTGCATCTAAAGAAAGTAAGGAATACACTGATAGAAAACTATATGTATGTTAATATGTTAAAGAGAGTATGTGTTTGTGCATGAATGCACTGCAAATTCTAATTGCATGTGGCTGGATTAAAAAAATTAATAATAAGTTATAAATGATGGAATGAAATAAATTTAGACAAATCTAGATTTTTTCCTTAAAGAATTAAGTATTATTTGATTATGAAATATATGCATTCAGATTTAAAACATAAAGCAATACAAATAAAAAAAACAAAGTTGCAATCAAATTGACAAAAAAACACTGTAAATGGAAATAGAATGTTCTCATTTAGGTGTAAAATCAATATTTATCTGGCTTTTATGTGATAAGTGAAAATTTGGAGGCTTTTACCTGATATTTTGTAGGCTTTTACCATTAAACAACAATTGATTTACCATTAAATGGTTAACTGAAACTTGTTTTAAGACTTAATAGTGGTTTGGAAGTGTGAGACTTGTTTCAAACTCAAATATCACACTATATATAGCCTTGGACTAATTATGATAATCTGTTTTATATCATATATAAAATATTTGACATTTAAATCTTTTATATTTTATTATGAGAAAAATTTATTTCTTATAATAAATCAATATCAAAGTTTCAAGTTGCAATAGAAAAAATTAAACATTTTTAATTATTAATTATTATTTTTATTTAATTTTTTGAACTATTATGATAAGTAAAGAAAATATTAATCCTCCCCTAAGTGAAATTACGGTAGTAAAATTTAATATTTATGTCAAGAAGCTTGTTCGTTCTCTCTCTCATATATAAAGTCATTAACCTTGTTTTCTCACTCTCCTATATATAGTCATTAAATAAAAGCTTGATTGTATATGATTTTTAAGTCGCCTTGTTGGTTAATTTAGAAGGGGATATTTATCACTAATGTATGGGATAGTATTATTTGATTTTAGCTGTTAGACATATAAATTTATTACGCCGAGAGGCGTATTTAGTTGTAGAGGGAAGAATGTTTCTCCGTAAACATTAATCCTTTTTTCAAAAAAATTGACGTCTTGCTGGCTGTCACGGTAGCGGATATCACAGTAATGGTAGTGGAAGATAATGAGGCACATGTGGCATGAGTAACGCCAAGAGTTAATGAAATTAAAGCGTTTTGTAATGGTCTTTCGGTATTTCAAAGCGGCATGCATTTCGCTGCTCATGTTTGCCAGATAATTTTTCATTTGAACAGTAGATGTATTTCGCTTTGGGAAGAGCGGTAGACATTTGCAGAGGTAAGGTCTCTGTTTTGTTATGGATGATTTTTCTTAGTATTTAAAAGTTATTCACAGTCCCCTTAATGTGTTGCTATGTTATGACTCATTGGGATGCTATAGATTCGATTTGATTGTTGCAGGGGATGTTATGAATTCGATTTGATTGTTGCACATCACTCATCGAACCAATTACAGTCAACAGTCAGAAACCACCTTATTGAAGATATTGGCGATCTTTTAAGGTATGCTAGTTTCTTATGTTTATAATAAGCACACATAAGGCAAACATTCTATGTATTGTTAATCAACTGGGTACATCTACAATACAACTAGGTACATCTATAATGCAGTAGAAATATAAAGATTCTTATAGTAAAAATACTCAGTTGATCTTTATAGGTTTTGATCCAAAAATTCACAAGAGAGCTTTAACGGACATGCATGCAAGAAGAAGCTCATAAATTTGTTAAATCTAAAAATTGTAGAATTCATTTTCAGGCTATGTTAGATAAATAACGTCTTCTTATCGTGCTCACATATATGATACAAGCATTTTTTTCATGTTCAAGTCTATAACAGGAATGCCACAAACTATTTAGCTGGAGTTTACTTGGTCGGGTCGTGGCCACTCCCAAGATCATTCTATTATGGTAAATGATTGTATAAATATTCGTACATTTTTTAATACATGGGCACGAGAAAAATACAAACACAAACAAAATGACGTTTGATTAAATTTGTACAAAATGAATGCACCATTGCAAAAGTTTGTACATTTTTATAATGGGCATGCATATGTTGGAAAGATTAAATTGCATACCTATAGCTCTTAATTTACATCTCCAACTAATTTTTATAGGTCTCGATTCAAAAAAGCTGTTTGAAAAATTAAAAAAGTAGTATTGTGTCCATCCAAAATTGTGAATCCTCCAGTAGACAGAGCCGATAAAATATTCAATAGAATAATACTTCCCGCTTCGCCACAATTGAGAGATACAGATAGGATTCAATGCATTCTTCTTCTTTTTTAATGCAACACACTCTTCAGATGCATGGTCTCTACCACTAAATTCTTGTATCTTTAATCTAGATATCTTTCTAAGTCTGACACTGTATGACTTTAGTGCCGTTCCAATTTTACCCTAAAAACAACAGATTCTATCCGCCAATTAATTTGGGAGTGAATTTTTATGTAATTAGATTCCCTGAAGCTAAGAAGGATACATATGAAATGGGAAACGGGTTTTGTTGTTCTTATGATTGTAGAACATTTTGAATGCTAAAACTGGCATCTAATGGTCCAATATAGTTGTTGGGTATATAAAAAATTAGTAAAAATTCCCGTGCCTAAATTTTGTGCCTGCGCTATATTTGAAGATGATACACTATGCTGTTGGCTATACATGTTGGATTTGTTTTACCAAATCAAATACCAAATAATTATTTTTCTTGAATTTGTAACTAGACTCTCCCTATAGCTACATTATGTATCCTTCTCTTCATTCTTACATTGTCTTTAAGATTGCGCTTGCTTTGGGGCTGCTTATAATGTCAAATTGTGATTTGTATACCTATGGATTGCTTCTGCTTAATGTTGTACACTATCATTGAGGCTGGATAAATGAATCCATATTGAAAAGGCTTTAGGAACATTCAAGCAAATGCAATTGGCAGCATGGAAGCTTTGGAATAAGGTATGGGCATCCATCGAAGCAAAATGGATAGATGAACTTTATCAGATGTTGTAGTTGCAACTGCGCGTTGGTTGACATTTATGCATAATGTGGACTGATAGACAAGGCATGTGAATTGCTTGATAGAATGCCTCAAATAAATGTGACGTCATGGACTGTAGTGATTGCAGGATGTGCACATAATGGAATTATTGAAAAGGTTTTAGAAACTTTCAAGCAAATGCAATTGGCAAGTGCAAAGCCAAATTCCACAGCCTTTGCCAACATCCTGCTGGCTGTGCCAATATGGGAGCTTTGGAATAGGGTACGGATATCCATCAAAGCATAGTCCATAGAGGAATTTTTCAGATGTGGTTGCAACTTCCCTGGTAGACTATGCTTAATGTGGGAGCATAGACAAGGCATGCACAGCTACAGACGCCATAAAAAGTTATGTTAACCTTTTTTATACATATGGAAGCAAATCAGTAAACTGTTAATGCTTAAGTGCATTGGTATATTTTGTGTCCATAACCCATCTGGCAGTTTGAAAGGCAAACGTAAATAAATAAATTTTATCTTTTCACATGTTACAATATTTGTTGGTTGCGTTTATATTGGTTTCTCATATCTTTATGTCACAATTCTGTTTATGTTCTCTTCTTATAGTTATTTTTACACAGTTCTGCTGAACAAAAGTTAATAGTTACAATTGCAATGACTGTTCTAAAGTTAGAAGTTATCTGCTATCGTCTTAATTTCATGCAAGTTGTTTTCTTTACAAATATTGGAAAAAAAACTTTAACCTCTATTCTGATTTGCTTCCCGCATTTTAGTCAAACCTGTTCTTGCAGCCCTTAGCAGCGATTCCAGCTACACCGTTAACATTTGTTAAATTTAAATACTATAATGTTTTATTGTAAGTATTGTTTAATATTTTTTATTTTTTTAATACTTGTCATTTTAATAAGAGTTTGATGTCAAATATTTTTATTCTTAAAATTGTGCAGGGATTATAGGGTTTTCAGTTTTATGATATAGTGGATTTTTTCTATTTTTATATTTGATTCAATTTATTTTAAATATGCATCCCTTATCTTTTTTTATATATTTTCTCATCATCTTTTTAAAGGAAATATGAATATATATTTTTAGTTTCCTTATTGCTTTATAGTTTCTTACCTTCTATAAGCATGCTAATTTTTAGGTTTTCATTTTCTTGCTTTCATTCTTTCTTATTAGAGTCTTATTTTTTAGGGTTTAGGGTTCAACGAAGGTAGAGGTTAGGGTTAAGGTTAGGATCACGATTATAATTTAATTATGATTAATTTTAGTTGGGGTTAGGGTTCAATTATGGTTACATTTAAAATTAGGGTTAGGGTTTAATCATACTTCAATTAGACTTAGGATTATCCAATAATTCTTGGGATTAGGGTTAGTTTTGTTGTTTAAATGGGGTTTAGAGAATGATAACTCTCAGCGTATTTTATATATATTAATATTTAATATATGTATTCTAGTATTTAGGCAAGCAAAAAGGTAAACATAATAAAATAATTCTATCGATTCTTCAATTAATTATTGATATTTTGAAAGTTGCTTTGTTTTTTTTTTTTTTGCCAACTTAACATATTCTTATCATAATCAAGTAAGTGCTAGTAAAAGTGAATTTAGAGGTTAAAAAGGTAAATAATTTTTTTTATTAAAGATTGAATATCAAAGAATACTATAAGGTCTATTATACTATCTATATAGTATTGTATATCATTACAAATAGTGGACTATGTTGAATTGTTACAAAAAGGAGACATCAAACTATACTATTTGTTATATATATGTTGACTATAATCATTTTTTTAATTACATCAATAATTTTTGCTACCATAGAAAGAGTTTGTCATTAATGGGTAGATCAATTGCTTCAACTATAAATGCATTTGGAAATTCAAATCATTCTCCAGAACCTCGGAGAAGTGATTTTCATTGTACCTCTTTTGGAATGTTTGGTAGCTTTGCATATATCAAACATCTTGAGGCCTATTGAAAGGCCACTATCTCCCATACTTTATGTCCTCCCTATTGATAGTTATTGCCCCTTCTTTTAGTATGGTTTAAAACTTTTCTTTAGTGCTTTCTATCATTAGAGTTACTTGCACAACAATAAAATGAAATATAAGTCTTTTTAAAGACCCAATAAGCACTCTCCTAGTTCCCTAATACACATCCTTGTTTCAGGCTTTCCATATAACCCATAATAAGCTAATAGTCAATATAAGCCAAGATAAATTAAAACATTGATTTAAACCATTGATATGCCCCATAATAATTTCTTGCACATTAATCAACCCTTTATCACCCACCCCGCTAGATAATAAAAAACGTCAACCAAATCTCTTTGGCATAGAAACAATCAATAAAAATATATCTAATACTTCTAGGTTGTTTGCACAAATAACAACATGAAACATCAGTGGAAGATATAGAAATAGGAAGTTTTTCAATAGTAAATAGCCATTTGAAGCATGCAATCTTGGGTTTTAGAATAATATTCCAAATTATTTTAAATGTTTGGACCAAATCTTATCCAAGAAGTTAAGATTATTCAAACAGTAATTTATATAGTTGTGTAGCATCGTAAATTGTCACCCTTGATAATTTCACACTATGTTTTGCTCCCTCTTAAATTATTGGACCTAATTAAGCCCCTAATTTCCTAAATTATGTATTCTATGGTCTATTTTTAACAATTACTTACAATTGCAAGTGGAAAACAAATGCATTCATCTAATACTTTGTCCTTGACACCTTAATTTCCAAAAAAATTGAGTCGGGACACATACACCCTATGGAAAAAAGTGTCCCCCTATTTTGGCTCCAAATTCAAATATGTTGATGTTGGCACTTTATTATTTATAATTCAAATGTCCAAACTCAGCCATTGAGAATTAATTTGCAAGAAATTAGAATAATTCCATATAAATACCTAGTTATTGCATCATTCATAATCATCTAGGAAATCATTGGAGAAATTATTTTCAAGCACATATTTTTAGTGATTTATGGTACAAATTCAAGATCCAAGCATCATGTTGAATCATATATGGGTTTATGCATGTTTATTTCATCATTGTTTGTGAAGGCTAACCCTTTTCTAGGTCCTCAAGCAATTCACAAGAATCAAGTAAGCAAGATCCAAGCCTTGAGGAGATTTGTATGACTTTAGTCCTTCAAGGAAGCCATTAAAGGGTGGTGAGTTGCAAAAATTTGTGGATTCGCCATTCCTTCCTATTATTTATCCTTTTATCATTGACATTTCCATTATGGAAGTGGAAACACTAACACAAGTTTTGACTAAGGCAAGATAAATTATCCATTATTGCAATCAAAACCCTACATCTTGATGTAACTCACAGAAACTCATTTAGAGAAATATACGACAGTGATCTGATGAATTTGTAGGTGGAAATAGAAAGCTCTAATTTGGCACTAGAGGACTGTGAAAGAAAATATGAAATATCTCTACAAGGACACTTATGCCCTGGGTGAATTAGTCTTCAAACAATAGGCTCAAATTTATACCACAGGTGCATAATGTCCTGCTTTGTCATTTTTCTTGTCTGGATTTGTTTGCAACTTTATGTGTTTACTATATTTGTATTAGAACTAAAACTTGCATCATTAGCCTAGTTAAATCATTGTATCTCATCCCTAAATTTATCTTAGATTTGGTCAAGGGTTGGTTGACTCACCTTTCAGGTTGTACCTTGTAATCATATATCTTGTCCAAGTCCATCAAACCCCCACAAATCATCCAACACCCATCACACATATATCCTCCGCTGTTAATGAAATTGGAAAAAGGTGTCCAAACCCTTAAGAGGGAAAATCTCCAAAGGTGTTTTCCTTTTTCCAACATTTCATTTTGGTGAGCCTAACAGTTCAACATTATTTAGCTTTTGAAATCTAAAGCAATTGATCCTAGATCTAGGTTTTACATTGCATTGTTTTGTATTGTTCATTTAGGAAATTATTGTTGCATCATAAAAGACATAAAAATTCAAAAAATTGTATACAATATTGCATCATAGTTTGCACTAGGATTAATCTTAGTCATTCTAGCTTAGATCTACATTCCAACTGTATCTATAAATCTATATTATGTCATTGAAATCTAAAAATTTTCATTGTATACATTTAGGTATCTTTCATATAGTTCAAAAAAGTGAAAAAATGTGTTATTTTGTTTCAAAATTTCATCAAAATCATAATTTTCAGATTTAGCATATTAGAATTAGTTAATTGTTATATTTTAGATCTATAAATTACATTCAAAATTGTTATATATTGTTCAAACATTTTCAACATTGTTCCACACTTGCATTTTGAATTACATCATCTTAAATTGGACAAACTCTAGAAAAATATATTCACTATCAACCCTATGGGTAGACAGATCCAAAAGCCTTAAATAGTCAAACTTTCAATTTTTCAAAACCTTTTCCATGACACAACTGCCTTGGATGGATTTGTCCTACTATTTTTGGCTCAATTTTTTCTCAGATCTTTGTTTTTGTGTTGTTTGAGTTTTGTTTATGAGTGCTTTGATGTTTCTAATTGCAAATTTAGTGCTCCTAGTGGGAACACTTAGTGTTTTGAAACTCACATGATCTTCATGAATTGGTGTCCTATTGCCAATAATTCAGTGAGATGTAGTTGTAGACTTATGGCATCCTACATTGTTGTTACATTTGTTGTGGATCCTAAGTCTTCCAACTCTTTCATGTAAGGTATTACCAATACCATTCCCATTTTGGACTCTATCCCTAATGCTACCATACCAATTCAACTTTATAATCAACCATTTTTACAAGTGTTGAGATTGTTGTTGCCCATCTTCTTGAAGACAAATTAAAATAATTGGAAAAATATCTAGAAGGAATTCAAGACTATCTAAGTAATGAATCTCTAGCTAGCCTAACAATTCCTATACTGGATAACCTTAGTAAATTGATTGGTAATGCCCAAGGATTAAAGGTTTTGTGTAGTCTAGCCCATATAGTTGATGCCAACATACCTATGATGGCTAGTTGCACCCAGGCTTTGGGATACACTCAAAGTCAAGGAGGAAGTCAAATCTCCCTCCCCACAACTATAGCTCCTATTCCCACATACACAAACCCAACTGTCACTTCAATGATACAACAAATCATTGGCATAACTCCAACCTTAGGCCTTTTCATTGGGAATCCTTATATTTTTGTGTCCTCACATGTCACACCTCAATATTCATCTCCTCTAATAAACTTTCAAAGTAGTAGTTCACCAAAAAATTACACAACTCCACCATATTCACCACATTCCCAAAATATCTCAAGCAATGATTCAGTCATTAATCAACTTTTGCAAAATGTAACCTCACTTCAACAACAAATCTCCACATTGAACCAAGATAAAAATGGAAAAAAAATATAATATGTCAAAAGAAGCCCAATGTCACTCAAAATTTTGAAAATAGCCATGCCACTAAACACCAAAATTCCTAGGTTTGAGAAGTACAATAGTAAAGGAGATCGTAATAGTCACATGTATCAGCTTATATGAAATTATGTAGTGACTTCATCTTGTAAGATAAGCTCCTAGCTAAAAAATTTCATATGTCATTGAAAGACATGACCTTGAAATGGTTTTTTTCATTGTCGAATAACTCAATTCAATCATTCAATGAACCTTTTGATGCATTCAGGTATAATATTTCCAAGAAAACATTGGTCCACAAATCACAATAACTGATTAATTAAGATGCAAATAAGGAAAACATAAAAAATTTATAGACATCATAGGATGATATTATTTATTATACTCACAAACCAGTCTTACTCTTCCTGATGCTTATGTTCAAAGAGTATTCATTGAGAACTTGCAAATTGGAATTATAGAAAATTTTATTAATGATATATCCATCCTTTACACACTTTTGTATGGCTCTTCATGACTATCAGAATGTGGTTAGTCAGTATGAAGAGGCATCTTCATCGATTCCTACTAAGAAATCCAAATTCCTACCTCAAAAATACTATCAACCATTTAAGAAACAAAACAAAAACTTTATCAAGATAAACACACCTCAAACAACCAACCACATTGAGCCACAAGTTGCATCCATAAGTTGAACTCCATACTAATTTAGATCAAGAGGTAGATAATTCACACAATTGCTTGATTCCCTCCATTTAATTATGTTACAAATTTTTATCAAGACCCTAATCCAATTACCTCTTATAAGACTTGTGGATACATCAAAGCCTGTATCTCCAAACTTTAATCCAAACTCATTTTCTTAATATCATAGTACACATGGACATGATACAAAATGATGTATACATCTTAAACATAAAGTGTAAGAACTCATCAATTCTAATCATATCTAGTTGAGTGGTCTTAATGATAAAGGAAATAAGTATGTTTCTCCACCAAATCAAAATTTACAAATTTTTAAAAATCCCATGCCAAATCATACATCCAACTTTATGCAAGCTTTTGATTATATGAATGTCAATAAGAATGATGATGATAAAGATGATGATACAAGTGATGATGAGGATGACCTAAGACATATGGTCACTCTCATCGATGTTCAATGTTGTAAGGGCCAAACCACTTTGTTACCTGGCATTGCTTTCACACATATTGATGCATCTATACATGTAATAGATGGTCCTCTTTATATCATCAATCATATCAATGACAAACCTACACAAGGAATACTCATTGATCTCATGTGTTTAGACAATTTGATCACTGAGGAATTATTTTATGTGCGTGAGCTTTATTAAGATTCTTATGAACAATCAAAAGCATGGTTAAAGAATTATTATGGTTTTTCTCTCCCTACAATAGGTTTGATCACTCTTCCACTTAAAGTTGGGCTGAAAAAATTATATGTATCATTCTCCATTGTCTCAACATCAGACCAATTCCATGTGAAGCTATGCTATCCATGGCTATGCTCCATGAATGACGTCTTATCGATTATTCACAAGTGCATAAAGTTTCCATTTGACAACCAAATATATATAGTGCATCTAAGTGGGTTTAATCCTTTGTCTTCACATGTAAAATTTTCATTGGATTTATTTTGGCCTCAACCTATGGAACCTATTAGACCTCATGAGGAATTATTTTTTAGGTCATATCAAAAATTTTAAGGCAAAGTGCATAATAGAGTTATCCCTTAGCAATATTCCTGAGAATGATAAGGCTATGGTTGTTCCTCCTACCCTGCAAGTTATATAGGAACCAATGTCCAAATAAAAGGCCCTTCCAATTAATCAAGGTAAATATGTCACAATTCCTCCACCCATATCATATAAAATACCAAGAGACAACCATATAACTCCCTTTGTTCCTTTGAGGGAAAAACAAGTGTATAGTCCTAAATAGATAGTGACTTCCCAACCCATGGTAGTCCCTTCAGTTCCTCCCTTGAGGGAAGAAAACAGACCAATGGTCGAGAAACATTCCCTTATACCTTGAAAAATTAAAAACTATGCAAGAAGAAATAGAAATGTTAAATATCGTAGGTGTAGATGCCATGCTGTTACTCATCAATTAGAAGAAAAGAATAAAACAACACCTCATGACCAAACATCAATTAAAATAAATAATGATGAACCACTACCTTCACCAAAATATGAAAATGAACCTTACATGTCTCAACCAAAACAAAAATTAAAACAAGAACATACAACTGATATTGTCATTAAACCTCCCATTGTGATTAACATGGATGATGAAGATGAAATTGCTAAAATTTATGAACAAGTGCATAATGAGCTAAATTTTGTGTTTTCAAATTCCATGAATTTAGAAGGGGGCAACCATGATGATCCTCTTGATGAGAATGACCCACCATGTGTTGAACCTGATAATGCTCCTAGTATGACACTTGTTGTAGTCCCTTTGGCTAATTGTATGTCTTACATATATGATAAGAAAGATTGGTATGTGGGTGACTTTCTTTAGGTTGGCTTTCATGTACAATACCTTTTTATGTTTACTTTGTGTGTGTTCTTTGTGTTTTCTTTCACGTGATGTGATCTCCCATGTGATTCTTGGTGTGTCTTTCTATTTGTGAGTTTTCTTTGGATGACCCTTGTTACCCCATTGGTGCAAGGCTACAAATAAAAAGAATCTATAATGGAATTCTCCTATTTGTAGCTCTATTCTTCTCTATGTCATAAAATATTTTATTATTTTCTTGTTTTTTTCCTTTTGGGGACGATGCAAGAAGTTGAGACATTTAGGTCTCTTCCATATTAACTAGAAAATTTGTTTGTTTTCTCTCTATGTGTCATTCTTCCATTGTGTTCGTTGTTTCATGAGTATTTTGGGAATGATGTCATTTTTTAGCTCTATTATATCACTATAGAAAATATGTATACTAACCCCAGATTAGTGGATCCCTCTTGTATTCATATTTTATGTTATTTGTGGCATTGCATTTGGGGGCAACCCCCTATCATGAGGCAGCTTTATTTGGAAACATATTATTGGCATATGGATTTTGAAATAAGCTCAAGTGTAATAGCTAAATTTTGTGTTTTCAAATTCATGAATTTAGAGGGGCAACCATGATGATCCTCCTGATGAGAGTGACACCATGTGAACCTGGTGATGCTCCTATTACGACACTTGTTGCAGTCCCTTTGGCTATTTTTTGACTTCCCTATATGATGAGAAAATTGGGATGTTGATTTTCTTTATATTAATCACATGTGTCACTTTTATGTTTGTTTTATGTGTTTTGTGTTTTCTTGCATTGATGTGATCTCCCATGTATGTGATTCACTTGAGGTGTGTCTTTTCTATTTGTGAGTTTTCTTTGGATGACCCTTGTTACATTGGTGCAAGGCTACAAATAAAAGAATCTATAAATAGGAATTCTCTATTTGTAGCTCTATTCTTCTCTGTCATAAATATTTTTTATTATTTTTCTTGTTTTTTCTCTCCTTTTGGGAACTGATGCAAAGTTGAGACATTTAGGTCTCTTCATATTAACTGAAAATTTGTTTTGTTTTTCTCTCTATGTGTCATCCTTCCATTGTGTTCTTTATTTCATGAGTATTTTGGGAATGATGTCATTTTTTAGCTCTATTATATCACTATAGCAAATATGTATACTAACCCCGGATTAGTGGATCCCTCTTGTATTCATATTTTATGTTATTTGTGGCATTGCATTTGGGGGCAACCCCCTATCATGAGGCAGCTTTATTTGGAAACATATTATTTGCATATGGATTTCCAAATAAGCTCTTGTGACCTTATAGCATGGTGTTTATCAGTTTCTACCTTAAATTAATTTCTCACAACATCGTGTTTAGTAGTTTCTTTAAGGTGGGGCATACATTGGCATTTTTACTTCACTTTGTTCATGTGTTGGACTTAGTGATGTGTTGAATGTTTTGTTTCACTTTGTTTACATGCATTAAAATTAGTGATTTTTTCATATAGCATCTTGATCATTTGTGTAGCACCTTATTAGAATTATCAGTGGGTATAATTCTTGGTATGGTTAACAATGGATACACTCCTAGTGAATATCAGACTTCATTGGACCTTGTGTGTTTCTCATTTTTCTACTTTGTCGTGGGGGATCACCTAGTGAATATTGGACTTCACTAGCCTGTGTTGCCTCCAATTTGTGATTCACCTAGAAAATATCAAACTTTTCTAGTTTGTGAGTCATTAACGCCTTTGGTATGAATCCTAGCATAACATAAATTTTTTGGTTCATTCCCTCCTTTTGCATTTTGTTTTGACATCGTAAATGTTTTTGTATTTTTTCTTGCTGCATTTCATACATGTGTGTGTTCCTTTGTGCTTATGTTGTGTTTCCATGGAATCTTGGATCTTGGAAGATTGTGTAATTCCCCTAGATCCTTAGTAATCCTATCTCTTCAACATTTGGACAATTGGACCCCTCTTGACAAATGTTTTTCTACTTTTAGTGTGATTCTTAATGTAAGCTCATACTCTCACTAAAGTGGGAGCTAAATTATGTAGCATCGTAAATTGTCAATCTTGACAATTTTACACTACGTTTTGATCCCCCTTAAATTATTGGACCTAATTGAGCCCCTAATTTCCTAAATTATGCATTCTATGGTCCATTTTTAACAATTACTAACAAATTGCAAGAAGAAAACAAATGCATTCATCTAATACTGTTCCCCTTACACCTTAGATTCTAGAAAATAGGGTTGGGACACATATGCCCTATGGTGAATAGGTCCCATTATGGTGAAAGTGTTCCCCTATTTTTCCTCCAAATTCAAATATGTCGATGTTGGCACTTTATTATTTGCAATTCAAAGATCCAAATTTGGCGATTGGGATTTAATTTATGGGAAATTAGAATAATTGTATATAAATACCTAGTTATTGCATCATTCAAGAAATCATCTAGGAAATCATTAGAGAAATTATTGTCAAGAGAATTATCTAGCAAGTCAAGAGTAAATTTTTAGTGATTTATGACAGCAATTTAAGATCCAAGCATCATGTCAAATCATATGTGATTTTATGCATATTTATGTCATCATTGTTTGTGAAGGCTAACCCTTTTGTAGGTCTCCAAGCAATTCAAGAAAATCAAGCAAGCAAAATCCAATACTTTAGGAGATTTGTGGGTGAGTGTAAGATCATGGGGGTGCAAAAGTAGTGATATGACAAAAAATGGCTAACGAATTTTTTTCAATCCAAATTTGATGAAAAAAAGGGTTTATTGAGAAAATTGTTAGCTTTCCAAAAATATAAGATATGCCTTATTTGGAATTATACATACATTCTAACTAAAGTCCTAATTGATAACCTGGTTGAAAAAATCTATAATTCTTAAACAATTTCACTTTTTTAAATTTGAAAGATGTAGCACATTCTATGCTTCCCATACTATAGGATTAAAAAAAAAATGAATTTCATAAATTTTTTACCAAGTTATAGTGGTCAGACAAACAAGCTTTAATATTTTTTAAAAATTTAAATAAAAAAATCATAACTAATTATTTACTTGCAAAAAAATTATAAAAAAATGTGGCACATTTAGGCATGTGTCCTCTACTTATTTTTAAAGTTTCAAATAAATATATTACTTTCTTCTTGTACGTATGCTGGTCAGACATACACCTGCTTTTTATTTTTTCTTGAAAATTTAGTACTACATTATTAAAAGTTCAAGTTTTCACCAAATAGATTTATTTTTTCCAAAAAAGGAATAGTATCTTAGAAACTACATTCAATTTTCTACAAATTTTGATCTTACATATTTTTCAAATTATTTTAATAATTTATTCAATATTTTATGTCAAGTTGCCTAGGACTACTTTTCTAACTTTTCATTGCCACTTAAGGGCCTAGTTTGGACTCCCATGATCTTGCACTAACCCTTCTATGACTTCAGTCCTTCAAGGAAGCCATTGAAGCATGGTGAGTTGTAGCACTTTATAGATTTTACATTCCTTCCTATTATCCTTTTATCATTGGCATTGCCATTGTGGAAATGGAAATACAAACACATGGTTTGACTAAGGAAAGCCCTTTAAATGGCACAACCTTTCCCCTCTCTTTGAATGTGAAAGTTTTAGGTTTGAAGGGATTGGAGGAATCTTGAAAACCATTTATCCATTATTGCAATCAAAACCTTGCATCTTGACAACTCACGAAAACTCTTATAGAAATATCTCATAGTGATCTGATGAATTTGCAGGCAGAAATAGAAAGCTCAGATCTAGCACTAGAGAACTATGAAAATAGATATAAAATCTCTCTACAAGGACACTTACACCCTAGGTAAATTATTCCTCCAAAAATTGGCTTGAAAAATTATACCACAAGTACACACTGTCTTGCTCTATCCATTTTTGTTGTCCAAATTTGTCTGTGAATTTTTGTGTTCACTGTATTTGCATCAAAATTGAAACTTACATCATTAGCCTAGTTAGATCATTGCATCTCATCCCTACACTTATCCTAGATTTGAGAAAGGGTTGGTTGACTCACCTTTTAGGTTGTACCTTGTCAATCATATATCTTATCAAAGTCCACATATATCTTGCCATGATTTAAGGTTATTATTACAAATAATGTCTTTAAAGCGTCATATGCTTTTTATGTGCCAAGATTCTATAGAACAACCCTGAAGAAGTGAAAGGGGTTTCTCTTTACTAGTAAGGTTCCACCATATGGACCTCTCATAAATTAAGACACCTAAATTAGTACACGTGAAATCCCCATCTTTCACATGTTCTCTTATATTCTCCCATGCTTTCCAAATTATTTTGAAGATGTTAGACCCTACTGGTGCAACTAGGAATTTTCCAAACAGGATATTATACAATGGGAGTTATTTCTAGCTCTTGGATTGTTTAGGAATGAAATTTTGTATATTATTCCTAATAAGCACTTCCCAAGGTTCTTTTCTAGTTAGGACCTTAAGAATCCACTTGTTAGCAAGGGAAATGCCATTTTTTTTAATAGGCCTTAAACTTAGGCCTCCTACAACCTTTTTCATATAGCACCAATCCCATTTCATATCATTCTTTTTTTACTACCTCTTCCATCAGATTAAAGAAATTGTTTGATCCTCTTTTGAATCTCATTCACCTGGTAGCTACTAAAAATCCAAACAAATTAGTATAAATTGTAGGAAGATAATATTTTTGATAAATTTGAAGCCTACCAGCTAAAGAGAGGAATTCCTTATTCTGTTGATAAAGTTTGTTTTCAATTTTTCTCTTAATCCATTCCCACATTTTTTTAATAAAGGATTAACAACAAATGGAATACAAATATATCTAACAATTAGGTTTGGTCCCCCTATTCAAATTCAAATTTCTTGAACCAATCAAGATGAACACTATTCCAATTTAGCATATTAGTCTTGGTTTAGATATTCTCACTCCAGAAGCTTCATAGAAAATATTAAGTTTATTCATAAGGTAGTTTACATTATTTTTAGTAAGTTCAACAAACATGGTTGTATCATCTATAAACTATACATTTAATAATTCATCACCATTAGGAAGTAAGATTCCTCTTGGTTTGGGTGAGAAGGATGAATCTCTTAGAATATAGAATATAGCATCAAAATCTATCACAAAAAGTACAGGAGCAAGTGAGCATCCCTTTCTAATAGACTTTTCCAAAGGAAATGGGTCAAAAAGGGAGCCATTGACATCAACTGAGCAATAGAATCATTTAATAATGTTTTTACAATCTAACAAAATCCCTTTGGGAAGCCAAATTCTTCTAGGGTCATTATCAAGAATGACCACTCCACTCTATTGTATGTGTAGACACTTAAAAATGTCCTGAATGATATCATGCACTTGAATCTAATATACTAACACCATTTCATCCTAAAACCCATCCTCTTTTTGCTTAATTGATTAAATTATCCTATCTATTTAATTAATTGCATCATTTTCATCTATTAATCTAATTGACCTAATTAGGTTAATTCATCCCCTCTTGCACTAACCTTTTGTCCTATTAAATAGGATAAATCATATCATCTAATTTAATCCCTAAGTCCTCTCATTTAATTAAATAATCTTTATTATCTAATTAAATGTCATTTTCACCCATTTTCATTAAATTAATTAATTATTTAATGAATATCCTAAATTCCCCTAATTTGCATAATTGAAACCTTGTCTTAATTATCAAATTATTAATTAAATCTAATCCTCCCACTTACAAGGGAATATTCCTTGAGAATATTCCTCCTTTGCAAATTCCTCCAAAAAGGGAATATTCCCATGGAATATTCCTTCCCCTTTGCACATTAAAATTTGGTTTTAATTACCTAAATGTTGATTTTCCTCCAAAACAGAATATTCCCATGGAATATTCTTTCCCTCTTCACTCATTTGAAAAGAGCAATATTATTCCTTGTAACAAACTTTCAACAAACTTCTTGTGCAAGTTTTGAAAGTGTGTTTGTTTGGATGAATGTAAGCCCTTGATTAAATATCATCTTGCATTCTTAACCCTTCATGGGAATCCATGATCCATGCCTTCATTTTCCTTCCATTCTGACCATTGATTAATCCTTTCAATCTTGACCATTAGTTTCATTTTTCCTATTCTATAAATAGAGCTTGCATCTATTGAATAGGGATACACCTTTTCAAAGAAAACTTTTGTTGTTGAAAATCACATCCATTTGCACTCACATTTCATGTTTTAAAAGCATTTTAGGTTATTTTACATGCATTTTTAGCAAGTAGCTTCCATTAATGGCTTCCATGGTAACTTAGGTGCATCCATTTAGCATATTTTGAAATTAATGTTTTATTTAATATTTCAAATCTTGCATACATTTAGAATAGCTTTTCATACACTCAAATCGATCATCATAGCATTTATCATGTTAAAATAGCTTTCATCATGTTTTACAACACATCTTTCATTGGTTTCATTGTTCTCTTCAATAGAATCGATCAAAACAAGCTCATTATCCAAGGGATTGGAAAAGGGTTGCTATTCCACATCAATGCGACACCACTCCCCCAATAGGATAAGCTTCAGTGTCTTAGAGTATATGTTTGTTAAGCTTCCATGTTTTATATTGTTAGTTTTAATGGATTCTTCATCTTTGTTTAAATTGGATGATCTTATTGGGATTGATGCATAGTGGATTAAATATGCTTTGAATCCTTATAGATCAAGTGTAGTTAACCTATACTACATCATCAGTCATATTTTGGCACTTTAAGGATGATATGAACTAATCAATTTTACAAATTTCTCTTTAGGTTTTCATTTTGTTTGTGTTTGCAGATTCAACGATGCTTTTGAAGATTCACCAATGCATCTTTGATGTGTCACGATACAGGGATGCACCTTAGTTCAAATTCAGTGACACATGTTTAATTAGAGACGCATAATTAAATTTCATCATCACCTATTTAAATAGCAATTCTAGACTCATTTTTTATCGCACCATGAATTTTGTTTTAGCGATGCTTTTGATCTAGTGACACTATTGATGTCACTGTTTACTGCAGAGTGATGCCTCTAGTTTTTCAATACAACAACACACTTTTTATATAGTGATGCATTTGATGCAAATATAGTGGTGTAATTGATTCCAGTGTCACTATTTACTGTTAAACAAGATTGAACTTGAATTTTGACATGTTTTTTAATTTTTTTATTTCATCTAATTGCTAACATGTTACTGACTTCTCATTTTGGTTTTTTAGGCTAACTGGTTTTGCAGGTTTGGACAATAAAATTCTAAGTGAAGGAGCATATTTTCATTTTATTTTATAATTGTAACAAGTGTTTTGACACTTATGAGGCAATTATAACCCATTTATTATGCCTTATTTCACCTTTTAGGACCAACTAGATTTCTTTTGGGTCTAAAATGAACGTTCAAATTGGTTAAAATTGAACCCTCACATCATTATGCTTGTTGGTTTAAAATTGAACAAAACAATCTCCACACTTTGTTTGGTGCTTAAAACAAATTCATTATGCTTGTCATGGTT
>VDFB02373365.1:304368787-304511541 GCA_007258455.2 Sequoia sempervirens | reverse complement strand
AAAGACCTCCTACACTTTGGGCTCTACAATACCTGGGAGGGTGATCCCTTAGTGTGTTTACAACCTTTGCACCATTATCGTAAACAACATTAACAACAACAGATAATCTCATTTAATAGCTCAACGTAATAGCATAATACTGAATAGAATTGGCTATTCATCAGTAATATCAACTATTTGGACCATGAGATAACTACAACACATTCCACAATGTAAAATAGTCATTGATTTGCAATTTTTAGCAAGCACTAGGTAAAGAAAAACAAAATACTGAACCATAAAATTTAGTACAACTTAGATCAGTGCCATATATCCATTGAGGGAGTCAAATTCATAAACATCTAAGGGTTTATGATAGATTTAACACATAACATATAAGATCCTTCAGAACATTGCTTTATAATTTCATCAACATGTATTCTAACCCAATACTACTTATCAAATCATTATACAAAACATATCCACCTACAATCCCATTCAAGCACATTCAAGCATTTTAATTAATTCATTGAATTAAAGCCAAAACATAAATCATACACACCACAACAGTGAGAGGAATGAGACAACCCTTGATTATCTTATTCAAAATTCAAATATGCATGTACAATGGAGAGACATGAGTTGTAATTAATCATTTCAATTCAAATGCTAGTACTATCATAAAGAATCAAATCCCCATGAATTCAAAACCTACTATAGAATGACTCAAAACCTAAATTGCATTTTCCTTAAAACCATCGAACTTTACAATTTGCTCTGCAACTCTACCTAGACTCGACCAAAAAATATCTAACTTGCTAACCCATACTTCTGGCCTTGAAATCCTTCTTATAGAAAATGAAGGAGAAAACAAGGATCGGGCCAGAAAGTACCTCTCATTTCACATGCTTTTCTTCACAAAACTCTTGAGGACAACAACTATACCTTTTTTATTTCTCATCCTACACCCTATTCATGCATCCTACAATTACAACAGTATCGATGGGGCCTCTTACACAAGATACAGTAATAAAAAAAATGTAAGAGCCCCTTTATATCATGTTTGGACTACAAAACCCTCAAAAATAGGGTAATGAGGTTGTATGCAAAGAAATGAAGCTTTCTAACTCAAATCAAGCCTTAAGCCCTCAAATCAGATTCAAATCAAAGATAACACATATATTCATGACCTGGAATTGATTTCACATCAAAATATTGCTGCATGTGACCGTACAGTGCTGCATAACAGGAAAAATATAGAAATTTTGAAGAAAAACACAAATTTTCGAATGTCAAGAGCTTGTATTTTAAATCCTCAACCATCAACAACTATTACAATGATCACTTTATGCCTTTTAAAAGCCTTTAAATGTCAACCACTAAACAACCACCTCTACAACTGACTTTTTAATCTTTTATGATCACATGAAACATAAAACACACTAATTTCAAGGTTGTTAACATCACTATTGAAATGTTTTAATTTTGTGACCTTTCAAACATTAAAAAGTACATCATTAAATTAATTATGTAATGGCATAAAAATTAAAAACATCATGAATTAATTATGTAACCACATAAGTCAAATATAATTCTATCAAGAAATTAATATCAAATAGATAATATAACTCATACATTTCAATGTCATTGATCTTCTTCTTCATCCAACTCTTTGTCTGTATCATCTGATCCAGATTCGACATTGTAAGGATTGGTGATATCATCATTATCATCATCGATATCCATTTTGATAATGTCATCATCCACACGTATATCATCTTCATGAACATTAACTCCTACATCATCATGATCTAGTTCCTCCTCTTCAGCATCTTCGTCAAGGACATCATCAACTAACTATTGAGCCTGATCATCTACATCATCTTCTAGTTCTTCAGTATCTTCTTCTTCCACCACATTATACTTTACCGGCCTTCCTCTTGGATCATGTCTAACAACAAATGACCAATCTGGTTTACCTGGAACCTCTGAGCAAAATACCTGCTCACATTGGCTTGGAAGAACATAGGGCTCATTTCTAGCTCGCTCAATTGACCTTGTATTAACCATGGTAAATTCATTATCATGTTCAATAACAGTTCTCTCGAGATCATTTTCATTCAATCGTAGCATGTACCATAGGACGACAAACATAATTAATCCGAAGGACTTAAATTCACACTCAAGTATATCATCCAAAATCCCATAGTATCGATTTTCTGAGACTTCTGGATGTATGTCACTTCTAGATGAAACATTAGTCACCTGAAAGATTGTAGTTATACCATAATCACAAGTTTTCTTCATGTCATCCAACATTTTGATTCAAAATTTGCAACCATTGCACCACATAGCCTTGTGGTGTTTCACCTACAATATTGTCAGTTGATAAACATATTTATTCTTGGCCGAATGTATGCAAAGAAAATAATCTCAGCATACATATACATCAATATAATTGAAAATAATTAAATAATATGGACCTGATTAATATATTTATACATACCTGTTTATCTCTTAAACCATATGCTAAATCAATTTCCCTCTGTGTAACATTGGAATCTCCATTACAATGAGCTTCTTTAACCAATGAAGCCACACCTTCCCATGTTAATGCGCGACAGATTGTTGACATCGTTCAATCCATACCATCATTCAATCAAGATTATTTGTGGCATACAAATGTAGTGCATCCCACTCTCGACCAACTATATCAAAAAAATTTGAAATTCACAAACGATGTATAATTAGTTAAATACCACAGTATAGGACCTTAATTTATAATTGATGTATATTGAAGATTAAAAATCAAATAAGTACAATATACATAAAAACCATATGTAAAATGTATTCCAATTAATCTCCATGACCATCTTATAATTACCTCTCACTTTCCTCAATCTACCTTTCCCCATCAGGTACTCCCCTTCTAATTTGTTAAGGGTGATCCCACAATAGTGGTTTACAATTTTTGGCCAAACTAGACACTAAAATAATTTTTTTTAACTAAATCTTCACTTTCGGGCATCTATAGTGGCTAAACCGTGAGGAATTTGAAGATGATGCAAAATAGAGTTTCGTGAAATTTTGTCTGTAGATTCTAAATAAATTTTTTTCAATTTTTTTTGAATCAAATTGCACTTCTTTTTCCATCTCCCTCGAAAACTAGTCTTTTTTCAGAAAATAACATTTTTAAAAAGTGACACTCACCGTATAATGCATAACTTTTTTTCCATGAAGGATAAAATTCTTTTTTTTTTTAATTTAGATTTGTAACTCTGATATCTAGTGCTTCCACTTGGTTAGATAGATTTTTATTGAATATTTTTTCTTTAATCAAGTTTTGAAGTCAAACCAATTACAATTTAGACATAGCGCAACCGTATAATGTGTAACTTTTTTTGTATGTATCAAAATTCAATTTTTCATTTTTTGTTGGATCAAGGACTTCAATATCTAGTGCACTCATATTTTTTGATTTTTTTTTGATAGTCTACTATTTTTCCACATGTGGAAAACAAAGAGCTTGATTTTTGGTGAAAAACCAACATTCACAAGAAATGCAAAATAAATATAATAATCAAATTAAATTTAATTATAATTATAATATTTTGGAATCTTATAATAAGGACTACATACTTACAAAAAAATAAATTTTAAATGAATTCATTTGATCCCCCTATTAGAACTATAAAATTTTGAAAATTTTATGGCTGGACATACTCATTAATTCCCAAAAAATGCCCATACCATCCACTTTCCATATCATGTTTTCCCATGTTTTAGTTTGTTTTCATCATTTGGTCCCCTAGATTTCACTTGTTCCTGAGCATTTGAAAGTATAAATCATATTGGCATGAGATGGTGAGGGTCTCCCCGATCCATAAGGCATTTTATACTAATGTGTGTCTTTTGCAGTCTATCGACAAGACATCAGGAGAGTCTTACCGATGTTATTTCATTTGGTAATACAGATCGACATGATGTAGTTTGCAGTCTCAGCGACGTAGGGGTCCTCTCGGCAAAACAGTGGTTGTTGGAATAATTCATGGCGATCACATTTGTGTCTCACCGATCGAAGACATAGGGACATATCGGTGAGAAAATCTTCATCGGAATGAGTCATAGCGAGCCATTGTAAGTCATACCGATCAAAATGCAAAGAGTTGTGTCACTGAGATAGTAGTCATCTGTGTAATGTCTTGCAACATTTGTTGGGTCTTGCCGATAAATCCGAAGGTGGGTCTCGTTGTTGCCATTGGAATGAAGTCAAGGAGTCTTACTGACCCCTATGTCACGGTGACAAGATTTAAACTTGGAGGTACGTTCGGAAAGACAGGTTTCATCAACGAGAGCTAGGAGAGTCATGTTGAGTATTGCTTCATCGGCAGGAAAATTGTTAAGTCTTGGTGATCAGAAGTTGAACCTGAGGAGATGTTTCGGTAAGACACAAAGTAATCTGTGGAACATTTTTCCGACCCCTTAATTCATAGTGATGGTTTTTATCGGCGTGAGTCTCAGCGATATACTCGTGATTGAAGGAATAACCGTCGGAGAGACACAGCATCGGTATAACTACAGGAGAACATAGCGATATAAGAAAAGATAAAAAATTATCGTCGGGGAGACTTGAAGTGTCGGTATGACTGTAGGATATCAATGCGATATGTAACCTATTGGTGGTCAGAGAGACTCAGAATGTCGGGGAGACTACGTGATTTCTTTATGGAAGTCCAAAGAATAGTGGTAAAGGCCTGAATGCAAGGATTGCCCGAGATGCAAATATGAAGGGACGCGAATCTTCAAGTAGCTGATGTATAAATACTTACTTTTGACAGCGAATTGGGGGTTAGACAGATTGCGAATAGAAAATACAGAAAACAAAATGGTTTTTGTATGAGACTATGATGCATGTAAGAAATAATGGAGATATAAATGGAAATCGTTTGATTCTACAACATTTTTCTGGTTTCAATTATTTGCTGTATTAATTGAAAGCATTATGGATGTTGTCTCCAAAGTTGTTGTTTTCTAGTTATTTAAACTGATATGTCAAGGATATACTTCAGTTTATCAAGGCACATTTGTTGTATCTGTGCGATTGGATTAATTGGTTCTTTCAAAGAAATATTAAGTCCTTTTAATCAATCATAGTAATTAGTGAATCCCATTTGGATCATTAAGAAGAAATCAATAGTCATATTCCTGCATGTTTATACCAGTTATAAACTTAAAAACCTATATGCCTAACAATTTGAATTTATGCCAGAGAGAAGTTACTCATTTCAGATTTTCATTTGACTCTGTGCACCCAATAAGGCACTAGTCTCTACCATTTTGTTGTTAGTTTCATTCAGTTTTTTTTTCATATGAACATATTAGATTTTTGTCTTGATATTGCTTATACAATTTATACCAAATTTAGACTCATTTATCCACTCCTATTTTCCAATGTGGGTAATTTTCTTTAGGAGATTAAAAAGGGTCAAGTCTACTTCATTGCTATAGGCATACCTGCCTAGGTCTGGCAGCACCTGAAGAGAAGAAGGTTCAATTCATTTGGTCTTGTCTGTTACCCTGAAACGTTGTGAAAGCTTGGAAACCTTTCATGGTTCAAACCTACGTTTTTGAGAGCTAACACCCCCAAAAGATAAATCAAAAGTGGTTTTTTATCAGTATTTTGATAGGTGTAAAGGAGACTTCGTTATAGGTATGGTTTAAAACTAGCAGAGTTCTATCCAAGGGGGCTTGGTCTAAGGTGGTTTGATCAAACCCTTTTCAATTGGAATCCTTGAAATGGAACTTTTGAAGGCTTAAATCATTTTATTTTCTAAAAATATGTGATTTAAAATTAAGATCTCCCAGAAAGTGTAAACCACTATTGTGGCAACACCCTTAATGGAGTTGGGATCCCAAATGCGATCTACATGGATCTTTGCTACAAACTTAAGAAGATATTCACTAATGTACACCATGGTCTGGTATACCATATATCCCTCCACCATAGAACTCTCAGGATGTGCTCTTTGTCTAACCAGAGCCTTCAAAAATTTCAAGTGCCTCTCAACCATCCACATTGACCTTGTGTGTACATGTCCACACAATTCAATCTCCTCAACTTGGTGTATGAGGTAGTGTTCTTGTGCATTGAAAAATGTTGAAGGTAGACACTTTTGCATTTCACACATTAGACTAGGAATTTTTCTCTTCCAATAATTTATATCTTCTTTATGGATTTCTTTAGATGACAACCATCTACAAGTGATTCAAGGCACAAATATATTAACGAGATTTAACAAAAATATATAGTATATTACATAACAAGTAAAAAAAATGGAAATTATAAGATGTATACAATGAATTGAAACAAATATCGCTACTTACCTCATGTATTTTCCAAGATCATATATAACTTGCTTGACATTGTTGTCAAAGTTGTCTGGGAGAGATAGAGGTAGAACGTACTGCAACAATTATAAAATGATCTTTTCATTATTTTTCCAAAAGTAGTAAACACAATACACTGAAAAGTACATGCATTATATAAGTGTATATAATATCTTTAACTTGGTACTTACCTAGTTGAATGAACATAAACATTACATAATTATTATAACCATTTTACTGCAATATATATAAATTAATGTACATGACTATTGAATGAAAAAAATATGTCATTATGCAACAAATAAGACAAATGAGATGCTACTATGTTAAAGAAAATTGATGTAAACAAATACCTAGAAAAATCATTGACAACATTATGTGCTCCCTCTTTATTGACATCCATGGAGGAATGTTATTGTTGATAAGAAAAATAGGCCACGCCGAGTAAATAGATCTCAGCTCTCCAAATGGATTGACACTGTCTGCTCCCAATGAAAGTATGAGATTACGAGGTTCTTCTTTAAAGTGTGGCCATTTTTCCTCCATGTCCCTAAATGTAGAACCATCCGTAGGCATTCGAAGAATTTCATCTCCACTTCTATTATGTGCATGGTAATCCATAAATTGTGCTAAGCTTTCACACCTAAATAATCGTTGCATACGTGGAATAATGGGAATATAATGAAGAACCTTGTGAGGCACGTTTTTTGTTAGTTGATCTGTTTGATATCTATTGATATGACATTACTGACATTCTATTGCAAATTCATGTTGTTTATGATATATAATATGATCATTGGGACATGCATCTATTACTTGATACTCCATTTCAATATCTTTCATAATTTCAGATAAATCTCGATATGAGCGAGGTAAAATATTTGATGGTGGTAACAAAAATTCACCAATCAATCTACAATAAAAAATAATTTGTTAATATAAAGAATATTAATGGTACATATTTCATCCTCTATTTACTAGTGATGAACTAACAACAATTAAAATAGATGAAAAAAGATGACATACCTTAACATCCGTGAGATTGCTATGTTTGATAAACCATTCATAACCTTCAAGTTCAACAACAACAATGCAGTAGAGAGAAGAGTTGTTTGGGAGCCTTCATAAAGGGGCTCGTATGCCTTCTCAAGTATAGGTAAATCATGAACATCATCAAAGTCATCTCGATCATCATGATCAGCTCTGCCACTAAATGTGTCATGGATCAATGTATCTGTACCATCATCTTCAACTGTGTTTTCTGGTGCATGATCATCTTCTTCGATAGGATCATTAACTTCATCTTTGATATTCATAACTCCATGTTCGTCCACTTGCAAAACCACATTATTTGGGCCGTGATAATCCATATCATGTGCCCTAGAGCGCCCCACCTTTATAATAATGATAGACACAAATAAACCATGATCATGATCAAGTGATTATATATATATAAAATATTAAAACTATATAAACATTTACAAATTCAATGAATATAAACACATATAATGTCAAACAACTTACCAATGGACGATAATCATGCCCCCCTTCAACGTGACCATGCTGCCTACAATGTTTCTTAGTTGTTGTGATTAAAATTCATCTCGTCTTCAAGCCCTTGCAATTATTGCAAGGACAATAACATTTCCCATCACCCTTTCTTTTCAATCTAGCCCACAATCTATCAAGTGTCTCTTCATTTTGTTCTGGACTAATATTATCTGACATGATTTTTCTTTACCAAGTTTTACTATTTAGATCTTCAAAAAATATCAAACTCACACTCCAATAATTTTTATTCATAGATAGGTAACAAAATCTAATAATTCTGATATTTTACACCAAAAAAATTTGGCATGCAACCACCCCTGCAAAAGAGAAGATAGTCTGAAGTTAATGACCCACAAAAAACACTTTAAAATGGTAATTCCAAAACTTATTAAATTATGATTTCCAACCGTTAGACTCCTAAAATCAAAATATTGAGCGTGATCGCAAACTTCCTACAATGATGGAGGTAGCGAGCTAGTAAGAGCAAGTGACCCATTCCTAAGGAGCAACAAGTCAGAATCATCATTGCTAATGTCAATACAGATTTATCCTTTTAGTTAAAGATGCAATGTGTCACTTCTTATGACGAGCTTATCCCTAGGGCCCTCAACATTGAGAGAGCCCTAATCGCACAAGGAAGCACACACTAGTAGAATTTGGCAAATAAATGACTAGGTGACTAAAAATTTTAGTCACAACAACTAAAATTGACTAAATTTTGCTCATTTTTTGCAACTCAGCTATAAATGAGTAAATAAATTACTAGTTTGGTCATTGATTAAAAATTATTTAGTCACACAAATAAAAATGACTAAATAGTTAGTAATTTATTTAGTCACAATCCATTTGAATAAATCATTTAAGGAATCAAGAATATAGCCCGCCAAAATACTCTAAAACTTTAATAAACATACCCTAAAACTTTTGTCAAAATCTTATTTTTAGGTGTAGCCCACCAGAATGGAGTTTTCATTTTAATAAAAAACTCTAAAACCTTCATCAAAACATTATTTTCAAGCATAGACTGCCAAAATAGAGAAGTGTTTCGGTAAAGAATGACAGAGAACGGTGAGGATATGTGCATGAAAGGAGGCATAGGATTCATTGTTGCTTATCTCATTCCTGCTCTACTCAACAAATCTTACATTGTTCCCGCTACTATTTGTAATCTAGGTATTTACTTGACATATATTTGCATAATCTCAAATTCCTTCAGAGGTTTTTGAAGTATCAATGTATCCTATATAGGGTTTAGAATGATTTATTTTAATTAAGAAAATAAATAAATGATGTATTTCCCTATAATTAGATAATGTGGAGATCTCCTAAATCATCCCCAACACACTATCCTCTTTAGCACTGTATTCATTACTCTAGCTACTAGGGTTTTGCATGTGACATCTTTAATATCTACATGACCTTGGATTTTAAATAGATCTCAGTCTTTGCTTTAATCATTTTCATGGTAACCCTTGATTTCCATAATCCACCTTCAATCTCTTCTAAGAATGTTGTCTTAAGCTAGACTGCATAGTATGCATATAAAGCAAGTACTTCATACCTGCCATTGTTCCAAACCACCACTCATTGCCTTGCTTAAAATGTTGCCTCCATAAGTACAATAGCATGTTTTAAAATCATGGTTGCCAGTGATTGACCATTAAGGTCACCACTTTCATCAAGTTACAATGAGATTTTTGTCTTCAAACTCAAGGCATTATGCAAGATAACATTGTGAATTGTTTGTTGTGTATGATTTGATTTTCTTGCACATTTAATGCTTTGCTAACTTCCTTTAAGACTGGGTATTGCATCCTCAGCTGCAATCTCAAATAGCTCACTCACTATCACTTGAAGATTCCTTTCATGAGAATCCTTCTATAAAATCAAACTATGCCCTATAGACTGCCTACTTACTATAGGGGACTCATTGTTTCATGGTATTGTAGATCTTAAGATCCTTCTCTTGGAACTATAATTTTCTGAGCTTTTTCACATGTTTTCCATAACCTTAAGTTTCCATTGGAATCCTTTTCATAAATGTAGGGGTTTATTTTCATATCATTTTTCTCATATTTTTCCCATGTTGACCATCGAATCCATTGAGTCACGCATCTTTTGCATTCTGGTGCCTATCGACGTGAGTTCATTAGGCTCTCCTCGATCCATGTTGTGTCTTCTGCTAGCAAAACATCTGTGTTGCCTATCGGAAAGATGTTTTAATGTCATGGAGACTGAATTTCATTCACTGGTAGTTATCGGCATAACAGTTTCATCGTCTCGGCGATGGGAGTGTTCATATCGGCATGAGTCAGGATCATCAGTGTAATGCTTCACCGAACGCGTCATGTTTCACTGACCCGTGTTTGAAAGACACATATTGGCATAGGAGTCATATTCGAGTGAAGGTCATAGTGAAATATGAATGTCTTGTCGAAAGGCGTATCAAAGGTTCTATCGGTAAAGGATTGAGGCATCGATATAACGACACGGCGATCTCCACATGTCATACCGACTGTGCACAAGTATTCATTTCGGCCAAATTAATGAGTATCGGCATAAGGTCACAGCGAAGACATTTCATCTCTCCGACTAGCGCATGTGGAAATGTTTCGGCCAAGCTAAAGGTTTTCGACAGGTGGTCTTGGCGATTGAGCATTGTCTTACCGATTGGCGACGAGGAATGTACATCAGTGAGACTAAAGTATATCAGAGTAGTGTCTTTCCGATAAGATGTGAAGGGGGTCATCAGCGACAGGTGGACTCAGTCAGTAAGAAAACCAAAATGTCTTGCGATCTATGGAGAGGTGGTCTTCGGCACGAGTTTCAACGAAATCAGGGTGTTTCACTGATAGAGCACATCAGGATAAGTCTTAGCGAATGAGATGAAGGAATGGGTTCGGTGTAACTTTTGGCATTGGTATGAGTCTCTTCAAAGGCTCATTGTCTTGCCGATGAATGGCTTCATCGGTAAGACTTATTTCAGTCGGTAAGAAAACTAAAACATCTTGGCGAGGTGCCCGGTCTCACTGATGGAGCACAGGGGGACTTTGTCGGTAGGAGTTTACTATTGTCTTGGCGACTCGAGAGATAAAGGAACTTTCGGCAGAACAAGGTGGATTCTCTATAAGGTCTTCTTGACACCATTAAGTTACAGTGACAGTGAGTTAGAACAAGGTGCATTTTGGTGAGAGGCTCCTTGGGTCTCGGCGAATGTCGACAAAACGTATTGTAATCTCTGTGATATCTCATCGACCCAGATGAGCTATAACGAATGCAAAGATGAAACTGAAAGGGAATAAAATAATACTATATGGGTTCGTTGTGACAAATGGAATGCTACAGCGACACGCGGGAGACAAATGGGGTTTTAAGGGTTTTCGATATGATGTCTTCATGACTCGGATGTGTTATGGCGAGGCACAGAAGACCAAAGGGATGATCAATGACATTGTTGCCTTCGGCATACTCACGGGGATGTTACAGCGAATGATTGATGAAGTCTTATGCACTGTGGCCGACATGAAAATTCCTAATTGCAACTGTTTGCCGATATTGGAATATGAAACGATGTGCTTGTTCGGATACTGATGTATAAATAATCACTCTCAATTGTAAATGAAGTAGTAGGTAAAACAATACGATAGAATAGATACAGTTCAGAGGAACACAATGTTCCACAAAAAATGAGATTATGTTGCATATGTAAAATCATGGAGATATCAATGGAAGTCTTTTGATGTGTTGCAATTGTTTCTGGTATCAGTTGTTGGTCGTGTTTATTGAAAATATTATCGAACTTGTCTCGAATTGTGAAGTTCTTTGATTGCTTGAATTGGTGTAACAAGTTTACCTCCAATTTTTCAGTACACATTTGTTGTAACTGTGTGATCAATTAATTGGTTCTCTCCAGTAAAGATTAAATCCTCTAAGTTGATCATAGTAATTAGAAGATATCAATTGGATCATTTAAGAAGAACTCGGTAATTATAATCTTGCATGTTTATACAAGATATAAACCAAATCATATGCTGAACAACTTGAATTCTTGCCAGAACAGTGTACTTATCTCAGATTTCTCTTGACTCCGCATACCCTATAAGCCACTGGTCTCACCATTCACATCATTCAGTATCATTCATATTTTTTTACATCTGTTAGTTGAGCATATTAGGATTTAGTCTTCATTTTAGTATACAATTTATTCCAAGTTTGATCCATTTTGTCCACTTCCATATGCCATTGTGGATAAATTGTTATAGGAAGGAAGATCATAGGTTAAGTCTGCTTCATCCGTTATAGGTACACCCGCCTAGGTCTAGCAGCACCTGAAGAGTAGAAGGTTTAATTATTTCAAACCTTGTTCTGTTACCCTAAAATGTACCAAGAGATTGGCAACCTCTTGGGGTATCCTTGCCTGTGTTTTTAAGAGTTAAAAAATTGGCGACTCTGCTGGGGAAACATATCATAAAATTCGGTTGAAGACCACATTATAGAGTCATTAAAGAAAAGGTTATAATTTGAGAAGATTCAGAAGGGGTGATTCCACTGGGGAAAAGATCAAAAGTAATCATTTTCCTACTTTTGGAAAAGTAGGTGGCGACTCTGAAAGAAAAATTGCATTTGTTCAAATATGATAGGAAAAAGATCCTCAATGATCTGAAAATGGAGGGTAATCAAGGTGGACCTATTGATCATGACACTCCTCAAGTTGATTATGAATCTTTAACTTTTGAGGAGGTCAAAGAACTGTATGAGTTTCAGAGAAAGGAAATAGAAGAATGACAGAGGAAAAGGCTGCAATTGGACTAGAATGAATATACAGATGCATGAAGATATTGGGCCCATCAAGCACCTGATATTTCAAATGGAAATTTCTACAATGGAGGTGATACATATCATGGACAGTAGAGAACTTATCCTCCACAACCATTAAAGCAAGAAAATGCTTATCCTCTCTGGACAAAGATTGGAAAATTATCAAGAATGCCAGTGCGATTAGTGTCAAATGCAATTGGAAGTTATCAAGAATGTCAATGTGATCAATGTCAAGGGCAACACAATTCTGATTCACTTGGAGATATTAGCCAGAATCTGCAATAAGGTATGTATCAGAACCAACAATCTAGAGATGATGAATATTTCAAAAGTCTTTGGGATGCTTTTCTTGACATAAGGAGGTATGGTGGAGAAAAATTCACTTCTCTATACAATAGAATGAGAGAAATTTGTATACAGTTACCTTCTCACCATAGGCCTACAAGGACCATGTTTACTGAGCAATTCATAAAGGAATGGGAGCCTAATTCAGTTCATTGGTCAAAATTATCAATACAGCAAGTTTGTGATCACTTGAATAAGTTCATTGATGCCATCGAGAGGAAAGGGTATGGGGACACTACCAATGTTGATTCCAATTGTTGTATTTCTGATGAGTATAGAGGAATTGATCAAGCAATGCATTCAATAGATGATGAGGTATGTGCAAGTCAGTATGATTCCTGTGATAGCTTGCATAATAAAGATGAAGGTACAAGATATCTCTCTCGCTTGACAGATTGTGACAGGGAGAGTAGTGCGTGTTATGAGGGATCAAATGAGTGTTCAGATTTTGAAGATACACCTAAGGATTTTGATCTGCAGCAAGGGGATCTGTTTACCTCTTATGAGGATCAGGATGAAGAGGCAATGGGAAATGTTGATAGTGAATTTACAATGCCTCTAGTTGTAGTTGAAAGCTACAACGATACATTCGATGAAGAGGAGGGTTGTAAATTTGAGAATGGTTTCCAAAAATTTTCAGGCCCATGGCATGATGAAGATTTAAAAGAGGATCAGATAATTTTTTGCATAGCTTTGCCCCAAAATGAATTTCAAGTATTTTCAGATCGACTTGATGTTGAGCAAAATGTATTTTTAGATAAACAAAGTGACGTGTCAAGTTATAGAACAAGTGACTCTGCTGGTAATTTTTCATTCTCAGTTGATCCTGGGCCTCTTTTTGATGATGACAAAAGTGATGAGTATGACTGTAATAATGAAAATGTGGAAATGTGTTTACTCAGCTGTGAGCAAATTTTAGATTTGTTGACTCTTGACTATCAGAGATATACACATGAAGCTGATCCTGAAGTTTTTTATCCAACTTGCATTTGTTTTGACAGTGAAATTTTTTTGTGCAATGATTCATATGATTCTTAGTGCCTTTATCAAGTTGATAGTGAGACCTTTGAGGTTGGCCAAATGCATGTGTCTGTTCAGAATGAGGTATGTTTTTTTGAAATTTCTAACTCATGTGGAGAAGACATTTGTTTGCATACCAAGGATGATAATGTTCCAGATTTGATTGGTTCATATATACTTAATATTGAAGGTTTGAGTCATAGGGGTATCAAAGAAATGCAAAGGGTTTCAGATTTGCTTGTTTCAGACAATGTTGTTCTGACAATTTTTTTTATTTCTCAAGAGGGGCACTTTGATTTTGAAGTTTTAATACAGCTGAGTGAATGCTTTATGATCCATAACAGTGAGAAAGATAATAAGGAATATTGTATTTCATATGCATGCATCTTCAATGTTGAAAATAATAGGGATTTGTCCCAAGATGTTAAAGAATTTGAACTACAGGATGGTGTAGGGATTTTGGGCCAAACCGAGCATGATGATACTCTAAGAACTTGCAATAACAGTGATAGGAAGCATTGCATGAGTATCTTCAGGAAGAATTTGATGAACTCAACACAAAACTAGGTGTTTGATAGGGGAAGGCTTGGTTTGAGTTTCAGATTGTAACAGCTTAGGAAAGGTGAAATTGAAACACAGAGGATTGAGGGTTGCTAGTGCATGGACAACTCTTGTGTATCCTCTCTAAATTTCTTTTCCATGCACAGTAGTTTAGGGTTTTGGTGCATTTCCATTTTGCATTCACCTCCATCTTGCATTCATTTTGCATTCATTCCTTCATGCTTCATTTCCATTTCCATTCTGCTCACTGGCTCATTTTGTGTTTGGTCTGGTCTTCTCACCCAAAGATTCTGGATCCTTGCAGTGATTTGACTATCATTTTTCCCCAGATGGAGCCATTGTTGGAACTATAATTTTTTTAGCTTTTTACATGTTTTCAATAACCTTAAGTTTCCATTGGAATCCTTTTCATAAATGTAGAGGTTTATTTTCATATCATTTTGCTTATATTTTTCCCATGTTGCACATCGAATCCATTGAGTCATGCATCTTTTGCATTTTGGTGCCTATCGGCGTGAGTTCATTAGGCTCTCCCTGATCCATGTTGTGTCTTCTATAGCAAAATGTTTGTGTTGCCTATTGGCAAGACGTTTTAATGTCATGGCGACTGAATTTCATTCACCGACAGTTATCGGCATAATAGTTTCATCGTCTCGGCGACGGGAATGTTCATATCGGCATGAGTTAGGATCATCGGTGTAATGCTTCACTGAACGCGTCATGTTTCATCGACCCATGTTTGAAAGACATATATCGGCATAGGAGTCATATTCAGTTGAAGGTCATAGCGAAATATGAATGTGTTGTCAAAAGGCGTATCAAAGGTTCTATCGGCAAAGGATTGAGGCATCCATATAACGTCACGGCGATCTACACATGTCATACCGACTGTGCATAAGTATTCATTTCAGCCAAATTAATGAGTATCAGCATAAGGTCACAGCAAAAACATTTTATCTCTCCGACTGGCACATGTGGAAATGTTTCGGCCAAGCTAAAGGTTTTTGGCAGGTAGTCTTGGTGATTGAGCATTGTCTTACCGATTGGCAACTAGGAATGTACATCGGTGAGACTAAAGTATATCAGAGTAGTGTCTTGCCGATAAGATGTGAAGGGGGTCATCAGTGACAAGTGGACTCAGTCAGTAAGAAAACGAAAATGTCTTGGTGATCTATGGAGAGGTGGTCTTTGGCGAGAGTTTCAACGAAATCAGGGTGTTTCACTGATAGAGCACATCGGGATAAGTCTCAGCGAATGAGATGTGGGTTCGGTGTAACTTTTGGCATCGGTATGAGTCTCTTCGAAGGATCATTGTCTTGCTGATGAATGGCTTCATCAGTAAGACTTATTTCAGTCGGTAAGAAAACTAAAATGTCTTGGCGAGGTGCCCAGTCTCGCCGATGGAGCACAAGGGGACTTTGTCGGCAAGAGTTTATTGTTGTCTTGGCAACTCGGGAGATAATGGAACTTTCGATAGAACAAGGTGGATTCTCTATAAGGTCTTCCTGACACCATTAAGTTACAGTGATAGTGAGTTAGATCAAGGTGCATTTCAGTGAGAGGCTCCTTGGGTCTCGGCGAATGGAAGGCACAAGAAGTACATATCGGCAAAACGTACTGTAATCTCTGTGATATCTCGCCAACACAGATGAGCTATAACGAATGTGAAGATGAAACTGAAAGGGAATAAAAGAATACTATGTGCCTTCATTGTTACAAAAAAAATGCTACAACGACGTGCGGGAGACAAATAAGGTTTTAGGGGTTTTCGATATGATGTCTTCACGACTCAGATGTGTTACGGTGAGGCACAAAAGACCAAAGGGATGATCAGCGATATTGTTGCCTTCTGCATACTCACGGGGATGTTACAATGAATGATTGATGAAGTCTTATGCACTGTGGCCGACATGAAAATTCCTAATTGCAACTGTTTGCCGATATTGGAATATGAAATGATGTGCTTGTTCGGATACTGATGTATAAATAATCAGTCTCAATTGTAAATGAAGTAGTAGGTAAAACAGTAGGATAGAATAGATGCAGTTCAAAGGAACACAATGTTCCACAAAAAATGAGATTATGTTGCATATGTAAAATCATGGAGATATCAATGGAAGTCTTTTGATGTGTTGCAATTGTTTCTGGGATCAGTTGTTGGTCCTGTTTATTGAAAATATTATCGAAGTTGTCTCCAATTGTGATGTTCTCTGATTGTTTGAATTGGTGTAACAAGTTTACCTCTAGTTTGTCAGTACACATTTGTTGTAACTGTGTGATCAATTAATTGGTTCTTTCCAGTAAAGATTAAATCCTCTAAGTTGATCATAGTAATTAGAAGATATCAATTGGATCATTTAAGAAGAACTCGGTAATTATAATCTTGCATGTTTATACAAGCTGTAAACCAAATCATATGCTGAATAGCTTGAATTCTTGCCAGAACAAAGTACTTATCTCAGATTTCTCTTGACTCCGCATACCCTATAAGGCACAGGTCTCACCATTCACATCATTCAGTCTCATTCATATTTTTCTACATCTGTTAGTTGAGCATATTAGGCTTTAGTCTTCATTTTAGTATACAATTTATTCCAAGTTTGATCCATTTTGTCCACTTCCATATGCCATTGTGGATAAATTGTTGTAGGAAGGAAGATCATAGGTTAAGTCTACTTCATCCGTTATAGGTACACCCGCCTAGGTCTAGCAGCACCTGAAGAGTAGAAGGTTTAATTATTTCAAACCTTGTTCTGTTACCCTAAAACATACCAAGAGATTGACAACCTCTTGAGGTATCATTTCCTACTTTTTGAGAGCTAATAAATTGGTGACTCTGCTGGGGAAACATATCAGAAAATTCGGTTGAAGACCACATTATAGAGTCATTAAAGAAAAGGTTATAATTTGAGAAGATTCAGAGGGGGTGATTCCTCTTGGGAAAAGATCAAAAGTAATCATTTTCCTACTTTTGGAAAAGTAGGTGGCGACTCTGAAAGAAACATTGCATTTGTTCATATATGATAGGAAAAAGATCCTCAATGATCTGAAAATTGAGGGTAATCAGGGCAGACCTATTGATCATGACACTCCTCAAGTTGATTATGAATCTTTAACTTTTGAGGAGGTCAAAGCACTGTATGAGTCTCAGAGAAAGGAAATAGAAGAATGACAAAGGAAAAGGCTGCAATTGGACCAGAATGAATATACAAATGCAAGAAGATATTGGGCCCATCAAGCACCTGATATTACAAATGGAAACTTCTACAATGGAGGCAATACATATCATGCACAGCAGAGCACTTATACTCCAAAGCCATTAAAGCGAGAAAATGCTTATCCTGTCTGGAAAAAGATTGGAAAATTATCAAGAATGCCAGTGCGATCAGTGTTAAATGCAATTGGCAGTTATCAAGAATGTCAATGCGATCAATTTCAAGGGCAACACAATTCTGATTCACTTGGAGATATTAGCCAGAATCTACAACAAGGTATGTATCAGAACCAACAATCTAGAGATGATGAATATTTCAAAAGTCTTTGGGATGCTTTTCTTGACATAAGGAGGTATGGTGGAGAATATTTCACTTCTCTGTACAATAGAATGAGAGAAATTTGTATACAGTTACCTTCTCACCATAAGCCTACAATGACCATGTTTACTGAGCAATTCATAAAGGTATGGGAGCCTAATTCAGTTGATTGGTCAGAATTATCAATACAACAAGTATGTGATCACTCGAATAAGTTCATTGATGCCATGGAGAGGAAAGGGTATGGGGACACTACCAATGTTGATTCCAATTATTGTATTTCTGATGAGTATAGAGGAATTGATCAAGCAATGCATTCAATAGATGATGAGGTATGTGCAAGTCAGTATGATTCCTGTGATAGCTTGCATAATAAAGATGAAGGTACAAGATATCTCTCTTGCTTGACAGATTGTGACAGGGAGAGTAGTGTGTGTTATGAGGGATTAAATGAGTGTTCAGATTTTGAAGATACACCTGAGGATTTTGATCTATAGCAAGGGGATCCTTTTACCTATTATGAGGATCAGGATGAAGAGGCAATGGGAAATGTTGATAGTGAATTTACAATGCCTCTAGTTGTAGTTGAAAGCTACAATGATACATGCGATGAAGAGGAGGGTTGTAAATTTGAGAATGGTTTCCAAAAAAATTTCAGGCCTATGGCATGATGAAGATTTAAAAGAGGATCAGATAGTTTTTTGCAAAGGTTTGCCCCAGAATGAATTTCAGGTATTTTCAGATCCACTTGATGTTGAGAAAAAGGTATTTTTAGATAAACAAAGTGATGTGTCAAGTTATGGAACAAGTGACTTTGCTGGTAATTTTTCATTCTCAGTTGATCCTAGGCCTCTTTTTGATGATGACAAAAGTGATGAGTACGAGTGTAATAATGAAAATGTCGAAACATGTTTACTCAGCTGTGAGCAAATTTTAGATTTGCTGACTCTTGACTATCAGAGATATACACATGAAGTTGATCCTGAAGTTTTTTATCCAACTTGCATTTATTTTGACTGTGAAATTTTTTTGTACAATGATTCATATGATTCTCAGTGCCTTTCTAAAGTTGATAGTGAGACCTTTGAGGTTGGCCAAATGCATGTGTCTATTTAGAATGAGGTATTTTTTTTTGAAATTTCTAACTCATGTGGAGAAGACATTTGTCTGCATACCAAGGATGATAATGTTCCATATTTGATTGGTTCATATATACTTAATATTGAAGGTTTGAGTCATAGGGGTATCAAAGAAATGCAAAGGGTTTCAGATTTGCTTGTTTCAGACAATGTTGGTCTGACATAATTTTTTGTTTCTCAAGAGGGGCACTTTGATTGTGAAATTTTAATACAGTTGAGTGAATGCTTTATGATCCATAACAGTGAGAAAGATAATAAGGAATATTGTATTTCATATGCATGCATCTTGAATGTTGAAAATAACAGGTGTTTGTCCAAAGAGATTGAAGAATTTGAGCTACAGGATGGTGTAGGGATTTTGGGCCAAACCGAGCATGATGATACTCTAAGAACTTGCAATAATAGTGACAAGAAGGATTGCATGAGTATCTTCAGGAAGAATTTGATGAACTCAACACAAAACTAGGTGTTTGATAGGGGAAGGCTTGGTTTGAGTTTTAGATTGTAGCAGCTTAGGAAAGGTGAAATTGAAACACGGAGGATTGAGGGTTGCCAGTGCATGGACAACTCCTGTGTATCCTCTCTAAATTTATTTTTCATGCATAGTAGTTTAGGGTTCTGGTGCATTTCCATTTTGCATTCACCTCCATCTTGCATTCATTTTGCATTCATTCCTTCATGCTTCATTTCCATTTCCATTCTACTCACTGGCTCATTTTGTGTTTGGTCTGGTCTGCTCACCCAAAGATTTTGGATCCTTGTAATGATTTGACTATCATTCATCCCCAGACGGAGCCACTGTTCGAACTATAATTTTCTGAGCTTTTTCACATGTTTTCCATAACCTTAAGTTTCCATTGGAATCCTTTTCATAAATGTACGGGTTTATTTTCATATCATTTTTCTCATATTTTTCTTGTGTTGCCCATCGAATCCATTGAGTCACACATCTTTTGCATTATGGTGCCTATCGGCGTGAGTTCATTTTGCTCTCCCCGATCCATGTTGCGTCTTCTACTAGAAAAACGTCTATGTTGCGTATCGGCAAGATGTTTTAATGTCATGGCGACTTAATTTCATTCACTGGTAGTTATCAGCATAACAGTTTCATCGTCTTGTCGACGGGAGTGTTCATATCGGCATGAGTCAGGATCATCGATGTCATGCTTCACTGAACGCGTCATTTTTCACCGACCCGTGTTTGAAAGACACATATCGGCATATGAGTCATATTCGGGTGAAGGTCATAGCGAAATATGAATGTCTTGTCGAAAGGCGTATCAAAGGTTCTATTGGCAAAGGATTAAGGCATCAATATAACGTCACGACGATCTCCACATGTCATACCGACTATGCACAAGTATTCATTTCAGCCAAATTAATGAGTATCGGCATAAGGTCACAGCGAAAACATTTTGTCTCTCTGACTGGCACATGTGGAAATGTTTCGACCAAGCTAAAGGTTTTCAGCAAGTGGTCTTGGCGATTAAGCATTATCTTACCGATTGGCGACGAGGAATGTACATCAGTGAGACTAAAGTATATCGGAGTAGTGTCTTGCTGATAAGATGTGAAGGGGGTCATCAGCAACAGGTGGACTCAGTTGGTAAGAAAACCAAAATTTCTTGGTGATCTATGGAGAGGTGGTCTTCGGCGAGAGTTTCAACGAAATCAGGGTGTTTCACCGATAGAGCACATTGGGATAAGTCTCAGCGAATGAGATGAAGGAATGGGTTCGGTGTAACTTTTGGCATCGGTATGAGTCTCTTCGAAGGCTCATTGTCTTGTTGAAGAATGGCCTCATCGGTAAGACTTATTTCAGTCGGTAAGAAAACTAAAATGTCTTGGCGAGGTGCCTGGTCTCGCCAATGGAGCACAGGGGGACTTTTTCTGCAGGAGTTTACTGTTCTCTTGGCAACTCAGGAGATAAAGGAACTTTCGGCAAAACAAGATGGATTCTCTATAAGGTCTTCCCAACACCATTAAGTTACAGCGACAATGAGTTAGAACAAGGTGCATTTCGGTGAGAGGCTCCTTGGGTCTCGACAAATGGAAGGCACAAGAAGTTCATATCAGCAAAACATATTGTAATCTTTGTGATATCTCACCAACCCAGATGAGCTATAACGAATGTGAAGACGAAAGTAAAAGGGAATAAAAGAATACTATATGGCTTCATTGTTACAAACGGAATGCTACAACGACGCGCGGGAGATAAATAAGGTTTTAGGGGTTTTCGATATGATGTCTTCACGACTCAGATGTGTTACGGCGAGGCACAAAAGACCAAAGGGATGATTAGTGATATTGTTTCCTTCGGCATACTGACGGGGATGTTACAGCGAATGATTGATGAAGTCTTATGCACTGTGGCCGACATGAAAATTCCTAATTGCAACTGTTTGTTGATATTGGAATATGAAACGATGTGCCTGTTCGAATACTTATGTATAAATAATCACTCTTAATTGTAAATGAAGTAGTAGGTAAAACAGTAGGATAGAATAGATGTAGTTCAAAGGAACACAATGTTGCACAAAAAATGAGATTATGTTGCATATGTAAAATCATGGAGATATCAATGGAAGTCTTTTGATGTGTTGCAATTGTTTTTGGTATCAGTTGTTGGTCCTGTTTATTGAAAATATTATCGAAGTTGTCTCCAATTGTGATGTTCTCTGATTGTTTGAATTGGTGTAACAAGTTTACCTCCAGTTTGTCAGTACACATTTGTTGTAACTTGTGATCAATTAGTTGGTTCTTTCTAGTAAATATTAAATCCTCTAAGTTGATCATAGTAATTAGAAGATATCAATTGGATCATTTAAGAAGAACTCGGTAATTATAATCTTGCATGTTTATACAAGCTATAAACCAAATCATATGCTGAACAGCTTGAATTCTTGCCAGAATAGAGTACTTATCTCAGATTTCTCTTGACTCCGCATACCCTATAAGGCACTGGTCTCACAATTCACATCATTCAGTCTCATTCATATTTTTTTACATTTGTTAGTTGAGCATATTAGGATTTAGTCTTCATTTTAGTATACAATTTATTCCAAGTTTTATCCATTTTGTCCACTTCCATATGCAATTGTGGATAAATTGTTGTAGGAAGGAAGATCATAGGTTAAGTCTGCTTCATCCGTTATAGGTACACCTACCTAGGTCTAGCAGCACCTGAAGAGTAGAAGGTTTAATTATTTCAAACCTTGTTCTATTACCCTAAAACATACCAAGAGATTGACAACCTCTTGAGGTATCCTTGCCTGCGTTTTTGAGAGCTAACAAATTGGCGACTCTGCTGGGGAAACATATCAGAAAATTCAGTTGAAGACCACATTATAGAGTCATTAAAGAAAAGATTATAATTTGAAAAGATTCAAAAGTGGTGATTCCACTGGGGAAAAGATGAAAAGTAATCATTTTCCTACTTTTGGAAAAGTATGTGGCGACTCTGAAAGAAACATTGCATTTGTTCATATATGATAGGAAAAAGATCCTTAATGATCTGAAAATGGAGGGTAATCAGGGCGGACCTATTGATCATGACACTCCTCAAGTTGATTATGAATCTTTAACTTTTGAGGAGGTCAAAGCACTATATGAGTCTCAGAGAAAGGAAATAGGAGAATGAAAAAGGAAAAGGCTGCAATTGGACCAGAATGAATATACAAATGCAAGAAGATATTGGGCCCATCAAGCACCTGATATTACAAATGGAAATTTCTACAATGGAGGCGATACATATCATGCACAACAGAGCACTTATCCTCCATAGGCATTAAAGCAAGAAAATGCTTATCTTGTCTAGACAAAGATTGGAAAATTATCAAGAATGCCAGTGCGATCAGTGTCAAATGCAATTGGTAGTTATCAAGAATGTCAATGTGATCAATTTCAAGGGCAACACAATTTTGATTCAATTGGAGATATTAGCCAGAATCTACAACAAGGTATGTATCAGAACCAACAATCTAGAGATGATGAATATTTCAAAAGTCTTTGGGATGCTTTTCTTGACATAAGGAGGTATGGTGGAGAAGATTTCACTTCTCTGTAAAATAGAATGAGAGAAATTTGCATACATTTACCTTCTCACCATAGGCCTATAAGGACCATGTTTACTAAGCAATTCATAAAGGTATGGGAGCCTAATTCAGTTGATTGGTCAGAATTATCAATACAACAAGTATGTGATCACTTGAATAAGTTCATTGATGCCATCGAGAGGAAAAGGTATGGGGACACTACCAATGTTGATTCCAATTGTTGTATTTCTGATGAGTATAGAGGAATTGATCAAGCAATGCATTCAATAGATGATGAGGTATGTGCAAGTCAGTATGATTCCTGTGATAGCTTGCATAATAAAGATGAAGGTACAAGATATCTCTCTTGCTTGACAGATTGTGACAGGGAGAGTAGTGTGTGTTATGAGGGATCAAATGAGTGTTCAAATTTTGAAGATACACCTGAGGATTTTGATCTATAGCAAGGGGATCCTTTTACCTCTTATGAGGATCAGGATGAAGAGGCAATGGGAAATGTTGATAGTGAATTTACAATGCCTCTAGTTGCAGTTGAAAGCTACAACGATACATGCGATGAAGAGGAGGGTTGTAAATTTGAGAATGGTTTCCAAAAATTTTTCAGGCCCATGGCATGATGAAGATTTAAAAGAGGATCAAATAATTTTTTGCAAAGGTTTGCCCCATAATGAATTTCAGGTATTTTCAGATCCACTTGATGTTGAGAAAAAGGTATTTTTAGATAAAACAAAGTGATGTGTCAAGCTATGGAACAAGTGACTTTGCTGGTAATTTTTCATTCTCAGTTGATCCTGGGCCTCTTTTTGATGATGACAAAAGTGATGAGTATGAGTGTAATAATGAAAATGTGGAAACGTGTTTACTCAGCTGTGAGCAAATTTCAGATTTGCTGACTCTTGACTATCAGAGATATACACATGAAGTTGATCTTGAAGTTTTTAATCCAACTTGCATTTATTTTGACAGTGAATTTTTTTTGTTGCAATGATTCATATGATTCTCAGTGCCTTTCTCAAGTTGATAGTGAGACCTTTGAGGTTGGCCAAATGCATGTGTCTGTTCAGAATGAGGTATGTTTTTTTGAAATTTCTAACTCATGTGGAGAAGACATTTGTCTGCATACCAAGGATGATAATGTTCCATATTTGATTGGTTCATATATACTTAATATTGAAGGTTTGAGTCATAGGGGTATCAAAGAAATGCAAAGGGTTTAAGATTTGCTTGTTTTAGACAATGTTGGTCTGACATAATTTTTTGTTTCTCAAGAGGGGCACTTTGATTGTGAAATTTTAATACAGCTGAGTGAATGCTTTATGATCCATAACAGTGAGAAAGATAATAAGGAATATTGTATTTCATATGCATGCATCTTGAATGTTGAAAATAATAGGGGTTTGTCCCAAGATATTGAAGAATTTGAACTACATGATGTTGTAGGGATTTTGGGCCAAACCGAGCATGATGATACTCTAAGAACTTGCAATAACAGTGACAGGAAGGATTGCATGAGTATCTTCAGGAAGAATTTGATGAAATCAACACAAAACCAGGTGTTTGACAGGGGAAGGCTTGGTTTGAGTTTCAGATTGTAACAGCTCAAGAAAGGTGAAATTGAAACACGGAGGATTGAGGGTTGCCAGTGCATGGACAACTCTTGTGTATCCTCTCTAAATTTATTTTTCATGCACAATAGTTTAGGTTTCTGGTGCATTTCCATTTTGCATTCACCTCCATCTTGCATTCATTTTTCATTCATTCCTTCATGCTTCATTTCCATTTCCATTCTACTCACTGGCTCATTTTGTGTTTGGTCTGGTCTGCTCACCCAAAGATTCTGGATCCTTGTAATGATTTGACTATCATTCATCCCCAGATGGAGCCACTGTTGGCACTATAATTTTCTGAGCTTTTTCACTTGTTTTCCATAACCTTAAGTTTCCATTGGAATCCTTTTCATAAATGTACGAGTTTATTTTCATATCATTTTGCTCATATTTTTTCCATGTTTCCCATCGAATCCATTGAGTCACACATCTTTTGCATTATGGTGCCTATTGGCGTGAGTTCATTAGGCTCTCCCCGATCCATGTTGTGTCTTCTACTAGAAAAACGTCTATGTTGCCTATCGGCAATTCATTTTAATGTCATGGCGACTAAATTTCATTCACTTGCAGTTATCGACATGAGTTAGGATCATTGGTGTAATGCTTCACCGAACGCGTCATGTTTCACCGACCCATCTTTGAAAGACACATATCGGCATTATAGTCATATTCGGGTGAAGGTCATAGCAAAATATGAATGTCTTGTCAAAAGGCGTATCAAAGCTTCTATCGGCAAAGGATTGAGGCATCAATATAATGTCACGACGATCTCCACATATCATACCGACTATGCACATGTACTCATTTCAGCCAAATTAATGAGTATCGGCGTAAGGTCATAGTGAAAACATTTTGTCTCTCCGACTGGCGCATGTGGAAATGTTTCGGCCAAGCTAAAGGTTTTCGGCAGGTGGTCTTGGTGATTGAGCATTATCTTACCGATTGGCGATGAGGAATGTACATCAGTGAGACTAAAGTATATTGGAGTAGTGTCTTGCCGATAATATGTGAAGGGGGTCATCAACAACAGGTGGACTCAGTCGGTAAGAAAACCAAAATGTCTTAGCGATCTATGGAGAGGTGGTCTTCGGCGAGAGTTTCAACGAAATCAGGGTGTTTCACCGATAGAGCACATCGGGATAAGTCTCAGCGAATGAGATGAAGGAATGGGTTCGGTGTAACTTTTGGCATCGGTATGAGTCTCTTCGAAGGCTCATTGTCTTGCCGATGAATGGCTTCATCGGTAAGACTTATTTCAGTCGGTAAGAAAACTAAAATGTCTTGGCGAGGTGCCCGGTCTTGCCGATGGAGCATAGGGGGACTTTGTCGATAGGAGTTTACTATTGTCTTGGTGACTCGGGAGATAAAGGAACTTTTGGCAGAACAAGGTGGATTCTCTATAATGTCTTCCTGACACCATTAAGTTACAACGACAGTGAGTTAGAACAAGGTGCATTTCGGTGAGAGGCTCCTTGGGTCTCGGCGAATGGAAGGCACAAGAAGTACATATTGGCAAAACGTATTGTAATCTCTGTGATATCTCACCAACCCAGATGAGCTATAACGAATGCGAAAACAAAACTGAAAGGAATAAAAGAATACTATATGGGTTCGTTGTGACAAACGGAATGCTACAGTGACACGCGGGAGACAAATAAGGCTTCAGGGGTTTTCGATATGATGTCTTCATGACTCAGATGTGTTACAGCGAGGCACATAAGACCAAGGGGATGATCAATGATATTGTTGCCTTTAGCATACTCACGGGGATGTTACAGCGAATGATTGATGAAGTCTTATGCACTGTGGCCGACATGAAAATTCCTAATTGCAACTGTTTTCCGATATTGGAATATGAAATAATGTGCATGTTCGGATACTGATGTATAAATAATCACTCTCAATTGTAAATGAAGTAGTAGGTAAAATAGTAGGATAGAATAGATACAGTTTAGATGAACACAATTTTTCGTAAAAAATGAGATTATGTTGCATATGTAAAATCATGGAGATATCAATGGAAGTCTTTTGATGTGTTGCAATTGTTTCTGGTATCAGTTGTTGGTCATGTTTATTGAAAATATTATCGAACGTGTCTCAAATTGTGATGTTCTCTGATTGTTTGAATTGGTGTAACAAGTTTACCTCCAGTTTGTCAGTACACATTTGTTGTAACTATGTGATCAATTAATTGGTTCTTTCCAGTAAAGATTAAATCCTCTAAGTTGATCATAGTAATTAGAAGATATCAATTGGATCATTTAAGAAGAACTCGGTAATTATAATCTTGCATGTTTATACAAGCTATAAACCAAATCATATGCTGAACAACTTGAATTCTTGCCAGAATAGAGTACTTATCTCAGATTTCTCTTGACTTCGCATACCCTATAAGGCATTGGTCTCACCATTCACATCATTCAGTCTCATTCATAATTTTTTACATCTATTAGTTGAGCATATTAGGATTTAGTCTTCATTTTAGTATACAATTTATTCCAAGTTTGATCCATTTTGTCCACTTCCATATGCCATTGTGGATAAACTGTTGTAGGAAGGAAGATCATAGGTTAAGTCTGCTTCATCCATTATAGGTACACCCGCCTAGGTCTAGCAACACCTTAAGAGTAGAAGGTTTAATTATTTCAAACCTTGTTCTATTACCCTAAAACATACCAAGAGATTGGCAACCTCTTGAGGTATCCTTGCCTGCGTTTTTGAGAGCTAACAAATTGGTGACTCTACTGGGGAAACATATCAGAAAATTCGGTTGAAGACCACATTATAGAGTCATTAAAGAAAAGGTTATAATTTGAGAAGTTTCATAAGGGGTGATTCCGCTAGGGAAAAGATCAAAAGTAATCATTTTCCTACTTTTGGAAAAGTAGGTGGCGACTCTAAAAGAAACATTGGGTTTGTTCAAATATGATAGGAAAAAGATCCTGAATGATCTGAAAATGGAGGGTAATTAGGGCGGACCTATTGATCATGACACTCCTCAAGTTGATTATTAATCTTTAACTTTTGAGGAGGTCAAAGCACTATATGAGTCTCAGAGAAAGGAAATAGAAGAATGGCAGAGGAAAAGGCTGCAATTGGACCAGAATGAATATACTGATGTAGGAAGATATTGGGCCCATCAAGCACCTGATATTAGAAATGGAAATTTCTACAATGGAGGCAATACATATCATGCATAGCAGAGCACTTATCCTCCACAACCATTAAAGCAAGAAAATGCTTATCCTGTCTGGACAAAGATTGGAAAATTATCGAGAATGCCAGTGCGATCAGTGTCAAATGCAATTGGAAGTTATCAAGAATGTCAATGTGATCAATGTCAAGGGCAACACAATTATGATTCACTTGGAGATATTAGCCAGAATCTGCAACAATTTATGTATCAGAACCAACAATCTAGAGATGATGAATATTTTAAAAGTCTTTGGGATATTATTCACTATTCTCCCATCTTTGATGAGTCTCAAAACACTGCTCAAACATGCAATCCAATACCTCCATTATACATTAATGGCTAAGAAGAAACATTGAACCTATGATTACCACTCTTACTTCATTTGGACAGTCATTCCCTTATTACATTTTCCTTTCTAACACTACCAAAAGCATTTGAAAAACCCTTAAGGTCAACAAGGGGGTAAGGAAACTCGCTATTAAAATCTCCACTTTACTATGCAAGGTTTGAGCTTTATTATCTTGTCACTGCTCAGCCTCTTTTTGACTGTCACATCTCAAGTGACTCTCATTCTTCTTACCATAGATTGCATTTACAAATATCACTAAGCTACATAGTGTGCTTGTTATTGGCTACAATCTTTAGATTGCAAGATTTTGTTATTAGCTACAATGTATCAATCTTTCTGGTATTGCAACCTCACTAATCCGCTAGAGTTATTGTTTATGTTTCTACGGAGGACTAGGGTTTGTACCCTAATCATGCTCTTACCAATGCTTTTGTTGGTATTAAAAAACAACCTTAAATTTTGGGTCAGAAAATTAGTTGTCTTGACAAAGTTGTGGTATGATCTTGGATTGTATCCTAGAGTGTGTGGGAAGCTTGTGTTTAATCATTAAGGTATGTAAACCTGATCAGGGAAATGTATCCTATATAGCATGGGTCTTGCTTTAATACTTTCCATAATGGTTATTAGCAGATCACATTATTATAGTTTGTGGTAACCCAAGATTGCATTCAAGTATGTAACAAACTTGGTTTGTAGTTTAAGCTATACACTTTTAAGTAACATTCATAAGGTTTAGAAAATATTGATCACTCTCTAGAATAGCCCATTAAACATGGGTTGTGCTTGAATGCACTACATAATTGATATAACACAACCACTCTACATATCAACCAAATTTATAGGCTCTTTATTACAACAAGAGGTAATCACTCTTGGATCATGCTATAATTACATCATAACCTGTTAAACTTGAGACAACCTAAATGCACCCAATGATGATTGACACCTACATTATACAACCTCAATTAACTACATTATATGAGTGCCTCCATTTCTATCACAACATAGCCACATTAAACTTGGGTCACACATGAATGCATCATGTATTTGTTATAGAACAATTGTGCCACATGACCAATAGAGTTATGGATCACATAATTATAGTCACAAGAATTTGTTCCTTGGTTGTGATCTTATGGTGATTCCACACAACAAAATCTAGACATAAAATTCTCAAAACCCTAAACCTCTAAAAATGAAATATGATGAGATGTTGCTTTAAAATATGATTTTCAAACCTGGAACTACAAATCTGACTTTAGAACTGAATTCTGCAAAAAGACAATGACTACCCTCAACTTGGCGATATCTTCTTGATTTTTTTCTGATTTTTCCCAAGAAAATCATCCTTAGTTCTCCACAAACTATCTCAAGTAGAGCAAAACATTGTCGCAATAAATCAATGAACTCACTTTTCTTTATGTCGGCCACAATTTGATTTTTTCTTATTTTTCATGTTTTGCAAAATTTCGACGAAACCCAGGTCCGTGGAAATTTTGCTAAACGTTGGGGATAAACTTTTAAAAAATTGAAAATTACACATCAAATTTTACAAGCACCCGACAATACATCAAATTATACATATTTCATCAAAAAATTTCATCGGATTTTGTAGTCAAATGAGTTAGTGATTTGAATGTTGTAGGGAATATTTTTATGCAAATATGAGAAATTACTGTAGGAAACACCTTTTTTCCAAATTCCTATGCACGGTTGAATCTAGCACATTTTCACTTTGTGAAGGAGAGCTTGCACTTGCAGTTAAAATGTATCAAAATTATTTGATTCTATGTCGCCATGATCGATGAGCAACTGTAGAGCGAATGAGAGATAGATTTAGGGTAGAAAAGATGGATTGATGACTTGTAGTGAAGGGGGCGACGTGGCCATATCACAACGCTACCTCGCTAACCCGCTCGAAGGTGGATGACATTTGTAAAGATGCCACAAAGTGTGCGGGGTTGAGAGGAGAAGCCAATGTGGGCCCCATGAAATTTTTTAAATATATTGCTTAAATGTTAGCTTGGCGGTAGGTTTAAAGTTTCATTGAAGTCCGATGATGAAATTATTTAAAAGCATTCATTTATATTAAAAAGAAAACATTTTAAAATATAAAATATGAAGTAAATGGTGCAAAGTAAAAGGAGGCATGGTTAAAGTTTTATTTTGTCTAGAGGAGTGAATTAAATATTTATTGTACAAGCAAAAGTCTTCTTTACTGCTGGGAAGTAAATATAAGGGGTGCAGGTGAATTTAAGCCCAAGGCATTTTTTAAATAATGTCTTTAATATTAATGGGGAAAATATTTCAAATGAAATATTTGAAATATTATGAGCACAATAGAATATAAGAAAAGTTCATTGTATCTATTATGAAGTTGAATATTTTATTTGTTGTGAGATAAAAATGGCATGAGAAAATCATTTTGTAGCCTGATGGAAATAAATCAATGCCTCATTATTAAAGTTAGAAAAACTTAATTGTTGGATGTGAATATTTACAATGTAGTATAATAAAAGGGAAAAAATAAAAGGATTTCATAGGAGAGCAATATTATTTTTATCTGCAAGGTAAAAATGAAGAAGGAGGTGGAATCTTTTGCAAGCACAAGTATTTTCAGTTGTAGAAGGACAAGGGCAGTGTAAAAGTTTTGCAAAGGAGCATATATTTTCTCAACTACAAGATAAATGGAGGTGAAGATTTTTCACGGAAAGGTGAATTTTATGTTGAATAATTAAGGTGAAGGAAAGAAAAATGTAGATGCATAGTTTGTTATTGCAAAGGAAGAGAGAATAGAGAGGATTTTACCAGTTTCTTGTTGCTGATTAATGGAGGATGAAGCTTCCAGGTGTCTTCAAAAGATTGATTTTAGGGCTCTTCTTCCTTCTATATATTCTCTTCTTTTCTCATTATAAAGGGTTATGAATTTCTGTATTGGTTGGGTAGATAGAGATGATGATTCTGAGTCATGAATTTGATGTGTGATTGTAATGTTTCAATTTCTTGAGTAAATATCAGTAAGTTTGTGCAAGCAAAGCATGAATGTCATCAAATTGTCTCTAGATTTGTACACATATAATCATATGAATTTAATATACAAAGTATGTTTAAATTTGTCATCTCAATTTCCTTGAGATTGTGTTATTTGTTCATGGTTCTATTTCAAAGAAATGGTTAAACTAGTTTGAGTAGATAACTGTGATTTTATGTGTGAAAGGTGGATCTGTAAGAAGAATTTGGATGACAACAAGATTGGATCTGTAATTGATGTAAGGCATTAGCAGTTTTCAATCCACTAGTTGAAGTCTATTTGCTGATGAAGTTATCTTTATGATTATATATTTGACTACATGGACTAGAATTTGTCATTCAACTAAATGCATTTAAAAAATAAATCAATAATTCAAAATCATTTTAATTCCTATTTTTTGGTTTGGGTTTAGTGTTGAGTTCTACTTCCCAATTGCTGAGTGAGTGTTGAGATACCAAAAATATAGCAATATTTAAAGTTTTCAATACTTTCCTTGGTATATTTTAATTGGGAATTATCTGCTATAAAATGCAATGTCTGTGCATAGTTGAATTAAGTCTTTAGGAATTGTGAAGGGAGACCCACCTTGGTCTTGCAGAGCTAGAAGTGTAGGAGATTTCAGTCTTTGACTGAATCTTGTCGTTGGAAAAATCCATCTTTGAGTCTGAGCATTAGAAATTGGCTATTCTATAGGACTCATTTGATTTGTTGATTTGGAAAACCAACAATGCTAATTTTGATTCATCTATTTATGTTGTGGAGAATCTAAGAAATTTGATTAATTCTTTGAAGGTCTACATCTTCGGATTGGAAATGAATGCTAGAATTAGGTCTATTAAAGAAAATCTAGAAGATATCAAGGAAAAATGTGCAAATGTACATAGTCGAGTGTACAATTTTGTGAGGAAAAGGCACATGAACTGCTTTCTTTTTTCCTAAATTGATCTAGCAGTACACTGAACATAAGAGATGAGGTAAGGAGAAATGAAACCCAGATGGCAACTCAGATAGTACATATAGATTGGTAGAAGATAGAGAGAATCAGAAGTGGTCCTACATTGTAGAACTTTAGGATAAATTATTTTCCTTGTAGGACCAAAGAACATAAGTTATTAAGATATTTGTGGCACTCAAAGGTATGATTAAACTCAAACATGTTCTTGTTTCTAGTGCTCTTGATAGTATTGGTCAATTATTAGAGATAAATATTAATCCCAATACTCTATCAGATGGTATAGAGTCCTTAATTAAGCTTGAACTATTTCACAAGATTCTTGTTACAAGTGCAAAAGGATTATGGGAAGAAGGAAAAGTGTCATGGAAGGTCATCCTGGAGAGTCTCAAAGGTTCTTATTCTTCAAGTTGATTCAACTTTGTGTTCATATATTTTTGGTTATATTTTGATGCATATATACATATATACCAGACCCAATCCTTTGCCATTAATGTCAAGGGGGAGAGATAGAGGTTGGCAGAGATTTTTTTTTTGAGAAGAACAATTTTTTTAGGGGGAGTATTTAGTTTTGTCGCATATTGAAAAATGTTTCTGACATGTATGTTGCCATAAATGCCAAAGGGGGAGATTGTTGGAAATATGGAGCCTTGCAACATGAGCATGAAGTGTGGATGGTTTGTGTTGGTTGTTTTTATGTTGTCATTGATGTCAACATAGTGACAACTATATGGGAAGATTACTTGGTTTACCAAAAAGATGTTCTCTGTCACTAATGTTCTTTTGTGATGAGCTAGTGCATTGGTATTTAAGTCTGAAATTCACCACAAGAATAGATATGACTCTAATCTCTTAACCATGTTATCATGTCTCATTCCAATAGCTATATATCCTGGATCTTGAGAAGTTTTGGGTTGTGAGAAGAAAGTTATCTCTGACAAAGTTCAACTCTGTATTCTATTGTTGTTCCTTTCTTAGCATATCAGTGTGGGATACTTTGCATTTTCTTAAGCAGGACATTTTAATGTTGGGGTTTTAATGGTAGTATTTTTGATGATAGTATGATGATAATTTGATGTGGTCTTAGATCCAGAAGGTGTTTTCTATGAGGATTGTATGTTGGTTTGGAGATTTTGTGAATTAATGATGCATGAGCATCCTTGGTTCTTGGAAATCTTGCATCAACCAAAAATATTTTCTTTCAGTTTTGTTCTTACTCAGTTCAAGTTGGTGGATTCATCATCTTTGCTCACCAGACCTTGTGGATCTTGGATTACATCATCTACATGTTCATTTTCCTTGATCCAATATTTGAGCACGATTGGATCCTTTTCCGGAAAGTTATCGCTTCTAGAATCTCTTCGTAGTTTCTTGAATTGGCACTAGAATAATTTCAAAAAATTTGGCCTGTTCGATCGTTGCGGATTGTCCCCATGACTTGTGGATCTTAACGGTGTGATTTTAAATGTTCCTGGGAGTGTTCCCAACCTTCATTTTAGGTCCACACTTCACCCTATGCATTCATTGAGGAGTTTAATTCAAATTTGAGGCCGACTTGTTCATGCGCATGTTATATTTTCTTTCATTAGAAAATGTAATGATCTTTGGCTGATGCAGATGTTTCCAAAATTGCAGATATGATATAAATCTTGTAATAGACCCTTAGAATAAGAGAATTCAATTGAGAAGGATAATAAGGTTTTGATATGTAATATTTTTGGCTCGTATAGGAGCATGTTAGAGTGTTATATATTTTATCTAGCCTGTGAGCTAAATTTGTAAGCCTAGATGTTGCTAGCCAAATGTAACTGAGATTTTTGTTAATGAGAATATTTCCATCTGTATTTGCCTCCATATTCTGTGTTGCTTTCATTGTGTTACTCTAGGAGCATGGTCTAGATTGTTCTCCTTGAGGACCCTCCTATCGTGGCTCTGTCAGATTGGTATCAAAGCGAGATTCATTCCTTGTGAGATCATCAGAGTTTGTGAAGTCATGTTGAAGATTTTTTGTGGGGTGGTAGATTGAGGATTTGACCTGTAGCTGTAGAGGACTTGTGTAAAGATGGTAGGAAGGAGAAATGGTAGAAATGGAGTGCGTGGAAATGCAGACCCAGCTGTGATGGAGATGTTAAGAGGAATTGTTGCTAGATTGGATGCAGCTGAAATGGCCCAGAGAAGAGGTTGACCAGTTGATGATGTGAGTGATGAAGAAGTAGAAGTACATGAAGAAATAGGAAGATATGAGCAACCGGGCCTAGATCAGGGAGAAGAGAGGTTCATGAGAGCCCTAACTAAAGTGAATATAAGACCACATTTCAATCCACCGGATTATAATGGTAAGTTGGATTCAGATGTATTATTAGATTGGATTACAGAAATGGAAAAGTATTTTGAATTTGAAGATACCTCAGAAGATAAGAAAGTGAAGTTTGCTTGTACAAACTTGAGAGGACATGCTTCCCTTTGGTGGGAACATTTGCAGACAGATAGGTAGAGAAGAGGAAAAGAAAAGATAAAGTCATGGGATCGGATGGCGAATAAGTTGAAGTCAATTTTTTTGCCTATAGCTATCAAATTAGTTTGTTTAAGAAGTTGCAAAATCTGAAGCAGAAAGATTCAAGTGTGATAGAGTATATTGAGGAGTTCTATAAGTTGAATATCAGATTTGGACATTTAGAGGATGATATTGAGCAAGTAGCCAGATATGTGAATGGTTTGAGGTCATCTATATAGGACGAAATCAGTTTGATCAAGTTGCATAGTGTGGAAGAGGCATATCAGTGTGCCCTAAAGGAAGAAGAGAAGTTGAATAAAAGACATGAGAAGAGATAGAGAGGAAGAGGTGGAATATTTCAGAGAGGAAGAAATTTTAGTGGAGAAGGAAGAGGCTCTTTTGCAGATTAGAACAAGGACAAGGAGGTCAGTAAAAATGACAATTCATACCAGAGAGGCGATCAGAACTCTTACAGAAGAGGAGGTTATGGTGGTTACTGAAATGAATGTTATAGAAGAGATGATAGAGGACAGGAGATAAGAATATTCAGAGGAACTTGTTTTAAGTGTGGTGGAGAAGGACATAGAGCATTTGAATGTAATCAAGGAGAGACAAGCAAGAAGATAGAGAAAAATAGAAGAATATCCTTTGTTGAGGAGGATCATGCTAGAACACCTAATAAACTAGAAGATGGAGAAGTGTTGGTGAATAGAACAATATTGTGTCAAAGTGAGTTGGAGAAAGAAGCATTGCAGAGAAAGAATTTGTTTCAGACCAGATGCAAGGTGGATGGTAAATGTTGCAAAGTGATTGTTGATAGTGGAAGTTCTGAGAACCTGGTTTCTGAAGAAATGGTGACTAAATTGGGGTTGGAAAGGTTGAAAGACCTGAAGCCCTATCAGATAGCTTGGATTTAGGATGAGCGTAAGATACTGGTAAGTGAAAAATGTTTGGTGAAATTGAAGATAGGAAATTACCATGATGAAGTTTCATGTGATATCATGCCTATGGATATATGCCATGTTTTGTTGGGAAGGCCTTGGCAGTATGATAGATAGGCTATTCATGATGGAAAGAAGAATATATATACCATTGTTGCTAATGGGATGAAGCAAATTTTGTTTCCATTGGAAGATGTTCCTACAGTTGAAGTTTGTATGAATGCTAGGGTTTGTCTGGTTGATGGAATAAGATTCCTTGATGGATTAAGACATGAGAATGTGTGTTATTCCTTAGTTCCTAAGAAGATTGAAGATTTGAAGCATGTAGAAGAACAACCAGAAGAGATAAAAGAGACACTGACAGAATATGAGATCATTTCAGATAATGTACCTGATGGATTACCACCTGTAAGGAGTATTAGTCATTGTATGGATCTGATTCCTGGAGCTAGTATTCCTAATAAAGCAGCACACCGGATGACACCGATAGAGAATGGAGAGTTAAATAGATAAGTACAAGAATTTTTGAGGAATGGTTTGATCAGAGAAAGCTTAAGCCCATGTGCAGTACTTGCTGTCATGGCACCTAAGAAGGATGGAGAATGGAAGATGTGCACACATTCTATAGCCATAAACAAGATTATGGTGAAGTATAGATTTCCTTTGCCCCAGATGGATGACGTTATGTATTGTTTGAGTGGAGCTAAGCAATTTACAAAGATAGATTTGAAGAGTGGATATCATCAGATTAGAATCAGAGAAGGGGATGAGTGGAAAACAACATTTAAGAAAAATGAAGGATTGTATGAGTGGTTAGTGATACCTTTTGGATTGACAAATGCACCAAGTACTTTCATGAGGTCGATGAATGATGTATTGAAGAAATTCTTGGGTAAGTTTGTGATTGTTTAATTGGATGACATCTTGATTTTCAGTAAGAGTAGAATGGAACATTTGTTGCACATAAGACAAGTTTTACAGAAGTTGAAAGAAGAGCAGTTGTTGATAAACATTAAGTGTAGTTTCATGAAGGAGGAGTTGGTATATATGGGATTTGTGATATATGTGGACAGATTAAAGATGGATCCTGAGAAGGTAAGAGAGATTGTTGAGTGGCCTACACTAGATAGAATTGGGGAGGTAAGATCATTTCATGGGCTGGCTAGTTTCTATAGGAAGTTCATTGGGAATTTCAGTTCTATTTGTAGTCCTATGACAAAAACAATGAGAGGATATAGGAAGGATTTTAGATGGACATCTGGAGAAAACCAAAGTTTTGAGTTGTTGAAGCAAAAGGTGACTGAGCAACCTATGTTGGCTTTACTGGATTCCAATAAGGTATTTCAAGTAGACTGTGATGAAAGTGGAAGTGTAATTAGAGCAGTGCTGAGTCAAGAGGGAAGACATGTAGCTTACTTCAGTGAGAAATTGAATGATGCTAGGAGAATATATTCAGTGTATGATCAGGAATTTTATGCCATAGTTCAATCCTTGAAGAAGTGGAGACATTATTTGTTGCCTAAGGAATTTGTGCTGTATACGGATCATCAAGAATTGCAATATTTGAACAGTCAAGGTAGGTTGAATCAAAGACACATGAGATGGGTGGAGTTCCTACAAAGTTATACTTTTTTTTTGAAGCATAGGAGTGGAAAGTCAAATAGAGTTGTTGATGCTTTGAGCAGGAGAAGAAATTTGCTGACAGAGATGAGAGTGGAGGTATTAGGCTTTGATGAATTGAAGAACTTGTATGAGGAAGACCTAGATTTTGCAGAACCTTGGAGAGCTTGTAAAGAACTAGTTTTGGATGATAGAAGCCAGTGGTTGGATTATTTCATTTAGGAGGATATGTTGTTTAGAGGAAATCAGTTGTGTATACCCTGGAGTTCAATGAGGGATAACTTAGTGAAGGAGAAGCATAGTGAAGGAATATCAGGACACTTTGGAGTTGATAAGATAGTGGCATTGGTGAGTGAGAATTACTTTTGGCCATAGATTCATAAGGATGTTAGGAGATTTGTGCAGAGTTGCAGAGTTTTTCAAGTTGCAAAAGGGAGTAGTCAAAATGTTGGATTGTATAAACCTTTGACAGTTTCAGAGAGACCTTGGGAGGATATAATTATGGATTTCATTCTTGGTTTACCGAAGACACAAAGAGGTAATGATTTTATATTTGTGGTGATAGATAGATTTTCTAAGATGGCACATTTCATACCATGTAAGAAGACAATAGATGCAGTACATGTAGCAGACTTGTTTTTCAGAGAAGTAGTCGAATTGCATGGATTACCTAGGAGTATTGTTTCAGACAGAGACATAAAGTTTGTTGGTTACTTTTGGAGGACACTTTAGGAGAAGTTGAAGACATATTTGAAGTTTAGTTCTACATTTCACCCATAGACTGATGGAAAAATAGTGGTAGTAAATAGGAGTTTAGGGAATTTGCTGAGATGTTTGGTTAGAGAGAAGACTAGAAGTTGGGATTTAGTCCTTGCACAAGAAAAGTTTGCTTACAATAATTTAGTAAACAGGAGTACAAGAAGGACGCCTTTTGAGATTGTTACTGGAGTTCATCCTAGAGGTATATTAGAGTTGAGAGACATCATTATGGAAGATAAGAGGAGTGCAAAAGTAGAAGAATTTGTAGAACACATGAAAAATTTGCATACTCAAGTGAAACAACAATTGGAAGACATGAACTAGAAGTACAAGGAGAAGGCAGACGAAAAGAGAATAAATAAGGAGTTCGAAGTTGGAGATGAGGTGATGGTTTATTTGAGAAAGGAGATATTTCCAGTGGGGACATATAGTAAGATGAAGATGAGGAAGTTCAAACCTTGTAAGATTTTGAAGAAGTTTGATTCAGGAAATGCATATGAAGTGGAGTTACCGGAAGGTATGGGTATATCACCTATATTCAACATTGCATATCTATATCAGTATCACGAAGAAAAATTCAGTGAAAACAATAAACAAAATTTGGAAAATCAGTTTCCTAAGTAGAAATCAAATGAGATTGAAGATATTTTTGATGTTAGAGATGGGAGGAAGACTCGTGGAAGATAGTACAAAGAATATCTTGTGAAATGGAAAGACAGACCAGTTGAGGATTCTTCTTGGATTTCTTAGGTTGAGTTAGACCACTTTGGTTTTCCTTTGGCCCCATCAAAGCAAGGGACTCACTTTCCAATAACCCCAGATGCTTGATGCAGGAGCATCCTTGGTTCTTGGCAATCTTGCATCAACATAAAATGTTTTCTTTCAGTTTTGTTCTTGTTTTGTTCTTACTCAGTTCATGTTGGTGGATTCATCATCTTTGTTCACCAGACCTTGTGGATCTTGGATTACATCATCTACATGTTCATTTTTCTTGTTCCAATATTTGAGCTCGATTGGATCTTTTTCCGGAAATTTATCGCTTCTGAAATCTCTTGGCAGTTTCTTGAACCGGCACTGGAATAATTTCAAACTTTTCAATTTGTTCGATCATTACAGATCATCCCCGTGACTTGTGGATCTTAACGGTGTGATTTTAAATGTTCCTGGGAGTGTTCCCAACCTTCATTTTAGGTCCACATTTCACCCTATGCATTCATCGAGGAGTAATTCAAATTTGAGGCTGACTTGTTCATGCGCACGTTATATTTTCTTTCATTGGAAAATGTAATGATCTTTGGCCGATGCAGATGTTTCCAGAATTGTGGATATGATATAAATCTTGTAATAGACCCTTAGGATAAGATAATTCGATTGAGAAGGATAATAAGGTTTTGATATGTAATATTTTTGGATCATATAGGAGCATGTTAGAGTGTTGTATATTTTATCTAGCCTATGAGTTGAATTTGTAAGCCCAGATGCTATCGACCAAATGTAACTGAGATTTCTATTAATGAGAATATTTCCATTTGCATTTTCCTCCATAGTCTATGTTTCTTTCATTGTGTTACTCTAGCTGCATAGTCTGGATTGTTCTCCTTGAGGACCCTCCTACCGTGGCTACTTCAATTAAGTTCTAGTCTTGGCTGACCTAATGTATGCAATTCACTATAAAGACTAGTTATGCTTTATGGATGTTAGCTGACTTGGTATAATGCACTACATGGATAAAATGTTTTAAATTGAATATATGGTGTCGACAAGACTATTTTGATTATTTTTTCTTCATCCAATTAGGTTGACCTAATTGATGATTAAGACATACTTGTATATATATAAGATTCATTGAAGAGAGAAAGGTGTGTGAAGTGAGTGAAGTGTGAGTGTGGGAGAAAGGTGAAAGATGATTCGGGCCTCAATGTTTTATCAGTTGGGGATTAGAGTATACTTGTTGAGTGACTATTGTGTGAGGTAGTACTTCATAATTTTGAGCTTCATTGGAACTGAATCTTGCATATTGAAGGCCTATTCTATTAGTTCAAACCTTTTGGCAGTGAGCCAAAATCTTTATATCTTGGTGGGTAGCCATCTTTTGTATTATGAAAGTGAGCCTTTTTCAAGGATAGTGAGTTTTGGCAGTAAGCCTTATAATATATTGTATTTGGATATAATATGTTGTGATTTAACCTTCACTGTGGTTTTTCCCTTTTTGGGGTTTCCACGTAAAAAATCTTGGTGTTCATGTTTGTGGTTGCATTGATTTGTTTCTATGTTCTCTTTGATTGATTCAGTTAGAATTGTGATAATAATTAGATGGATTTTATGTGAATGGTTTTACGAAATACTAATTCACCCCCTTCTCAGTATTTCAGATGTTCAACAAACCATATCTTCAAATGCAGAGATATGTGGAGCCAACTTTTTACACCTCTGAGAACATCCTCATAGAATCAATATAGTCTTCAATCTTCCACTCTTAAATAATTTTTTTTGATAACTCAAATGATTTGAATCTTGGATGACACATTCCTTTACATAACATATTGCTATCCTCCAAATTGTAAGAGAAAAAAATCATCAATGAAGAAATTCAAAGTATTTCTTAGAGACTCTAGCAACCAAGCAACAAGACTGCAACACTCTTCATATAATTTTTGACATCAATGACAACCAAACTGCAACAATCTCCCCCTTTTTCATTGATGGAAAAAATAATAGACTCTCCCCCTTTGGTGCACAATCCCCCCTTTGACATGAAGGGAAAAGGGAAAACAAAATTTTCTCTCCCTCGTTAAACAACATATAGGCTCCCCCAAAGCGTTATCCTGGAACATCAATCCAAGAATGAATATATGATTTGAAATACTCCCCCAGGATAGATGCACCAACTATGCAGGTCTAACAAGAAGTAGGGGAAATTTCCCCTAAATTTTGACTGAGATATTCAAATGTATCCTTTGCAAGTTCCTTTGTGAAGATGTCTGCAACCTAATCCTTTGTGATACATACTCCAACGAAACTTCTCTATCTGCAACCTTCTCTCTCAAAAAGTGATACCTGATTGATATGTGCTTGGTTCTATAATGCATCACTAGATTCTTGTAAATATTGATAGCACTTGTATTATCACATTGAATAGGAATGGGCTCATCATACATTAGCTTGATATCCTTCAATGTTTGCTTCATCCACAACACTTGAGTATATCAAGATGTTGCAACAATATACTATGTGTCTTCTATTGATAAAGATATTGAATCTTGCTTCTTACTATACCATGAAACCAACTTGTTTCATAAAATGAAATCACCCCCACTGGTACTTCTTCTATCATCAACACAACCAACCCAATCAACATCATTATATGCACTCAGATCAAAGTCATTACCTTTTGGATACCATAATCCATTATCTAGAGTTCTCTTCAAATATTTAAAGATTGTCTTGACTTCCTTCACATGATTTTCTTTAGGATTAGCTTGAAATATTACAACCGAACATCTTGCAATCATAGATGTATATAGATTCTGATCAGCCAGAGGAGACTCATCATCTTTACTCAAATATAAACCAAATACCATAGGAGTACTTAGAGGTTTTCACTCTTCCATACCAAACTTCTTAAACATATATTTGATATACTTTTCTTGAGAAATAAATATACCATCATCTAGGTGAGAAAGTTGAAGACCAAGAAAGAAGGATAACTCACCTATCATAGACATTTCAAATTCCTTCTACATTTATTTAGTAAAATTTTATATTTCATCATTTCCACCAAATATTATATCATCAACATATACAACAACTATCAAAATTCTTTCATCCTCAATTTTGAAGTAAATATTACTATCCGTGATACCCTTTTTGAAATCTTGCTAAAGCAAGTACTTGTCCAGTCATGCATACCAAGTTGTAGGAGCTTGTCTAAGACCATACAATGCCTTTTTGAGTTTGCACACCATGTTTGAGACTTCTAATAACTATAATCCATCAGTCCTATCTATGTAGACTTCTTCCAAATCTGATATGTACTTTGAAGTCCTTATGGACTGAAAAGACAATAAATGTTTTGGTTTCTTCCATTCTTTCTACTGGAGAAAATTTATCCTCAAAATCAATTCCTTCTACTTGTGAATAGCCTTTACATACCAATATTTCTTTGTTTCTTGTATAACTCCTTTTTCATTTAAATTATTCCTGAATATCCACTTTGTTCATATCACATTCTTTTCTATAGGCCTTGGAACCAATTCCTAAGTTTGATTCCTCTCAATCTTATTCAATTCTACTTCCATTGCTTGTATGCATTTGTCATCCTTGCTAGCATGAACAATTATTTTTGGTTCTATCTTTGATAATAGATGAAATTTTACTTGTTCATTTGTCTTTTTAAGCCTTCTCTTGATCTATACTCCATTCTTATCTCCAATAATCTAATATTTTGAATGATTCTTTTGAACATACTTGGCAGGATTCTTACTGTGCTTTACTAAAGTTTCTTCTTTTTCTTCGACTTATTCTTCTTCTTTGTAGGGAGGTGCATCAGATCCACAATCCTTAATTTCATACATTTTGATGTAAATCTTCATCAACCTCAACATTAGTATAATCAACTATCTTTCCTAGTCTTTTCTTGTAGCACTTCTACGATTTACTTTGAGTTGAATATCCAAGACAAATACCTTCATCAGCTCTTGAATCAAACTTCTCCAAATCATCTTCATCTCTTGTGATGTAACATTTTCCTCCAAGGATTCTAAAATACTTGATAGTTTCCAGTCTTCCATGCCATCACTCATAAGGATTCTTAGTGTTGTTCACCCTTAACAATCCTCTATTGAGAATATAGATTCTAGTATCAACTACTTCTTTCAAATAAACATTAGGTGAATTTTCTTCCTTCAACATAGTCCTTTTCATCTCTTGAACAATCCTATTCTTCCTTTCCACTATCCCATTTTGCTGAGGAGTTATAGTAGAATATAGATGTATCTTTATTCCATGTTCTTCACAAAAATCATTAAACTCATTTAATGTGAACTCGCCTCCTTTAAAAGACCTCAAACACTTGATTTTAGAATTCACTTCATTCTCAACCATTTATTTGAAAATATTGAATCTACAAAAAGATTCATATTTATCTTTCAAGAATGTAACCCATGCCATCCTAGTGAAATCATCAATAAAAATTATGAAATACCTTTCTCCTTGAAGAACCTTTGTTCGGGTAGGTCCGCACAAATCATTATGAATTAGATACAGTGGTCTAGAATAAGAATACTCTTAAAATTTGAATCTTATCTATGTCTATTTTCCAAACTAAAATTCCTTGCACAAAGTACTTACATGTTTGACTATCTTGGGCATATCTCTTATCACATGTGATGAATTTATCTTCATTAGGTTGTCAAAATTGACGTGTCCCATTGTCCTATGTAAAATCCAACATTCACCTTTTTATCCTAGAAGACAACTTATCCCATTGACATCCTTTAGACTATATATGTCACCATTAATCTTAGATCCTTCTGCCACCAATTCTCCAAAATTTTCTTTTTTGATTTCACATCCTCTTTCATTGAATATGAGATTGTATCCTTTATTGCACATTTGAATCACACTAAGAAGATTGTATTTGAGAAATTTAACATAAAGAACATCTTCTGTCTTGTGATTTCCATCAATACTTATTGTACCTTTTCCATAGATCCTTACTAAAGTATCATCTCCAAGCTTGAATATGCCTCTATTCCACTTCACAGGATTGGTAAACTTGCTCCTATCCCTTATCATGTGGTTGGAACAACCATTATCAATCACCCATGATTTTTCCTCATCCTTTGCATGAAAATATGTCCATACAACCCTTGAATATTTAGTTTCATCTTCAATCTTCTTAGTAGTCATGAATAGTATTTCATCCTCATTATTTGGACCACTAGATTCCTCATCCTTTGAAGAGAAAGAACCTTCCTTGGAGTAGAGACATTTTTTAAATTTATTTCTTCTAGAATCTTTGTTTCTCTTTTCAAAATATTTTAAGGGATATTTAGAAGCAAAATGACCAATCTCTCCACACTTAAAACATTTGAAGGGTAGCTTACCTTTGTACTTGTTAGTACCCCTCTTCAACTTCCTTACAAAGTTTGCTTCTTCCTCATCAATTTCACTACTCTTATCTGATGCTTCACAATTCTCCTTCTTATTGGATTTGAAAGCTACTTCTTTGGAGAATATTTTTCAAAAACTCTCTCATTTTATAGGAAATTAGAGCACCATATAGTTGACCCATTGAGAAGTTATCTAAATCTCTAGCTTCCTCAATAATAGATACTTTAGGATTATAATATTTAGGAAGAGATCTTAGTACCTTTTTAACCACCACTAGTTCTTCCAATTTTTTACCTAGTCCTCTGATTGCATTGACCACTTCATCTACCTAGAGAAAATATCCTAAAATATCTTCATCCTCTGACATTTTTAGGTTCTCAAACTTTCCTCTATAGATCTAAAACTTGGATTTTTTTACTTTAATGTCTCCTTCATAGATTCCAATGAGATTTTCCCAGACCTCCTTTGCTAACTTGTAGTGCATTAACTTTACAAGTTTAGATTCTACTAGCCCACTCAAGATAATATTCTTAGCCTTTCCATTGTTCTCATAATCCTTAATCTCTATTGGATCAGTTTGAGGAGTAACAAGAACATCATAACCATCCTTGACTAATTTCCAAACACCAAACCCTAAAGATATTAGATAGGTTTCCATCCTAAATCGCTAGAAAGTAAAACATTTTCAATCAAACCTAGGTTCCTTGTGAGACCCTTCTTGTGCCATCTTGGATCTTCCTCAAGCTATTAGACTTCTTCTAAGGAACTTCACTCTAATACCAATTGTTGAACATATTGGAATACTAAGAGAGGGGGGTGAATTAGTATTCTATCAAATCTCAAACATTCTAGAACAAACATATACTTGAAAAACCACCACATAAATAAGAACATGAAAGATAATGCACAACACAACACCAAATATACATGGAAAACCCCACAAGGAGAAAAGAAACAATAAGAAAAGCTACTGGGAGCTATTTTCCTAATCCACCCTCACAAAATGAACAACATTTCCAACTTTTTCTTAGGGCTATAACCCAAGGAAGCTACAACTCCTTGATTATAGTTTTAGGGTTACACCCAAGGAAGCTACAACTCCATGATCTGAGCACACACTTACTAATGATTACAAAATGATAGCCTTTACTCTATCTAAAACTAATAATTCATCTCTCTCTTTTGATGATTGCAATTGTACTTTGTAGACTCTCCAAATATCTTCTTAGTTGCCTACAAGCTCACTACTTTCATCAATTAGGAATTCATTGCCTATGTCTCACTACCTCCAACAAATAATTAAGCACACTTCTTCACATGCCCTATTTTCATAGTAATATGATAAAAATGAAACCAGACAAGATCTATCACCATTTCTCTTTCTCTTTTAGTCACTTATACAATCATCATAACCACAACCTACCTTAGATCAACCAGGTTTACAATTTATACATGATATTACATTAATTTCATTTCACATGTTAGCCTACAACAAAAAATATTACATCTGTAAGTCAGTTGGGGATAAAAAAATAACATGAAACATGTAGATGGAAATAGGAACAATACTAAACACAACACCAAGAAGAGAAAAATTCCTTGTGGATCCCAACATGCACCTAACCTTTTCCTAGAATAGTCTTCACATATTTTATCTTCTATAAACATCATCCACATTATTTTCAAATACAAATTAGGTCATCTATAAACAAGAAAGCATGTAACATGTAGCATGTCGACCTTCACATCCATTGGCAGTACATAAGAATGATAAAAAAATATTTCCATTTCTCCTAGAGGAGTCAACATGACCCATATAACACCTTCAATCACTCCTTAAATACCACTCAAACTTGAATTAGTGGAACACACCATCAACATACATTAGATGGCCTCAACAAAAAGCATAAGAAAACAAAACATTCATTCTAGAAAACAACCTATATTGGAGAATCAATAAACCACATTGTGAAACATCAACAAGAATCATATGATATCAAGAACATTCTCATAAATTCCTTTCACAACTTCATGTAGCAACAAGCTTAAATGTAAACCAACAAACATTGAAACCAATCTCTGGACAACATAGTCTTGTACATTTTCATCTCTAAATTTCCCTATGGAATTATTATTGACATGAAAATTTGGATATAACACCTTCACATCTCAATGAACTTAAATTTTGATCCACACATCCATATCTTCAAATATAGATATATGCAGAGCCAACTTTTACACCTCTAAGAACATCTTGATTGAATCAACACAGTCTTCAATCTACCATTCTCAAACATATTTCTGGTAACTGAAATGATTTGAAACTTGGATCACACATGAATTGACACAACATAAAGCTATCCTCCAAACCATAGGATTAAAACATCATCAAAAAATAAATGTGAAGCATTTCTCAGAGACTCTGGGAACCAAACAACCATACTACAACACTCTTCATAAAACTTTTGACATCAAGGACAACCAAATTGCATAACTCATTAGAAGCATCCCACCTTAAATAAATTGTCAACTTAAAATCCTCTTCATGTGTTTTGATGGATATGGATAAAAATTAATAACTCTTTTTTCATAGAAGAAAATGAATACTAAAATTCTTTATTTCATTATCTTTGTTGCTCTATATCTCAAAATGCCGAAAAAAGTTCTTCAATAAAAAAATTCAAAATTTTCCCTTCAAATCAAGAAACTAAGATTATTAGAAGCTAGAGAAAATTTATTAGTTAAATTTTCAATGCTAACAATAAGAAAAATTATATCAGACAAAATATTTTTTACAAATATCAATCCAAAAGATGGATTAAATTGAATTTTGATGGGGTTTCAAGGGGAAATTGAGGAAAAGCTACTACAAGAGGAATATAAAATCATGATAAATATACAATAATAGAGGGTAATGCTTCTAATATATTCCCAATTTAAGTAAATAATCAGGCTAAGGTTATTGCCCATTGGTGGGGGTGAAAAGAGATTTACAAAAGGATATCCAAAAAAATAGATAAAAAGAGATTATAAAATTATTATTAATTTAATTATAATAAATTCTTATCCTCCATAGAGATAAGTGGTTATGTAATGGAAATTAATCAATTCATTTCAAAATTTTAACATGTTACTATAAATCATGTTTATAGAGAAGTGAATAAAGTTGTAGGATCTATTGCTAATGCTATTTTTAATATGTGTAAATGGGGCTATTGGTAAGCTATAAATCAACTCCCTCTTTCTATTCAAAATAATCCACATAATGACTTGCATTAAAGGTCTTCTCTTTATCATATATTGCTCTAAAAAATATTTGATTGGTGTTCCTTATATGAGAATAGTAATTAGAATAATTACTATTCTAGTATTTTAGATTCATGGATGAGTCCTTTTCATTGCCACATTTACCCCTTGTAATACAAATGTGAATAAAAAATTCATATGGTAGAGTAGTATGAAGATGACATTTTGATATTTAGTTTCAAATTAATGTAATTAATAATTATTTGATATTACTATCAATATAGGAGAAAGATGAGCCTTGAATTTCAAGATAGTGACAAACTACATGTGAATAATCATTCAATTTTTTCTAGATAAAAATATTTAAAAGGATTTATGTATTTTTTAGTCAATTTCTTCTAAGGATTTATTATTATTTATTTCTCTCCAATTATTGTGTAGAAATTCCATATTATTCAATATTATAATTCAAGGAAGCTTAATATTGATATAATGGGTGAAGAAAACCTTAAGGTTGAGCCTTTATCATGTGATAAGATAGTTAGTACATAGTGTCATAAAATTCCACCCCGTGGAAATTTCACCTAAACTTTTCTATCCACTCCCTTAGTATATGTGTAGGCTCATTTTAGCCCTTGCATAAGCCTTTTCCCCTCTTAGAATGCTCAAGACCCCTTTATAAAGTAGCTACCTTTACATGTTAGCATTGTGTCAAACCTTCTGTTTTCCTCATTCCCACCATTTTTTAGCATGATTTTCCTAGACACTAGCATTCCACACAAATGTTTGTGTAGCATGCTAGCATCCTGTGATATTTCTATGTTCAAATGGTCATTTTTGAGTCTTTTTCCATTTTTCACCTACCTTTGTCAGTGGAAACGGCTTGGGACACCTTGTAACAACTCACAAACCTTCTTTTCCCTCCTCTTCTCACTTTTAAATCTATCTTTTCACTCCTCTCTAGCTCTCTTGGAATTTTCATTCCTCTCTCTTGGTTCTTCTTGGTCTCTCTTTTTTTTCTTGCAAAATCTCTCTCTCTCTCTCTCTCTCTCTCCCAAGCTTGCACAACTCCCTTTCTTGCTATAAAAGTATCAAGTTCTCATAACACTCTCTTCAATTCTCTTGGCTCTCCCAACTATCCCTTTATTTCTCTCTCTCTCTAGATTCCTCAAGTTTTATAGGTGATATCTATCTCTTATCTTATGTCTTTGAGCATCTTGGGATTCCTCACACTCCTTGTCTATTGGCATATTGTTGTGATTGATGTCAAAAGGGTATCAGGTGTGTAATGGAACTGATCCTATATGAAGGGAGTAGTGGCATTGAGTCAAAATGTTGTCATTAATGTCTAAGGAAAGTTGTGGATATGGTTCTAGAAGATGGAGTGTAAGTTGAAAATGTTGCTCAAGTTGTTGCATTGTTGTCATGCAATTGTGTCATGATGGTACAATGAATTCTTCCAGTAATCAAAAGAAAAAAAATATAGATTCGACATGGGTTTTCCAAGAGCATCTAAAAAATGTATTATGTAGGTCCAAGGGATGAAGGATGAGCTCAAAAAGAATTAATTATGGCCTTAGACAAAACTCCAGTTTATCAGTTAAACCCTAGATGTGTAAATCATGGTGATCAATAGTTTTTATGTTTTCACATTGATTGTGTATTAGTGGTAACCGATAAGTTAAGTTATAACTTATGAATTTTAAGTTTGTTCAATGACCAACCCCTTCACTTAGTCACCTAATTGATGCTATTGATATAGCCTTTGGATATTGAACAGTGTTCGTTCAAAGTTAGTAGATCCAAAGACTATCGCTAGATCTCACGCATCATGAAAAAAACTTTGAAGTTTCCCTTGAGTTCAATGATGAGCAATGGAAGTCATTCAATGATCACGATCAAGTTGATTGGACGGTGCCTGCCAGCCCACTATGCTTATAGTGGGTCCCAGTTGTGTCTCACAAGGAAGAGAGGATTGGATGAGATCTGACAAGTGTTGATTGGACGACAAACGATGAAGGAGAATAGACCTCGGTAGGTCGAGTAGACATGTGTCATCATCGCTTCAAATAACTGTTGTGAAGTGAAGTGGTTGGAGATTTGGGTGATAAGAGATGGAAATGGAAGATGACGACAACAAGCATAGGTGTCAGGATGCTATTGCATCGTTGGGCATTAGTGTGCCATGCTTACACATATTTGAGACACGATGCCTTCAGCGATGAGCGATGGGTATTTGACATTAGTGGAGTATGATGTCAATAGAGGACACATGGCATAAGCCCACCATCCCGCAGAGATGTTGTGGGCCCATTTTTGAAGCTAATGGGATAGGAAGGGATGGTGTAGATTGATTGGTAATTAATCCAATAGTGATCTCTACATCTTTATACATTACAGATAGGAATGGTGGTGCTCGTAGAAAATTAGTGATATGTGATGGATGACATAGATTCAAGGAAGGTGATTAGATGATGGTCACTACATCACTAAAATGAATGTGAAAGTCATAAGTGGTATGGTGATACACAATGAGTGTGATTTGAAAAGATTTGAAATCAATGATGGAGTTTTAAAGACCATTTATCAAATGATAACATTTTAAAGATGTGATGGTAAATGGAGATCAGAGGATCATGGAATGAATGTAGGAGATTAATGCATCAGGTTTGAACATGAAGAGATCGAACAACCAACTCCATGTAATCAGGGTTTCACTAGTGAACCAACATGGAGGTGAAAATTAAATGATTCTACCCACATTAAAAATAGTTGTACAATGAGATGTGATGCATAGAGCAGTGACACAGATGGCCATAGAGGTAATGATCAAGATCAGATTGAATGATCAGGAGGATGCATTAAGTACATATTCAATCCTAGGGTTTGATAGAGAGAATGAAGGAAATTTATCTACACCAGAATTGATGTTGTGTAGCTCGATGCTGGAGCATGATAGTAAAGAAGAATTCCTTGAACCCTAATAGAAGATTTAGATGATTGTGGAGAATCCCAAGGAAATAATTATTAGTTGAATCAACAAAAAATACATTAGAATATTATCTAAGTGTAATTGTGAGAAGTGTAGAGGTGTGTGTATGGTGTAGAAGTGATTCAAAGATCCTAAGATTGAAAGAGAATATAAAAAATAGAAAAAGGGGAGCTATAGAAGTGTATGGTTGTGCATTGAGGCAGATTGAGAATGCACTAACGAAGAAGGCAAAGAACATAGTTGAACCGGTGGGGTGTAGAGCAGAGAAGAGAGTTGTTGTGACACCAACAAATAGTCGAGTAGTTGCAGAGTATGCTATAACAAGGATTTGAGTTCCTGAGGAACTAATTGTAATCATTTTTCATGTTGTAAATTTGATAGGTTGGTGCCATCAGATAACTAAGTTTGTGCTCAGTTCAGGGGATTGGTGTCTCCTTAGGGTTGAAGCCCTTGAAATTTTTAATACAAAGCATATTTGTGAGGCTAGATTAGGACAATAGATCCTAGTAGCATTTTATCACCGTGGGTTTTCCCATCTTAGGGTTTCCACGTATATTGTTTGTTATGTGATGCTTGATTTTTTTCTTGATTATATGTTGTTAATCATATTTTAATCTGCACACTAAGTGTTTTAGAAGTCAGTCAACTCAAGAGTTTAAAGATTCAAAATTCAAGTATCTACTGATTCACTCCCCTCTCAATAGATTTTTGTGTTTTGACAATTAGTATTAAATCCCTATGTTCCCTAGGAGAAGCTTAACCAACTCAGGTAGATTCTTGGATTTGTGAACATAATGGCCAGTCAAGAAAGTTCCTCTTCAATAAACCTCCTAGGTTCGATGGAATAGATTATAATTTTTGGAGTTTTTTAATGAAGAAATACTTAGAATCTTTAGGGTTTGATGTGTGGATGTCTGTTGTGAATGGTTACACACCACTGGCCACACCTCCTACTGATGCTGCTAGAAAAAGGGATTATGATGACAATGAAAAATCCTAGTTTTCTATTACAAACAACTTGTCTAGATCTGTACATAGCAAGGTTATGTATTGTAAGAATGAATAAGATGTCTGGGATACATTGAGAAAGATCTATGAATGAGATGACAAAGTGAAATTGGCCAAGATTCGAGTGTTGAGGGACAAATTTGAAGTTCTAAAGATGATAGAAGAAGAGGACACTGTAGACTATCTTCAAAGAGTTAATGATATAGTGAACTCCATTAGAGGATGTGGAGAAGAAGTAAAGGAAGAGGTAGTTGTACTAAAAGTTCTTAGGTCAATGACATACAAGTATGACTCTAAGATTTCAGCAATAGAGGAAGGAAGATAAATAAACAAACTCGCCCTTAATAATTTGCATGGTATATTTACAACATATGAGATGAGGATGGGAGATGGAGAGCCATCTAGAAAAGAAGCCACTCTCAAGGTTTCCAAAAAAGTAAAGGATGAAGCACCCAAGAAAGATAAAGCTGAAACCACCACATTTGAACAAGGAGAGACTAATGAGAAAGAAACAAACTTCATCAGAAGATTAAGGAGAGGATCAGGAAAGTACAAAGGTAAGTTACCCTTCAAATGATTTGATTGTGGTAAATTGGGACATTTTGCTTCTAAGTTCCCCTACAAGAAGGATAACCTTGAACAAGAAGAAGACCATAAGAAAAAGAAAACCTACTATCCCAAGAAGAAGAGTTTTGGGAAGAAGAAGAACCTGTACATACAAGAAGGAATTGACGCATCTGATGCTGATGATAGCTTAGATGATGAACATGATTGTGCTCTGGTAATAGAGAAAAAGGAAGAATTTCTCCTCATGGCTGAAGACTGTAAAAAAGAAGCATGGTATGGGTAAGAATCTTGGTGATGATTAAGCTAGAATAGATCTAGAGGGAGAACTTATTTCTACCTTAGAAGATATTGATGTTTTGAGAGATGAAGTAGAAGAACTAAAAAAGGAGAAGAAGAAGCTATGTAAAGAGCTTGAGGAGTCTAACCAGATGGTAGTAGGTCTGAAACTTCAAGTAGAGGAAGCGAAGAGAATGGAAGAAGTAATGAAATCCAAAGTGGGATTTGAAATAGACAGATGCATGAAGCTTGAGGTAGAAGTAGTTTCCTTAAGAAAGGATTTAGAAAAGCCCAAGGAGCAGATTGAAAGAGGTTTAAAGTTGAAGGGAGGATATGAGATTCTTGATTTAAATTATTGAGCACACAAAAACCTACAAATAAGGAGAAATCAAGTTTAGGGCTAGAAAAAGGAAAGAATTCCTTTATCAATGAGTCTGCAAAACTCTATGAAAGGTTTAGGATAGCAGAGGTCAAGCCCAAATGGTGAGAAATCTTGCAAGGAAGATGTGGAAGAGAAGAAGTCTGCTAAGTTGAAGAATTCAAATGAAGAAGGTAAGCCACTAGCAGACAAGAAGAATAACCAATATGTTCATGATCAACAAAGAAAGGAGTAGAATATAAAAAGAACAAATTTTGATGGTTTCACAAGAGTACGTGATCAAAGGAGGCCAAGACAAAGAAGACCACCTCATCCAACTCAAGGAAATGCTATGACCAGGTATTCTTAATATTTTCATGGATACTGTTATACATGTAATCAGTTTGGTCATAGGGCTAGAGAATGCAGAGTTATTCCTAAGGGGCATACAAATTATGTGAGAAAAAATCCATTTGCTCACTTAGTTGATATGAATGTAGTCTATTAAAACTGTAAAATTTTTGGTCATGTTGCTAGAAACTATAGAACAAAGTTCATAAGACCAAATGTTCAGTCTAAAAAGAAGAAGAATACAAACCAAAAAAGTGGAAAGGAATCTAAGGTTCCCAGGGAAGAGGGTGAGATGATTGAAAAGAAACCTAAGAAAGTATGGAAAGAAAAAGAGTGAAGTTCTACTCAATCCATGATTTCCAAAACTACACTGCATGCAAAGAAAGAAAGTCTATGGGTAATTGATAAAGGTTGCTCCAAGCATATGACTGGAGACAAGAGAAAATTCATTGAGCTCAAAAAGTGTAAGGAAGGCTCAGTAAGCCTAGGAGACAATACTGCCATCAAGATTTGTGGAAAAGGAATCTTGTGCTTAGATGGAAAGAACAAGACAAAATATTTCCTTTATGTTGAAGCTTTGAAACATAACCCTCTAAGTGTCATCCAGATGTGTGATAATGGTTATAAAGTTACATTTAACTCTAAAGGTTGCAAGATAGGAAAGAATGGTAAGACAATTACACATGGTGTAAGGACTAACATGAATTTATACAACCTTTGTGAACTAAAAGGAAAAAAATTTCTAATAAGTCATGTAGATGAGAGTTGGTTGTGGCATAAAAGATTGGGACATGCCAATTTTGACAACCTTGTCAAAATAAGCTTAAGAGGGGTAGTGAGAAATCTTTCAAAGATAACCAATCCTCCAAACACTACTTGCAAAGGATGTCAGCAAGGGAAAAAAAAGGGTTAAGTTTCCAACAAAGGACTACTCAACCACAAAACGCTTGCAAATAGTTCACACTAATCTATGTGGTCCCATGAGGACAAGAGGAATGCAAGGTGAAAGGTATTTCATGCTACTAATCAATGATTATACCAAAATGGCATGGGTAACACTTCTAAAAGATAAGGTTGAGGCATTTGAAAAGTTTAAGATATTCAAGAAGCTTGTTGAGAAGGAAACTAGCAAGAGAATCAAGTTCTTACTATTAGATAGAGGAGGGGAATTCACATCAAGTAAGTTCAATAGGTACTGTGAAGATCATGGAATTAAGAGGCAATATTCCGTGCCAAGAACTCCACAACAGAATGTTGTTGTAGAGAGAAGAAACATAATAGTTAAAGACATGGGTAGAGCAATGTTGAGTGAGGCCAAATTGTTAGATAATTTTTGGAAAGAATTAGTTCATACTATAGCGCACATTTATAACATAGCTCTTTTAAGATAAAATAGTGGTAGGACTCCATATGAGCTATGGTATGGCAGACCTGTGTCTGTCAATTATTTTAAGGTGTTTGGTAGTAAGCACTATATAAAGAGAGAATCTGAGAATTTTGGAAGCTTTGATCCGAGGTGTGATGAAGGTATATTTATATGATATTCCACCCAAAGCAAGGCTTAAAAATGTTACAACAAGAGGTTGCACAAGATTGTTGAAAGAATTAGTGTCAAAATTGATGAGGATATAAATCAGATCAAGCCCAATAGGACCAACCTCGATATTTAATTAGAAGATGAAGAAGAGGTTGTTATCGATGAAGAAAATGAGGAAGAAGTATGTGAACCAAAGATTGAAAGAGCACCTGCAAAGTATCTACAAAAGGATCATCCAGCAGATCAAATAATTGGTGATAAAAATGAGGGAGTTCTAACTAGGAGAAGACTTGAAAAGAACAAAGAGGAAGTAAATTTTTCTCTCTTATCTCAGATTGAACCAAAATATTTCTCTAAAGCTAGCATGGATGAGATCTAGATAGAAGTCATGGAAGAGGATTTAAATTAGATTGAGAAGAATAAAACATGGGAATTGGTTCCTAGACCCCCAAGCAAAAATGTCATTGCTTGACACGAAATGGGTGTTTAGAAGCAAGATGAATGAATATGGAGTTGTAGTAAGAAATAAGGTAAGATTAGTGTGCAAGGGGCATGCACAAGTTGAAGGAATTGATTTTGAAGAAACATTTGCACTTGTGGTAAGATTAGAAGAAATCTGAATGTTTCTTGCATTTTCAATTTATAAGGGATTCAAGGTATATTAGATGGATGTCAAATATGTGTTCTTGAATGGAAACCTGGAAGAAGAAGTCTACATTGAACAACCAGAAGGTTTTCAGTTCTCAGAGGATGATGATTATGTGTGCAGATTGAAGAAAGCTTTCTATGTTCTAAAACAAGGACCTAGAGCATGGTATCCCAGATTAGACCATTACCTACAACAACAAGGATTTAAAAAGGGATGTTCATATAGTAACATGTACTTCAAATCAGAAGGTGATAGCATGAATATTGTTGTTGTATATGTTGATGACATCTTTTTTGGTGGTAGCAATGACAACATGTGTAAAATATTTTCTATACACATGCAAGATGAATTTGATATGTCAATGTTAGGAGAGTTATCATTTTTCCTTGGTTTACAAATTGTACAAACTGACAATGGGATATTTATATCTCAAACTAAGTATGCTAAGGGGATGCTTAAGAAATTTTGCATGGAAGATAATAGATTGGTTATCACCCCCATGATAATTGGCTGCAAGTTGAGTAAAACAGATGAATCAACAGAGGAAAATCAGATAGTGTATAGGTCAATGATTGGAAGCTTGCTATACTTAATTGCATCTAGACCAGACATTATGCAAGTAGTATGTTTAGTGGCAAGGTTTCAGGCTACACCAAAAGAGTCTCAAGTCAATGGTGTAAAAAGAATATTCTGATATATTAAAAGTACTATTGACTATTGATTGTGGTACCCAAAGATTAAGGATTTTTCCTTAACAACATATGCAAATGCTGATTGGGAAGGAAGTGTAGATGAAAGGAAAAGCACCAATGGTGGAGCATTCTTTTTGGGAAACAAGTTAGTTTCCTGGATGATTAAGAAGCAAGAATCGGTCACTGTATCCACTACATAAGCATAATATGAAGCAACACCAACATGTACTCAAGTCCTATGGATGAAGCAGACACTCAAGGACATCAAGGTAGAGTAAAAAGAACCTATCTCAATTCTTTGTGATAATATAATTGCCATAAAAATCTCAAAGAATCCAGTGATTCACTCTAGAACAAAGCACATATCTATTAAGTATCACTTCATAAGAGAGAAGGTTGTAGATAAGGAGGTTAGCATGGAGTATGTTCCCACTAAAGAATAGGTACCTAGGTGACATTTTTATCAAGCCTCTTCCCAAAGAATAATTTGAACATCTAAGGTAGAATTTGGGAGTAATTTCTCCCACATCATATCACTAGACACTAGTGATAGGGCATGAGTTTAGGGGGAGCTTCATTTATACTTCATTCATCCCTAGAATTGAAAGGATAGATCAAGTTAGGTAACAATGGCTTTAAAAAATTCTAATGACTTGATGGTTGCATAATCACGACTCCCACTTTCTCTTTGAATTTCCTATCAAAGGGGGAGTATTGTGTTAGGGGGAGTCTTCCCTTTGCAATGATGTCAAACGAGGAGAAACTAAGCAAATGCACAATTAAGTAGGATGGGCATGGTAAATATACTGGGGGAGAAATATGTGTAAATGCTCAAATGGGATCATGGTGAGAAAAGAGGAGCAAGGTGAGTGACTTGCTTAGAAATTCCAATTGATATAGAGCTCTAGTGTTTCATAGTTCAATTGATTTTGATTGGCATTAGACCATTTTAGCTAGTTGGTATGAACATTTAGTTTTTCCATCAATGACAAAGGGGGAGATTGTTGGCATATTGTTGTCATTGATGTCAAAAGGGGAGTAGGTGTGTAATGGAATTGATCCTGTATGAAGGGAGTGGTGGCATTAATGTCAAAATGTTGTCATTAATGTTTAAGGTAAGTTTTGGATCTGGTTCAGAAGATGGAGAGTAAGTTAAAAATATTTCTCAAGTTGTTGCATCAATTGTCATGAAATTGTGTCAAGATGATATAGTGAATTCTTCTAGTTCTCAAAAGAAAAATCTAAATCTATATTTGACATGGGTTTTCTGAGAGCATCTTAGAAATGTGTTCTACAGGTCCAAGGGATGAAGGATGAGCTCAGAAAAGAATTACTTATGGCCTAAAAAAAAATTAGGGTTTATCAACTAAACCCTAGATGTCTATAGTCATGGTGATAATAGTTTTTTATGTTTTCACATTGACTATGTATTGGCGATAACCAATCAGTTTAGTTATAACTTATGAACTTTAAGTTCGTTTAGTGGTTGTCCCCTTCACCTAGTCACTTGGTTGATGTTGCTGATATAGCATTTGGAGATTGAATGGTGTGCATTCAAAGTTAGTAGATCCAAAGGCTATTGCTAGGTCTCACGCATCATGGAAAGCACTTTGAAGTTTACCTTAAGTTCAAAAGTGAGTGATAAAAGTCATTTGATGGTCATGATCAAGTTCATTAGACAGTGCTCGCCATCCAGCTATGCTTATAGTGGGTTCCGATTGTGTCTCGTGGGGAAGCAGGGATTGGATGAGATCTGAAAAGTGTTGATCAGATGACACATGATGAAGGATAATAGACCTTGGTGGGTCCATCAGACACATGGCATCATCGCTTCACATTGTTGTTATGAAGTGAAGTGGTTGGAGATTTGGGTGATGAGTGATGGTAGTGGAAGGTGACGACAACAAGGATAGGTGTTGGGATGCTATTGCATTGTTGGGCGTTAGTATATCATGCTTACACATCCTTCAGACATGATGCCTTTAGCGATGAGTGATGGGTATTGATGTTAGTGGAGTATGATGTCAATAGAGGATACATGGCATAAGCCCGCCAACCCACAAAGATGTTGTCGAGCCATCGTCAAAGCTAACAGGATAGCAGGGGATGATGCAGATTGATCGGTAATTGATCCAACGGTGGTCGCTGCATCTTTATACATCACAGATAGGAATGGTGGTGCTCATAGAAAATCAATGATATGCGATGGATGACAGAGATTTAAGGAAGGTGATTGGACGATGGGCGCTACATTGCAGAAAATGAATGCAAAAGTCATAAGTGTAATGGCGATATGCGTTGAGTGTGGTTTCAAAAGAGTTGAAATCAGTGATGGAGGTTTAAAGACTATTTATCAAACGATTATGTTTTAAAGCTGCAACAATGAATGGAGATCATAGGATCATGGTGCAAAGGTAGGAGATCAACTGCTTAGGTTTGAATATGAAGAGATCAAATGACTAACTTCGTCTAATAAGGGTTTTTCCTGTGAACTAACATGGAGGTAAAAATTAAATGATTCTACCTATGTCAACGAAAGTTGTAATGAGATGTGATGCATAGTGTAGTGACATAGATGGCCACAAAGGCAAGGATCAAGATCAGATCAAATGATCAAAAGGATGCATTAATTGCATATCCGATCCAAGGGTTTGATAGAGAGAATGAAGGAAAGTTCTATGCACCAAAATTAATGTTGTGCGGCTCAATGTTGGAGCATGATAGTAAAGAATATTTCCTTGAACCCTAACAAAAGATTTAGATGATTATAGAGAATCCCAAGGAAATGGTTATTAGTTAGCTCTACACAAAATACATTAGAATATTGTCTAAGTGTAACTGTGAGAAGTGTAGAGGTGTGTGCACGGTGTAGAAGTGATTATGAGCTCCTGAGACTGAAAGAGCATACAAAAAATAGAAAAGGAGAGTTGTAGAAGTGTATAGTTGTGCATAGAGGCATACCGAGAAGGCACTAAAGAAGAAGGAGAAGAATAGAGTTGACTAATGTAGTGCAGAGAAGAGAAGAGATTTGTTGTGACAACAAAAAATAGTTGAGTAGTTGCAGAGTAAGCTATAATAAGGATTTTAGTTCCTCAGGAACTAACTATAATTATCTTCCCTGTTGTAAATCTGATTGGTTGGTGCCATTAGATAACCGAGTTGGTGCTTAGTTCAGGGGATTGGTGTCTCCTTAGGGTTGAAGCCATTAAAAGTTGTAATAGAAAGCATATTTGTGAGGCTGGATTAGGACAATAGCTCCTAGCAGCATTTTCTCACCGTGGTTTTTCCCATCTTGGTTTTTCCACGTATATTGTTTGTTATGTGATTCTTAATTGTGTTCTTGTTTATATGTTGTTAATCATATTTTAATTTGCACACTAAGTTTTTTAGAAGTCATTTAGCTCAAGATTTTAACATTATTGTGTTCTAACATTGTCTATGCATTTTACTATCTTGTCTATTTATCTTTCTCTCTATCTATTTGGCTATTTGTGGAGGTGGAAACACCAAAATGGGGGTTTGACTAAGGTAAGCCCCTAAACAGTCCCAACATTTTCTCTCAGTCTTATGTGTGCAGGTATTGAAGACATTTATATGTTGGAGGCTTAATTTTTTGGTTGGTTATAAGCACTTTCTTTCTCGTCCTTAGTTTTATTATTTACATTCCACTTAATCTACATTTTACTTAGTTTAATTTATTTTAGTTTTGTTATACTAAATGTTATTTTCCTACACTTCAAGATTTCTTATCAATCGGATTGTTAGTAGTCACTTATGTTGTAATATATATGATAATCTCAATTTTTGTTCTATACAAGACACCAACGCATAATTGAGATGTCAATGTGCCACACTGTCATCCTTGGCCAAGAGTTTTCCAGTCTATCAAGAAAACCTCTATGATCTACTCTTTCTAATTCTGAAACTCTCACCTTTTTATCTTGTCACTTGAGCTTTGTTCCTTGACGTAGTTTCCGACCATCTTCTCCCTATAGACACTTCTTTTTCCCAGAGACTCGAGAGTAGTGAATTTCCTCCTCTACAATTGGTTATAGATAATTGTGGGATGTTTTATGAAATGAGAGATTTATCTTATTTTCAAGTTATGCAAGGACACGTTGGTAATTGGTGACATTAAATTCACTATTATAGAGGAAATGATATGTTAGGAAATTTTGGTTAGTTATACAAGTCATATGCTTAAGAGGATTACATAGAGTAAGGACACAAAAATTATTGATGCTTTCTTGCAAAAGAGTGAAAATTTGACTAGATGTTGGAATGGGTATATAAGGTTTTATTTTCTATAGCCATGGGAGAGGTAATTTGGTTTTTAATTCATCTAATACATCACAAGTTAATAAGCTTTCATTTATATGATATTTCTTCTCTTGAGTCACCTATATCAAATGGTGATAACGGGTATGTGCAAGATCATGATGGGCCAAAAAGTGGCAATATGATGGGTATGTGGTTGACGACTTTTTTTTTACCCAAAATTGATGAAATGAAATGGGTTTTTAAAGGAGATTCTTAGATTTCCACCAATATAAATTATACTTTACTTTGAATTTAATAAGTAATTATTTTTCATTTTCTATTCAAATTATGACTAAAGTCTTGATTGATAGATTGATTGAAAAACATCTATAGCTTTCAAATGATATCACATTTTTTGAATCCAAAACATGTGTCACATTCTATGCTTCACATACTGTAGGATTAAAAAAAGAAAAATTGAATTTCATGAAGTTTTGACCAAGTTAAGGTGGTCAGACATACGTGTTTTTTATATTTTTTAAAAGTTGTAATAAAAAAATCATAATTTATTTAATTGGAAAAAATTAAAAAAAAATATGCATCACATCGGGACATGAGTCCTCTACTTATATCTAAAATATTATAAAAAAATATTATCATTTTATTATGGTTAGGGTGGTCAGACATACACCTACTCCTTATTTTTTCCCTGAAATTTAAGTACTACTGCATTGAAATTTCAAATTTTCACCAAATAGATTTCTCTTTTTTTTATACAAACCTAGTAGTTTTGAAAATACATTCAATTTTCTACAGATTCTATTCTTACATATTTTTGAAATAATATAGATAACTTATTCAAATTTTTACGTCAAGTTGCCTAACTCTGTTTTTTTAATATTTTTGCCACTTAAGGGCCTGTTTTTTCCATGATGGTCCTGCACATACCCTAACCCACCTCTCCATTACATGTTGGAGGCTTCACTTCTTGGTTGGTTGCAAGCACTTTCTTTCTACTACTTAGTTTTATCATCTACATTTCACTTAATCTACATTTTACTTTGTCTACTTTACTTTATTTTAGTTTTGTTATACTCTATTATTTTCCTACACTTCAAGATTTCCTAGCAATCAAATTGTTAGTAGTCACTTAATTTTTTTCTTGTGATAGTCTTGATTATTGATTTGTACAAGATGCTAACACACCATTGAGATGTCAGTGCGTCAAACTATCATCCTTGGGTTGTGCTATCATCCTTGACTGAGAGATTTCTAATCTTTCCAGAAAAAATTGTGATCTACTCTTTCTGATTCTAAAACTCTCACCTTTTTATCCTGTCTCTTAAGCTTTGCTCCTTGAGGTATTTGAGGACCATTTTCTCCTTGTAGAATCTTCATTTTCCTATAGACTTAGGATTAGAAAATTTCCTCCTCTACAATTAGTTATAGAGAATTGTGAGATGTTTTTTAGAAATATGTGAATTTATCTTATTTTCAAGTTATGCAAGGACATGTTAAAGTCATTTCTCATCAATTTATAACTTCATGGAATCAAAGGAAGGTGGTAACTAGTGATATTAAATTCACTATTATAGAGGAAATGATAGGTTAGGAAATTTTGGTTAGTTATAGAGGTAATATGCTTAAGAGGATTGCAAAGAGTAAGGACAAAAGAATTATTAATGCTTTCTTGCAAAAGAGTGAAATTTTTTCTAGATGTTGGAATGGGTATATAAGGTTTTATCTTCCATAGCCTTGGGAGAGGTAATTTGGTTTATAATTAAGTACACTTTTGAGTGAATATTTATTTATTTCTATTCTTGTCACTTCTCCTTTTTAGTTCATCTAATACATCACAAGTTAATAAGCTTTCCTTTCTATGTTATTTCTTCTCTTGAGTCACCTATATCAAATGGTGATAATCCACCTCTCTATTATAGATTGATTATTTATTTATAATAGTTCAAGCTTTATCATACCCTAGTTCATATAATGAACTATAATAGTAAAACTAATTCCTTTACTTCCAATGAACTGAAAATCTATCAAATTAAAACAATAGCGCTCTTACTACAATTTAAATATTTTTTGAAAATGATTATACCCTACATTTTATTGATATAAAATTTCTTTATCAAAGCAACATTTCTCTTCATAATACTAAAATGAATACTATAATTATGCCTACTATGAAGAAATATTTATAGAAAGATAGATTTATCTCTTTTCAAAAACCCATCAATTTATCAAGTCCTTCTTGTGTTAAGGGTAAAAAGAAACATGTTTATAAGGAAATCAAAATTATTTCTAGAGAGGTTCACTAAATATTTCTATTAGCTTTAAATATCTTACCTTTTATAATAGTGATGACAATAAAATTCAAAAAGAATCAAGGAGACTGACTACAATTTCAAGAACTAGGAAAAAGAATAAAAGAGGGTGTCCTCTTAAGAGTGAAAAGAAAGGGGATATTTCAAATACTAAAAATAAGAAGACACAAAGGAATATATGTTAGTGTATCATAATCGTAGATATTGTTACTTCTCACAGATATCTCTAATTTGGTGACTTTTCCTTTTCTAGGGATAAGCTTTCTCAATTGTATTTTCTTTCCTTTGCTTGAATGTGAGCTACATGTTTCTTTACAATTTCATGATTTCTCTCCTTTCCACTATAAATTTGCATCTTTACATAAGTTTATTCATTCTAGTTTATTAAGAGTTCTATTTTTCTCTGCATTAGTTTCTTGTTTGTATTACATACTTTAGTTCTTTCTAAGACATGTGGGAGTGTTTGATTTTTCACCTTTCATAGTTAAACCAGGTGCTATCATTCATTTCATTTAAATTGATAAGCCTATGCACTAAAACCATAAAGTACCACAATCAAGGGGGAGTAAAAAAGTAAAACAAGGGGGTTGTAATTGTGTTGTAGTTATAAATATTGAATCAATATTATAGAGGAAGTGATAGGTTAGGAAATTTTCGTTAGTTATAGAGGTCATATGATTAAGACAATTACAAAGAGTGAGGACAAAAAAAACATTGTTGCTTTCCTGCAAAAGAGTGAAATTTGAATAGATCTTGGAATGGGTATACAAAGTTTGATCTTCCATAGCCTTGGGAGAGGTAATTTTTTTTTAATTAAGTACTCCACTTTTGAGTGAATATTTATTTGTTTTCATTCTTCTCATTTCCCCTTTTAGTTCGTCTAATACACCACAAGACAATACACTTTCTTTTTTATGTTATTTCTTCTCTTGAGTCATCTATATCGAATGGTGATAAACCACCTCTCCATTACAAATTAATTCTTTGTTTATAATAGTTCAATCTTTATCATACCCTACTTCATATAATAACTATAATAGTAGTGTTAATTTCTTTCCTTTCAATGTTGGAACTCTATCAAATTAAAACAATAGTGCTCTTACTATCACTAAAATATTTGTTGGAACTGGTTATCCCCTACCTTTTATCAATATAAACTTTATTTATCAAAGCAATCTTTCTCATCATAATACTAAAATGAATACTATAATTATGACTACTATGAAGAAATCCTTCAAGAAAGCTAAGTCTATCTCTTAAAAAAAACCCACCAATCTATCAAGTCCTTATGTTAAAGGTAAAGAGAAACACGTTTATAAGGAAATAAAAAGTATTTATGAAGAGGTTCACTAAATATTTCTTACTAGCTTTGAATATCATACCTCTTATAATGGTAATGACAATCAACTTCAAGAAGAAACAAGGAAGCTATCTAAAATTTCAAGAATTGGGAAAAGCAATAAAAAAGGGTGTCCTCTTAAGAGATAAATATGGAAATGGAAATGACTTCTTTTATAGTCCACGATACCAAACGATCTATTTTTTGATCTATATATGGCTTATAGTTGTAGACACATAAAAATGGCCTAGAACCACAAACCACATTCTCATATGTCAAACATCCTCCTCACATAATTAAATTATTTAATTATGTACTAATGTCATAATTCCTAACTATTTCCTCCTGATTATTTAAATAAATAAACTTTGTTTATTTATTTAAATAAGTCATTAATTCCTTATGTCTTCTTATAATTAAATAAATTCCTATGATTTATTTAATTATCGTCCACCTTATCGACTTTCTCCATAATTAAATAATAATTATTAATTATTTAATTATCTTATCAACTTTCCTTCTAATTTTAAATAAAATCATTTATTTAAAATTCCCCACTTTCTATTTTCCCACCAAATAAATAATTCAAAATCATTATTTACTATCACATGACCCCACCAATTTTGAATTAAATTAATTTTTAATTCAAAAGGTCAACTCAGTCTCTTAAATCAAATAATTTTAAATAATTATTTGATTTTCCAGTAGCTTTGTTTTTCGTGCCCAATATCTCCTTGTCACATGCATTTTGGACCTTTGATTTGATTTCTCTAAAATCAAATCTCATCCCTATATTTCAAATTTTACCCTAATGTTTCCCTAACCATAATTGTTGGTTGTCACATTTAATTTCAACCTTTGATCTTAGGACATTTCTCAACTAACAATCCTGGCCATTCATCCAAAATTGACTTTTCTATAAAAAAGGAAATGTCAACCTCATTTTGTCACTTCATGTTGGCATAACTTCATACTTCTACATATTTCTTGCTTGCAATTTCTGAATACATTTGCAGCAATAGTACAATCCTTCAATATTTGCTTAGGGAATTGTCATAGGTCAATAGTTGCTCCCAAAATCTGAGGGAAAACATCATTTTACAACAAATAGAGAAGGGAAATGAAGGTCAATCATGGAGGGCATGAAGGTTGTTTGGTGAAATTCTTCCTTTGTTTTATGCTATTTTACTCCATTGTACTTCATTGTTTAGCTAGGGTTTCATTTATGCATTTGATTTCATGCTAACCTAGATTTTTTCCTTAGTTACAATAGTAATATGAGACTACCCCATACTTCATGCATGAGGCACCTAGCCATGCTACAAATGAGGCATACATACACTACTTGTAGGATTGGTGAACCTGATGCCAAAAACACATTTTGCAATTTTTGTACTATCTTTTTGTCATTTTTTGCAGGTATAGGTATGGAACATTGCAAACACATATTTTTGAGCAGTATTTGATCTGTTGCAATGCATCTAACAGTCCAAATAACATATTTTATCTGTTGCAATGCATCTGACAGCTTGAACAACACATTTGATCTATTACAATGCATTTGACAGCCTGAACAACGCATTTGATCTGTTGCAATGCATCTGATAGCCTAGACAATGTATTTGATCTATTGCAACACATATGATAGCCCGAACAATGCATTTGATGTGTTGCAACACATTTGATAGACAGAAAGATGCATCTTCCTATTGTAGGTTTACTCTTAGTTTCTGAAAACATTTTCCAGTTTTCTCTTTTTCAATTTTTCTCTAGGTTAAGGATTTTTGGTTACTGATCTATTGTTGGTAGCATGTGGCAAGCTATAAGGAGATACTAACCCTTGTTTTGTTGTTGATTTTATAAATATTTTTCAATTCTAAAGCAACAAACAAATAAATAATCACAACTACAACTTGCATTCACACTTCATGGTTTAATATGAAAATGCATTCACACTCATGGGATTAAAATGTACAAAACTTGCATAAACACTCATCAAGGCTAAAATTTACTCGCATTCTCATAGCATTGGCTTAAAAATAACTTTGCTTGTCTAACAATAAGTTGGGATAAAATGAACAAGTGTTTGATTTTTCTTTTGGTGTATTTATAACTCCTTAGTGTGTATGTAATTCTCTTTCACCTTGTTAAAATGAACAAGTGTTTGATGTTTCTAGGAGTGGGCCTTCCTTGGTAGGAAAAATTACTCACCCAAAGGCAACTCAAATCATCAATGAAGCTAAAGCCAAGCTACTCCTGACTGGTATAAAAATGTGAATGCTAATGGAAAAATTAGCATTTTAGGTGTAGATTTGTTATGCAAACAAGTTAATCTTTCCTCATGCATATCCACCTAAATGGGTGCCCTAACTAAAAACCATTTATGTAGTTGCCAAAATCCTTTTCTATTTGCCAGTGTAGCAATGGTCATTGCCAAGACATCCCACATACTTGCAATTATTAGTAGAGATGAAGAGTTTGTCATGAGAGATTCATGACAACTCAAAGCTTGGTTGACCCGAGAAGTGAGTGTTGTGTAAGGGGAGCCAGTGTGGCCAAGCTTCTAAGTCATCCACTAAGAATAAGTACAACTAGAGAAATCCTAGTGGGAATCTAGTGAATATAGTCCTTGCCATCCATAGGATTTGTGCTTGTCTTCAATGTGCTTGTTTCAAACAATTCAAAACAAAATCATGTGTTTTTCAAGTGTTTTCTAATTCAATGAACACATAAAAAAACTTTTACAAATCTGGAAAATCATAATCAAACTAAAACAACTTCACAAATTTGTCAAAATTGCAAGAAAACCAGACCTTTCCAAACTGCAATGCATCTACATTATTGCAACACAATTGCTTCTTGAAACAATGCATTTGCTTTATTGCAAGAAAATTGATTCCTAAAATGACACATCTTCTTTATTGCAACGCAATTGCTTCCAGAAATAATGCATCTGATTTATTGCAACACAATTGCTACCTAGAAGAACACATCTGCTTTATTGCAACACAATTACTACATGGAATAATGCATCTGCTTTATTGCAACACAATTGTTGCCTGAAACAACACATTTTCCTGTCACTTAGGAAAATGACTATCATTGTCTTAGTCTAAAACCAAACATTTTGAATCGGTTTCTAAACATCTTTTCTTAGTGGTCTTTGTGCAAAAACTAGAAAAATATTTGCTAAAAATCATCCATCTTCGCACTTTTTAGTTTGCATTTAGTTTACCATAGGTTTTACCATTGCAATTTTTAGTTGCATCCTAGGTTCCAAAATCATTTTCAGCATAAAAAAACTCTTAGGTCTTCATTTTGAAGACTTTAGAATCTTCATACCATCCACCACCATGTCTTCCATTCACCTTGATATGCTTGCTAGTGAGGTTGAATACCAGTTACTCCATAATGGTCAATACCAACAAGTCGTAGACTTCAAAAGACAATTCATCCAATCCAAATACCAAAACCCTTCTTACAAATGATCCATAAGTCCTAGCCATTCAACCATCTATCCTCACTATCAAGAGTCACTTAACACAAGCCATACCATTCATACACAACAAAAATCCATTTATAACCCTTATCCTAACTTTGACAAGGGAAATCAACCATCCACTAACCCCTTCCAAATCTCCACATCCTATCCTAGTCCTTCATCCACTAACCCCTTCCAAATCTCTACATTCTATCCTAGTCCTTCATCCACTAACCCCTTCCAAGCCTCCATGTCATATCCTAGTCCTTCTTCCACTAATCCTTTCCAAGCCAGTCCATTCTAATCTAAATTTAGTCATGAAAACACATCTAGTCATGGTCTCCAAAGTCACACCCCATTTAATAAACTTGAGGATACATGTCAAAAAGAAATTCCAAAGCATGACATCATGGATTCACCTTCATGTCAAGATCAAAGTAGTCCATATCATGACCCTATCCTTAAGTCCATCCAAGAAGTCCTAGAAAATCATGGTATCCAAAATACACCTATCCTTGATGAAGATTCCATTCCCAATCCTGTCATCCAAGATGAACCCCTCTTTGACCAAGACATTATCATTGATCAAGAAGTCCAAAACGATCAACTCCTTGACCTTTATTCCATTCATGATCAAACACTTGAAGATGACCCTGTTCAAGCTCCAAATATTGACACTTCCCAAAATGAGACAATTGCTCCCATGAGACACCTAGATGATCTTCCTCTAGAACAAAAGTATCCTATTAGACATATTTGCGAATGATCAAGCTATAGCTGAATTCACTAGACTCTATGACACTGACCATAAAGATGGTTTCAACATTGACTTAGAAGCACCAAAAAAACCATCTGAATCTGATATGTCACAAAATCAATCCAAAGATGTTACTCAAAAATATATCCAACAAGTCAGTGAAGTGACGACATCTTATCAACTAGGATCATATATCTTTGTCAGAGTAGGCTTTCTTGTAGATGAGGCAATACTAAGTAAGGATCTCTACATACACAATGATGGGTTTGCATCTTGCTTCCAAAATGAAAAATACCCCATCGCAAATAGAATATGTTAGAGCATGTGATATATCAAGGAAAAGGACTAGGCCTACACAAGCAAGGAATTCTAGAGCCAGTACAACTTCAGGAAAATTATCGACGTCAAGGTCTTGGCTATTCGTTAGGTAGAAAATCTAATGATGTTAGTGGTACCTCCTCAATATTGGGGAAACTTTATTAGATACAAACATCAAATGGGTTTGATGAGTAGTCTTTGTCATAAGGTTGCTTCCAACACTCCTTCCATCCACACCATAAACTGTCATTCCAATAAGCCTTCCATTTGGAATGAATAGAAAGATAATGATTACAAACTCAAAGTCAAATATCAAAGGCCATGGAATCAAACAAAAATCCAAATGAAAAAATGAAGTTAAAATGGATCCCAAGGAAAAAATGGATCAAGCAAAGAAAATATTCCAAATCCAAAAGTCAATCAAAATGTGGAGCCACAAGAAAAGAGGACTCCCATGTATAATAAATGTCCACCTCCTTCAAAATAGTCATCAAGCAAGACATTAAAAGTGTTGGTTCCAAACGCTATCCTAATCAAAATTCCAAACTCCGCTATCCAACACCCCAAGTTTGGAAAATAAAAAGTGATTCATCCAAACATCCCTTCCACATCTACCATCATCCATCATAATCCTACATCACATCCAACTTCTAAGACACATACCTCACAAATCCATCGCATCTTGGCAACAACTCTTTATCATAAGGACTCTCATGGCACTCTATTGCAATGTGCATATTCTGATAAGGCCAACTCTAGTATCAGAAAGGATCACAATGACATCAATTAGTTGTATGCAAGCATTATGATCATAACAAGGCAACTACTTCATAAAGGTCATTATTGGCATATCATGGCACCAGTCTCTACATCAACACCATCAATGGATTCATAATAGTCATTGATTAGCTAAAATATCAGGGCTGTCTAGAAAATACAAAAATACAGAAAAAAAAAAAGAGTCAAGAAAATAGCAAAGAAAAAAAATGCGTCCAAATAGTGAAAACCATTCTTATGGTGCTTTGGATAAGTACCATGGTGAAAACCTAGCAAACAGGTGTCATGTGTAAAATAAATTATCCATGTGGACCATTACACTTGGGGGCAAGTTGTCTCATCTCCCTTCGCATGAAATTTCTTACTACATTTCCATCTATCCATTTAATCCATATCATTTCCATGCATTTTCCCACCTACTTTGATCTTGATAAGGACTGGGGCACAAACACAAATTAGGCTTTGGACAAAACTCTTGACAGGTCTATCCTCTAGTTATATACCATTCATGAAATTTCGTGTCCTTTCCTTCATAGCATTATCCAAACCCATACCTTGGAGAAAAAAAATTATCCTTATGCGGCATAGTCCTTGGAGATCATATGATAATTCTTCCAGTCTCATATCTCCTATCTTTTACCCAAGTGACATATCATCCTTTCATACCTGTCACCTATCTTGGTTTTCCCTTGTCAAACAGTCTAAAGATCCTCCATTATCTGCCTCATCCTAACCAAGTCAAGATTCCAAATGCAATCAATTGTAATCCATGCAATCCACTCTTGTAGCCTAGTACATCATACAATTTTTTTTTGTCAACCTCGTCATCATCATCGTCATCACCCATCAATTAGTATTCAACTTGACTAGGGGCAAGATCATGTGTGTCCTTAGATTCTTGTGTGTAGGCTTCATTCACATGCATTTCTCACGATCCATTTCAAAACATGTCAAAAAAATCCAAAAAAATCAAAACATGTCAAAAATCCAAAAACATTCAAATAACACTCAAAAATCCTAAAAATAGAGTCCAAGTCTATTTGAGTTAATCAAGTCAATCTTTTGTCATTGTCAAACTACATTGCCTCTGTAACTAGATGTAGGAAAGGCCATCTATTGATGTGCCCCCAAGGCATTAGGTCAGTCATTTAGGCATTGTCAAATAAAATAATAATTCACCCCTTTGTCATTTCAACAAAGTCAAGCGTCATGTTTACGAGGTCAAATAAGTCAAATATAGTCACACTCAGACACTAGACAATTATTGAAATACATTCAAATCGCCAACCAACATACAATAGAGCCCAATCAATCATCAAGTCAAACATTAGTCAATTTCCACAATAGTTTCAACTTGGTCATTTTATGGTCCTCTTCAAGATGCATCCTTCTTGGAATTGGACCCTGTCAAAATATCATTTTCCTTTTCAGGATGTGTCCTTCCTAACAATAGGCATTTTCAAACCATCAAACCTAGATGCAACAATCAAATTGTCAATTTGTCAAACCATCAAAACTGTTAAATCTTCAAATCGACAAATCATCAAACCTATTCAATGATCAAATTGTCAAATCAACCTTCGACAAATATTGGCAAACATATTCAATGGCTGTTGATTTTGTTGGTCTATGTTGTCTTATCTTTTTATTTCTTTGTCTCTTGGTCAAATCGCCAACCAACATACAATAGAGCCCAATCAATCATCAAGTCACAACATTAGTCAATTTCCACAATAGTTTCAACTTGGTCATTTTATGGTCCTCTTCAAGATGCATCCTTCTTGGAATTGGACCCTGTCAAAATATCATTTTCCTTTTCAGGATGTGTCCTTCCTAACAATAGGCATTTTCAAACCATCAAACCTAGATGCAACAATCAAATTGTCAATTTGTCAAACCATCAAAACTGTTAAATCTTCAAATCGACAAATCATCAAACCTATTCAATGATCAAATTGTCAAATCAACCTTCGACAAATATTGGCAAACATATTCAATGGCTGTTGATTTTGTTGGTCTATGTTGTCTTATCTTTTTATTTCTTTGTCTCTTGGTCATGTTACTAGCTACCTCGAGGATGTCCCATGAACGATTTAGAGGTGTGACATCTGATGTGTCATGACTTATTTTTCCTTGCTTGTTGTCTTTGGTGTTTCTTGACAAAAAGACTAGGGAAACTTGGCCCTTAGTATGAGTTAGGACATTTCTTATCTATGACTATCTGTTTTCGCAAGTGGATGACCTTGCACACCTTTTTCTATGTCATATCAAGATGTTTTTCATCCATTTGTAACATTTTTACCGCCAAATGATGATTATGCAACACCTTTTAGTAATCTGGCAAATATTGAAGGTATCTTTCTCGTCCCATCATCCATGTCTTTCACACTAAAATTTCTTCTAGTCCTTCATCGTCTAGTCTTCTCATCCATTTTGAGAGCACACTAGTGTTCTTTGAACCCACTTGTCCTCTCGAGGGGGCATACCGCTAGGTAGGTGCATGAAGTTGGGTACCAATTTTCTGGCCACTTTTGAAAAAAGTTTTAAAAAACACGCTCGCATTATTTCACGTTAAAAACAAAGAAAAAAGTGAAAGTACTTGCCTTGGAATACCAACCCAAAGGCTTGGAGGGCATTCCCAACAAGGCCAAAGACGTGTTTTTGCAAATTCTACAATTTTTCACATAATCGGGTTCGTGCTCACCATCAAGATTGCATCTAGTTCAATATTGACAAAATCAAAAACATGGGTAATGTTAAGTTCTCTCTTTGCTATCCAACGATGTAATTTTTTTCACTTTTTGACAATGTTAAGCCTTCATCCATAATTTATTTTGTTTGTATGTCTATTTTTTGCCAAAAAGTAGTGTTTGGTGTTTTTTTTGTTATAAATTAACCGTTCATCAAAATTTCAAATAAATTGTATTTTTAGAAACTAGACTCCATTCTACAAATTTAAAAAAAGAAAAGAAAAAATCAATTATTTTCCAAAATTTGTAGGGGGAGCACGGCCAAAATTCTACTTTTCAGGAAGTGCCCACTTAGAGAATGAGTAAAAAATCAAATATTCATTAAAAATTTATCAAAAAAATTGTGCATCAACTAGATGTTGTTAGCTAACTTCTAACTGTAGTGATTTTAAAAATACTACAAAAAAGTTCACCATGCTCAGGTCGTACAAGAGTTGCTATGTTATGTTTTTCTTACAAAAACAACACCAATTTGTGTACATCCCTCTTTTGAACCCCTTAATCTCAACCATTTTCAAAATAAATTAGTAGTTTAGAAAGTAGACTCGTAGCACTTCGATCCTTTTTTTTGTTCCATCTCAAAATTTTGAGTGTAACTATCCTCAATTTCACGTCCAAGGTCAGCATTTCCTGATTTCAGAAAAAGAGTGGCCACTTAAGCCCCCTTTTTGGGAACCATCTTGGTGCACTTACCCCGCTATCTCCTCATCATTCTTCCTCATCCTATTTTGCACTGCGGCATATTTTTGACTTATTTTCTTTGTCACAATGCGATAAACTACATTATGACAAAGAGGGGAAAAATGTAGACACATAAAAATGGCCTAGACCTGCAAACCACATTCTCATATGTCAAACATCCTCCTCACATAATCAAATTATTTAATTATGTACTAATTTTATAATTCCTAATGGTTTCCTCTTGATTATTTAAATAAATAAAATTTATTTATCTATTTAAATACATCATTAATTCCTTATGTATTCTTATAATTAAATAAATTCCTATGATTTATTTAATTATTGTCCACCTTATCCACTTTCTCCATAATTAAATAATAATTATTAATTATTTAATTTTCTTAGATCAACTTTGCTTTTAATTTTAAATAAAATCATTTATGTAAAATTCCCCACTTTCTATTTTCCTACAAGTAAATAATTTAAAATAATTATTTACTATCACATGACCCCACCACTTTTGAATTAAATTAATTTTTAATTCAAAAGGTCAACTCAGTCTCTTAAATCAAATAATTTTAAATAATTATTTGATTTTCTAGTAGCTTCATTTTCTGTGCCCAATATCTCCTTGTCACATGCATTATGGGCCTTTGATTTTGATCTGTAATTAGAGGTTTAGAATTAACTTGCAAATTAACTTAAATTACAATTAATCCCAATCCAACAAAATTGCATGACTATGTTGTTTAACTGTTGAAATTGTAAACTAGGTTCACGTTTATATAGCTTAATGAAATTGACTAATTACTATAATGTTGTAATTAAAAATCAAAATAAGGAATTAAAACTGAAAGAATGAAAGACATGATAGAGAAGAATGAAAAGGCAAAAGAGAAGTTAACATAGGAGCTTGGTAATGGAGTTCATCCAATCAAGACTACATCTCCTGGTCCGCTTCTCAAGATAGACTGCTTTATTAATATTGCCAAGCAATGAAAATGCCTCGTTACAATATCCAACCTCCACCTACATAAGAATTTCTCATAGTCTCTCTCTCCTTTACAATTTTTGGTGTAATAATCTATGAATGTAGATCCTATACCTGCAAGAACACAACAAATGAACACATTAATAAGATCAAATGCAAGTTAGAATAGAGGTTCCCCATAAAATCCATTTAACCATATTCAAAATAGAAATAAAACAAGAACACAATGAAAGAAGATGAAAATAAGCTAAATCCCATTGAGAATATGCAAACTCTTAATCTTATGGGGGAGTTGGTACCAATTTGATGTGGAAATTGGCCCTTTCCCAATTCCTATGATGCAAGATTGATGTGTGTTGATGAATTTTGATGAGTGATCCACTTTGTTGAAGATTCAAGTGTGCTCCATGATGAAAAACCTGCATAACCTAGCTATGGATTCAAAAGTATGGATGAAGATTGCTAAAGATTTGAGCATAGTAAGTTTACTCAAATTGTGGATGATGAGATGAGGAGATTAGCCTCTTATTTATAGAATGCTAAGATGAAGAGATGATAAAAATAGAGCAATGTGGGACTAGCATTCAACCAATGGCAAGGTGCCACTTGTCAACATGTGAATGGAGGAAGCTTGAGCACATTTTGATCAATGTGCAAGTTTGAAATTTGAATTTGATGAGATGACATGTTTAGGGGGGATGAAAGATGAGTTAAATCCCAAGTGGGAGACATGTAAGAGACAATGTAAGAGCTTTAAATGCCTTGTTGGATGGACAAGTCATTTTGGGGGGAGATTTCAAACTTGAAGGAATATTCCCTTTTTGATGCCATTTTGAAAGTAAATAGAGAATTATTAAATCAAATAAATGATTTAATTGTGCAAGTTTCAAAATCTAGATGATTGGAGTGATTAGGATTAAATTAATCAAGATTTGACTAATTTAATGAGGGATTAGTTGATTTGACCATTTTGACTTAGATTTTTGGATTAATTTAAATAAAAAAGAGAGGAATAATGATTTAGATTTAATTAAATAGATATATTTTGATTTATTTAACTAAAGAGGGATGATGTTGGATTAAATTAGATAAATGTTTGATTTATTTAATTTAATTGGATGAACTTTAGAGATTTAATCAAATAATATGGATTATTTAATTAAATACAGATAGGAAGATGAAATGACCTAGCTAATTACACAGAGACAATGATTTAATTAAATTGAGGGATTTATTTAATTAAAATGAGAATTATGATGAATTTAATCAAATAAGGCTATTCGATTAAATGGTTAGACAGAGGAACAATTCAAGATGAAACAATGTTAGTAGATCAGGATCAAGCGTCCGATATCAATCTGTATATTTTCTATGTCTACATAATCAACACCTTTTAATCTCTCAAAGAATTCAAATTCTCCACCTTTCACAATAATTTCCCAATAATACAATTATTCTCTCCAAGAGAATTTTCAATGTCCTACAATGGAAAAATCCTTCCCCTTCTATACAAAATTATTGCCTAATATGGGGTATGTGTAGGATCATCATGGAAAAAATAGGCCCTTAAGTGGTGAAATATTTAGAAAAAATCAGAGTTAGGCAACTTGACATAAAAATTTGAATAAGTTATCTATATTATTTCAGAAATATGTAAGAATAGAATTTGTAGCAAATTGAATTTAGTTTCTAAACTACTAGGTTTATTTAAAAAATAAATATCTATTTGGAAAAAAATTGAAATTTCAATTTGTAGTAGTACTTAAATTTCAGGGAAAAAATAAGTAGGTGTATGTCTAACCACCCTAACCACAATAAAATGATAATATTTTTTTATAAGATTTTAGGTATAAGTAGAGGACTCATGTCCCGATGTGATGCATATTTTTTTTGTAATTTTTTTCCAAGGAAATAACTAATTATGAATTTTTTATTACAAATTTTAAAAAATATAAAAAATTTGTATGTTTGACCACATTAACTTGGTCAAAACTTCATAAAATTCATTTTTTTTTAATCATATAGTATGTGAAGCATAGAATGTGACACATATTTCAGATTTAAAAAATGTGATACCATTTGAAATCTATAAATATTTTTCAATCAGCCTATCAATCAGGACTTTAGTCGTAATTCAAATAGAAAATGAATAATAAGTATTTAAATTAAATTCAAAGTAAAACATAATTTATATTGGTGGAAAGCTGAGAATCTCCTTTAAAAACCCTTTTTGTTTTATTAATTTTGGGTAAAAAAAAAGTCGTCAGCCACATACCCTACACATACCCATCATATCACCACTTTTTGGCCCATTGTGATCCTACACATACCCTATGGTTCATAACCATATGATTTAATAATAACCCCATATCTCCCAATTTACATTACAATATATTTGAAATTCCTTTCAAAACTAATAAAAACCCTTATAAAATCTTGTAAAATAGTTTTTAAAAATATTTTAAAACCATTTTTGGGGACCCAGGCTTCATTATCGAGCTATCCTTTTGATTTGTTTGTGTTGTTTTATTTTATCATTTTGATCTTGAAAATATAGGGCCCCTCTTTCCATGGCCCACCTTAAAAACATAACAAAAGCAATATCTGCCAAGTCTTATCCTGAAAAAGATGTGTGGTGCATTGGTTGAGAGCACTAAATGGTGTTTGGGTGGTTGGAAGGTCAAACCACCCGACCACCTTTTAATAGAATTTGCCACCTTTTAGTTATTTAAATAAAAATACGCCCCATGTTTATAGCAAGGATCCTGCATTGCTTGTTGGTGGAGAAAAAAGATAAGAAGAGGGAGGTTTAGTGTTCGAACCCCCAACTAACTTTTTAGATGACAAACACATCCAGTTAAAGAAGATAATGGCCTGTTGCGTGGCATCCTAGCACGGGCCCACGTTGCACTTTCCTTTCAATGTTTTCATGACACATGCCACTACCTTATAGGTCCATGTCAACACTAGTGCCACATCAACAAATGTGCCATGTCAACCTACAACTATACCTACCACGTCAGCACCATGTGTCCCGCCATATCAGTTGTTGATGTCATTAGTCAATCTTCCTTTTCCAAACTTTGACCAGCGATATCTTTCACGTACGAGCTCTATTTTGTGTGATTCAAAATGTGTTGGAATCAACACGACAATCACTTCAGGGTATGTGTAGAATCATAATGGGAAAAAAAGTGGCGATATGATGGGTATGTGTAGGGTATGTGGCTGACGACTCGTTTTTACCCAAAATTAATGAAACAAAAAGGGTTTTTAAAGGAGATTCTTAGCTTTCCACCAATATAAATTATTCTTTACTTTGAATTTAATAAATAATTATTATTTATTTTCTATTTTAATTATGACTAAAGTCTTGATTGATAGGCTGATTGAAAAACATCTATAGCTTTCAAATAGTATCACATTTTTTGAATTCGAAACATGTGTCGCATCTATGCTTCACATACTATAGGATTAAAATATATATATGAATTTCATGAAGTTTTGACCAAGTTAAGGTGGTCAGACATACAAGTTTTTTATATTTTTAAAAGTTGTTAATTATTTACTTGGAAAAATTATAAAAAAATATGGATCACATTAGGACATGAGTCCTCTACTTATATCTAAAATCTTATTAAAAATATTATCATTTTATTGTGGTTAAGGTGGTCAGATAGACGCCTACTTCTTATTTTTTTCCCTAAAATTTAAGTACTACTGCATTGAAATTTTTAAATTTTCACCAAATAGATTTTTTTTTTGAAATAAACCTAGTAGTTTAGAAACTACATTCAATTTTCTACAGATTCTATTCTTACATATTTTTTAAATAATATAGATAGCTTATTGAAATTTTTACACCAAATTGCTTAACTCTGATTTTTTTGAATTTTTTGCCACTTAAGGGCCTATTTTTTCCATGATGATCCTACACATACCCTTCAAGTCGGCACTGTTTTTGCCAGATTTGGAAATGATCAAAGTTTTCGGTTAAGAGTACCTGATACCCTTGTTTGACCAAACCTTTGACTGAGCATAACTTCTGTATACGGATCCCTTTTGAGCCCGTTCAAGTTGTGTCAGGATCATGTCAACGATATCTTTCCAATGATGCTGATTTGTATAGATTTTGAGACCATGAAATTTTAGGTCTTTTGGATCCACCTGGATCATTCCTCCCTATTGAGAAGCTTTTGGACCACCAAAATTTTATTTTGTACCATCTGTCCACCCTGTTGGAATTCTGACCATTTGTCCCATCACAAACACAATGAAAAATGAAATAGCATTTTTGATGCAATAAACTGTATTCTCATCAATATTCACTGTCACATCCATCATCCACATAGAACTAACTAGTAGAAGAAAAAGCAACAGTATTGAATAAACTGATGTCAAGGAAAAATAATCAACTTGTTGAATCTCCTGAACAGGAACATTGTTAGAAAATGAATTGTTCAAACCCTCTTTTACCACCTCTGGTTGAAGGATTAATTGTGCTTGCAACCAATCCTCACTCTGTGTTATCTATGACACTGTATGATTATCAAATATTATTCCATCCTTATGCTTAGGATCACTAGTTGTGACAGACATAAGGGTTAAAGCATTGCTTGCATTTACAATCATCTTCATATGCCGTGTTTACAACAGATCTGTCATTCTTCATTTGATGAGCTTTTATAATGTATTCAATTCCATCCTTTTAAAAAAATGATACTTATTATGTTCCCTATAGAAAATGGCCTTTCTGTCATACAAATAAGGACTACCTAGAACCATCCCACAGATGTCAAGCATAATTACATCTAACTCTACCTCATCTACAAACTTGGATGTGATTGCAAATCAAAGTTTACATTGCTTTGACACATGTAGCCAAGCATTATCATGCACCCAACCCAATGGATATGACTTAGGATGAGGAGTTGTTTTTAATCTCAATTTCTTAACAACTTGTTCAGAGATTAGATTCACTTGTGATCCACTATCTATGAGTGTATCAATCTTACTTTGTTTTGCAATAGCCCTTATATGAAACAATTCATTCCTCTTACTTTCAACAGGTACTTCACTACACTTTACAGAAGAAGCATGGGAACTAGTACTGATAATAGGAATGTTACCTTTTATACCCACAACTATGATCTTGGTTTCATCATCAGAATCTAATCTGAGATCATGCACAATAGTTGTGATCTTTTGCTTACCCTTTCAATCCTTGAACCATTTCGGTTTCTAATTAGGATGCAATTTCTATTACTTTTCATCTTCGCGCTCTTTCTTCTTACAGTGTGAGCAATAAGGCTTATCCTCCTCTTTCTTTATAGTAGTTTTCCACTACATTTTCTCCTTCCCTTTCTTGCTCCCTTTGTGTTTATTGGAGTCCATTAAGAGACCATCATGGCTATTCCTCGAGCTTGTTTCCAGATGAATGGCTTGCACACTAACTTCATCAAGGTTAGTTGGATTAAACATAAGTATTGTATGCCTCAACTTTTCATGTAATCCACCTATATACTTTAAAAAAGTTTCTTGTGTATATAATGGAATGCCCAGAATTAAAGCTCCTTCCCTAAACTCCTGTGTATAATCTTGTACACTTTGTCCTTTCTCTTGCTTTAATGATTGCCAATTCATTACTGCTTTTTGCATATGACCTAATGGATATAACTATTTCTTTAATGCAGCTATAAACTCAAACCAAGAAGAAATAATTTTACCATATTGTCTTAGATCTTCCTGAGTTCTGCTCTCCCACCAGATTAAGGTTGTGCCTCCTAGGTGAAGAGTGGCTAACTAGATTTTTTGAGAATCCTTAGTAAACATCTGAATTCTACAATAAACTTCAATTTGTTTTATCCAATTATCATGTTTTTCTGCATCTAGTTCTCCATTATAGGTTGGCAAATCAAATTTAACATCAAGTTGTAAAAAAGGTGAATTTGATTCAAACTATATAGGTTTTTTCTTCTTAGGGGAAGAAGTAGAAAAAGAAAATCTAAAGAGGAGGAAGAAGAAGATGATGAAGAAGAAGACATGGATGGAGGTTCACAAAGGTCACTACCACCTCCTACTCCTTTATCTTTACCTTCTTTTGAAATGGATTCACCTTCATTCTTCTTTATGTTCTTGAGTTCCTTTTTCTTCTTTCACTCTTATCTCTCTTGGGAAAGAACTTCCACCATACCCTTCATTTCGAGAAATTATTTCTAGAAACCTTTCTCATCAAGCTCCATAAGACTTTGTTCAACTACCATTTCTGATCGTGGAAAAGACCTTCATTTTTCGATCTCAGGATTGAACTCTATAAGTGCACCTTCTCCTTGCTTCAATTTCAACCTGATTAACATTCACTTTTACAATTTCCTGTTAAGAAGCTCTAATACCACTTTGATCTATAATTAGAGGTTTACAATTAACTTGAAAATTAACTTAAGTTACAGTTAATCTTGATCCAACAGAATTGTGTGACTATGTTGAACTTAACCCTTGAAATTACAAACTAGGTTCACATTTATATAACTTAATGAAATTAACTAATTACTATAATGTTGTAATAAAAAATCAACATAAGGAATTAAAATTGAAAGAATGAAAGATACCTAGAGAGAGAAGAATGAAAAGACAGAAGAGCAGTTAACACATGAGCTTGATAATGAAGTTCGTCCAATCAGGACTACGTCTCTAGGTCCACTTCTCAAGGTAGACTACTTTATTAATATCGCCAAACAATGGAAATGCCTTGTTACAATATCCAAGCTCCACTTGCATAAGAATTTCTCATAGTCTCTCTCTCCTTTATAATTTTTAGTGTAATAATCAACACCTTGTAATCTCTCTCTCAAAGAATTCAAATTCTCCACCTTTCACAATAACTTCCCAATAATACAATTATTCTCTCCAAGAGAATTTTCAATGTCCTACAATGCCAAAATCCTTCCCCTTTTATACAAAATTATTGCCTAATATGGTTCATAACCATATGATTTAATAATAACCCCATATCTCCCAATTTACATTACAATATATTTGGAAATCCTTTCAAAACTAATAAAAACCCTTATAAAATCTTATAATTTAATAGTTTTTAAAAATCTTTTAAACCCATTTTTGGGGGCTTGGGCTTCATTATCGGGCTATCCTTTTGATTTGTTTGTGTTGTTTTAATGTTATTGTTTTGAACTTGCAAATATAGGGGGCCTCTTTCCATGGCCCACCTTAAAAACATAACAAAAGCAATATCCACCAAGTCTTATATCGAAAAAAGGTGTGTGGTGCATTGGTTGAGAGCACTAAATGGCGGTTGGGTGGTTGGGAGTTCAAACCACCCAACCACCTTTTAATAGAATTCGCCACCTTCTAGTTCTATAAATAAAAATAAGCCCCATGTTTATAGCAAGGAGTCTCCATGGCTTGTTGGTGGAGAGAAAATATAAGAAGAGGGAGGTTCAATGTTTGAATCTCCCAACAAAATTTTTAGATGACAAACACATCCGAATGGAGAAGATCACAACTTGCCACATGGCACCCTAGCACTGGCCCACGTGGCACTTTCCTTTCAATGTCATCATGACACGTGTCACTACCTTATAGGTCCATGTCAGCACCAGTGCCACATTAGCAAATTCACCATTTCAACCTACAACTATACCTGCCACATCAACGCCATGTGTCCTGCCATGTCAGCTACTGACGTCATCAATCAACCTTCCTTTTGCAAAATTTGACCAATGATATCTTTCACGTAAAAGATATATTTTGTGCGATTCAAAAGGCTTCAAAATTAGCACGACGAACTCTTCAACTTGACATTATTTTTTCCTGATTTGGAAATGATCAAAATTTTCAAATAAGAGTACCTAATACCCTTGTTTGACCAAACGTTTGATTGAGCATAACTTTTGCATACAGATCCCTTTTGAGCCCATTCAAGTTGCGTCAGGATCATGTCAGCAAGATCTTTCCAATGATGTTGATTTGTATATATTTTGAGACTAAAATTTTAGGTCTTTTGGATCCACCTGGATCAGATTTGATTTTGCTAAAATCAAATCTCAGCCCTCTATTTCAAAATTTACCCTAATGTTTCCCTAACCGTAATTGCTAGTTGTCACATTTAATTTCAACCTTTGATCTTAGGGCATTTCTCAACTGACAATATTGGCCATTCATCCAAAATTTACTTTTCTATAAAAAGGCAATGTCAACCTTATTTTTTCACTTCATGTTGGCATAACTTCATACTTCTGCATATTTCTTGCTTGCAATTTCTGAGTACATTTGCAACAATAGTACAATCCTTCAATATTTGCTTATGACATTATCATAGGTCAATATTTTCTCCCAAAATATGAGGGAAAAAATCATTTTATAACAAATGGAGAAGGGAAATGAAGGTCAATCATGGAGGGCATGAAGGTTGTTTGGTGAAATTATTCCTTTGTTTTATGCTATTTTACTCCATTGTACTTCATTGTTTAGCTAGGGTTTCATTTATGCATTTGATTTCATGCTAACCTAGATTTTTTCCATAGTTACAATAGTAATATGAGACTACCCCATACTTCATGCATGAGGCACCTAGCCATGCTACAAATGAGGCATACATACACTACTTGTAGGATTTGAACTTGTGATGTCTCTTTCAAGGGTACAATTTCTCCACCATTAGGCCAACTTAGAAGTACATTAGGCCAACTCAAGAGTACAGGGCAACTCAGGAGTACAAAGGAGATAATTCAATTACTAAAAATAAGAAGACATAAAGAAATGGGTATGTGTAGGATCATCATGGAAAAAACAGGCCCTTAAATGGCAAAAAATTCAAAAAAATCAGAGTTAGGCAACTTGACGTAAATATTTGAATAAGTTATCTATATTATTTCAAAATATGTAAGAATAGAATCTGTAGGAAATTAAATGTAGTTCCTAAACTACTAGGTTTTTTTTTTAAAAAAAAGTCTATTTGGTGAAAATTTGAAATTTCAATGCAGGGGTACTTAAATTTTAGGGAAAAATAAGTAGGTGTCTATCTAACCACCTTAATGACAATAAAATGATAATATTTTTTTATAATATTTTAGATATAAGTAGAGGACTCATGTCTGGATGTGATACATTTTTTTTGGAATTTTTTTCCAAGTAAATAATTAATTATGAATTTTTTATTACAATTTTTAAAAAACATAAAACTTGTATGTCTAACTACCTTAACTTGGTCAAAACTCCATGAAATTTCAATTTTTTTAATCCTATAGTACGCAAAGCATAAAATGTGACGCATGTTTTGGATTCCAAAAATGTGATACCATTTGAAAGCTATAGATGTTTTTCAATCAACCTATCAATCAGGACTTTAGTCGTAATTCAAATAGAAAATGCATGATAATTATTTATTAAATTCGAAGTAAAGCATAATTTATATTTGGTGGAAAGCTGAGAATCTCCTTTAAAAACCCTTTTCATTTCATCAATTTTGGGTAAAAAAAAGTGGTCAGCCACATACCCATCATATCGCCACTTTTTGGCTCATCATGATCCTACACATACCCAAATATGTGTTTAGTGTATCATAATCTAAGAATATTATTTCTTTCTTGTCATGGATATCTCCAATTTGGTGATTTTTCCTTTTCTAGAAAAAAGCTTGGTCAGGTGTACTTTTGCATATTCATTACCTCTGTACAAGGTGTTGGTGCCATGATTTTCTCATTATAGAGTACTAGGTGTGATAATTGTGCAAGATGAAACACATCTATATTTAGCGAGCGGTTTCTATGATGCATGTCGAGATTACCTTGGCATAGGGTTGGTTTATCAATTAGCAAGAGGTTCTCTCTTGCATGGAAATTTACATTGATTTGTTTAGTTCTACATAATATTTGAAGGTCTCAAAACTTCAATTTGGATGCCTTTAAAAGGATGCAGAGCTACACATTGGAAGCCCCATAAACATCATAGGCACAAAATATAGGAGGTCGTCACCAAGTCAAAAGGATGATCTGCAACTCTATTAGGTGGTCTCTATCTTTGTTTTTGGAGGAATAAAATTTTTGAGGCAGGGAGGATTTGACCTATGATTTCATCCACAAATCACAAATCTTTGTATGCGTGGGTTTTCTTGTTTGGTGAGAACCTTGAATTCCCTATGCATGCTATGGGTTTATTTGTTTATTTAAGCATTTCAATGACCTGCTATTGTGTTTTATCTAGTGAAAGACACGTCTTGGCCCTATGTAGAGTGTGTGGAAGTCATTTTATAAAGTGTGTAAATTCATTGATGGTGTGAGTTTCTTTTGGTACAAACCATGAAAAGTTTGTTGCAAATCAAATTTGGTGTTCTTCATACTGAAAGACCTTTATTGCATGTTGCAAGGTGTCAAGATTGAACACTGTGGAGGGGTTTAACTTTTTTTTACTTGAAGAAGAAGTTAAATTTGTGCAAATAAAATAGGAAAGCAAGAAAAAGAATAAGTTTGTAAATATATTTTAACTAGTTATTAGAGTTGTAGACCTAATCCAATCCATTGGATATATGTTTTCACATTAAATTATAAAGTATCATTTTTTCATTCCAATTGATAAGCTTATGTATTAAAATTATAAAGTGTCACAATCAAGAAGGAACCAAAAACTAAATCAAGAGAGGTGTAATTATATTGTATTTTTCACCTCCTCATTCCTTTCCCACTTTACTTTTATATTTTATTTCTACAAACAACTCTCATCAAAGCATGGGTTCACAACAAATAGTTACTTTTTTAACACCTTTTAACTATCACAAACAGAAACTGAAATCAAAACTTTTTTTTATAAAAAAAATTCTATATAGGGTAACTATGGGTGTCATGCCCTAAATTTTTCTACAAACCAAACCCCCAATTCTTTGTTAAACTAAACAACTCAACTAGAGATAACAAGAAAACATGCTCTTCACACTTGTGATGACATCAAGTTAACGATTCCATCACAAACAACATTAATAAATCAAATATCAAAGAGGCAAAATGATCAAGCAACTCTCTGCACTCCATGAAAGAAGAGTTTTAAAGAGGAGGGTATGTGCAGGATCATGATGGGCCAAAAAGTGGTGATATGATGGGTATGTGTAGGGTATGTGGATGACGACTTTTTTTTACCAAAAATTGATGAAACGAAAAGGGTTTTTAAAGGAGATTCTCAACTTTCCACCAATATAAATTATGCTTTACTTTGAATTTAGTAAATAATTATTATTCATTTTCTATTTGAATTACGACTAAAGTCCTAATTGATAGGCTGATTGAAAAACATCTATAGCTTTCAAACATTATCACATTTTTTGAATCTGAAACATGTGTCACATTCTATGTTTCGCATACTATAGGATTAAAAAAATAAAAAAAGAATTTAATGAAGTTTTTGTTAGTGTAGGTTTTTATTCCTAATTGGGTTATTTATTTTCCTATATTCCTAGTTTTTTCCTACAGTTTAATTAAGCTTGCTTAGGTTATATTGTGTGAGTATTAGTCTATTTATACTCACCTTGTTAGTGTGAAAGGGGTACTTTATCTAACTAGTTCATTCTTAACTAGTTCTCTTCACACTAGCTTAACTTTACATAGGGATATGGTGGTTGAGCCTTTAATGACATGAGTTATAACACCTCATAGGATGCCATCACTTGTCATAATTTGGTTGCATCTATCTCTCCCCTTGGCCTATATAACCAAGTTCTTTCCTTTGTAATCTCAAACTGAATATGTCTTTTCTTTTGCATCCTCATAATGTTATTTTGCTTCTGGAGAATTTGCATTACTCTTGTGGAGACTAAATTTGTGTTGCTATTTTGATCTTGGGTGATCCCACAATAGTGGTTTACAATTTTTGGCCAAACTAGACACTGAAATTATTATTTTTAACTAAATCTTCACATTCAGGAACCTATAGCGGCTAAACCGTGAGGAATTTGAAGATGATGCAAACTAGAGTCTCGTCACATTTTTTCTATAGATTCTAAAAATATTTTTTTCAAATTTTTTGGAATCAGATTGCACATCTTTTTCCATTTCCCACAAAAATTGGTTTTTTTCATAAAACAACATTTTTAAAAAGTGGCGCACATCGTATAACGCATAACTTTTTTTCCATGAAGGATAAAATTCTAATTCTTTCGAATTTAGATTTGTAACTCTGATATCTAGTGCTTCCACTTGGTTAGATAATTTTTTATTGAATATTTTTTCTTTAATCAAGTTTCGAAGTCAAACCAATTACAATTTAGACATAGCGTGACTATATAACACAACTTTTTTTATGTATATTGAAATTATTTTTTTTTTGTTGAATCAAGGACTTCAATATCTGATGCACTCATATTTTTCATTTTTTTTTTGATAATCTGCTATTTTTCCACATGTGTAGAACATAGACCTTCATTTTCGATGAAAAACCTATGTTTAGTAAGACTAAAAAACCAAATACATAATAAAACCAAAACATATTAAAATTATATTCATTGGATAGCTTGTTCTGAGGACTACCTGATTCCATTTAGGTTTGTGAAGATTCCTCCATTTTCATCCTCAACCCGAGCTCCGAAGTGCCAAAATTTAGGTTTTTTTTGTGTCTTAGGGGGGGATGAGGCATAAGGGGGGTTCGTATGAACCCCTAGGGGTTTGAGTGAACCCCAAGGGGTTCGCTTGAACCCCTTCACTATGCATTTTTTTTTTTGGCGGGCAAATTTCAAAGGGGTTTGGTCGAACCAACATGTTCATACGAACCCCCAAAAACACATATTTTTCCTTGGGGTCATTTTTTGTGAGTTTTGCTTCCTCACTTGAATTGTAAACCACTATTGTGGCTTGACCCTCTTGTGTGATTTTCTTTCATAGTTTCATATCTATTTATTTGCACTAGTTTTCTAGGTTATTCATCTTTTTAGATTCTAACATGGTATCAGAGTTGTTCTAGTGCAATATAGATTGTAGTTTCCTTATTTGAGAGTTTTTTGGGGGCTAATAAGCTTTGTTGCAATTTTCTTCAAAATCTCGTACACTCTTCTCTTACGTTTTCGAACGATTTGAAGAATCTGAAAGAATTTATGAAGATCTTGTTAAAATTGTAGGTTTTAGCATGCCTTTTCTTGACTTAGGTAGCTGATTGAGCCTTTATAGGCCATTTTTTCATTTCTGGGGTCATTTTTTTGCTATTGAGAGCATTATTTTACACTAGATCTACATTTTTTGTACAATTTAAATAAAATCCGCCATCTGGGTTTTTTGCGCAGAATAAAAAAACCATCTGGATCATTGCTAGTTTTTGTATACAGGTTATATATTTTGAAAAACCTGAAAATCAATGTTTCAGTAGACCCCCTCTCCGTTAACAGTTGCAGATTTGAAAGCTTTTTTCAAACGCTTCGTTCTCACTCATACTAGCTCCTTTTCTCAAGATTTTTTTTTAATTTGGGCTATTTTCTCGTGCTCTTTGCACTAGTGCAGGTGTTTTTTGGTTTTGATGCAGTGATTTTTCAGAAATTGTAGATTCTCACCTGTGACACTGCACAGTTCTCATTTTGGAAAATTCGGAGACTCATAACTTTCTCATACGATCTCGAATTGAGGTGATTATTTTTTTGAAAGTGCATTATTTTTCAAGTAGAACACAATGGTGTTGTTAGTTTTACTCATATTAGCTCCAATTTTATAATTTCAGCATACACCCAATGTGTGAAAATTTTGTAAAGCATTGTGATCAAGACCACTAATTATTATTGCTAGTGGAAGTTTTAAATGCACTGATTGTAAAATGCTAAATCATATTTGCTTTGGGGGTTTCTTTCTTTGAGTTAAAAGGGGGGGTTGTCTTGTGCATGTTCTCTTCTTTTCAACATCTCTTTTTTACATTTCTTCATCATGGATCAAACAACAGTACCCATATTAACTCCTTACAACTAATTTGAGTGGAAATCACACATGACAATCTACTTAAGGAAAGTTGGATTACATAGGATAATAATGGGACTTGAAACCGAACCTACTAAAGATGAAGATAAGCCTAAGTGGTTTAACAAATGTGATGAGGCCTATGGAAAATTGTGTTTGCTTGTTTCTCCTAATTTACTATTCCACATTGAGTCTTTAAATTCACCAAATGAAATATGGAAAAGGTTAGAAATACTATTTGGCACACAAGATTCAATGAGGGGTCATATGTTGGAAAATGAGCTAATTAGTTTAAGTCTAGACAATTTCAACACAATTCAAGATTTTTTCACAAAATTGAAATCACTAAGGCTACAGTTAAAACAATGTGGTATTGATAAGAAAGATGAACAACTAATTCTTAGTATTCTCTCTAAACTAAGTTCAAAATATTTTGTCTTTGTTTCTACCTTCTATGCTACGAAGGGTGCACTGGGGACACAGTTCACTATGCCATCTTTGGATATTTTGCTATCTCTCTCACACAAGAACAAGATAAGCTAATCCAGATGGGCACTCTTAAATCCTCTAAGTCACATGCCCTGGCTATCAACCAAGCTACAAAAGAACAAAAAGGAAAAAATAGTAATAATAAGAATAAGAAACAAAAGAATAGCAAGGAGAAAAAGGATTAGATTCTAGTTGCTTGAAAAGAAACCAATGAGACCCAATCTTCTAAGGGCGAAAATCCTAAGAAAGAGAAGGTCAAATGTGCCTATTGTAAGAAACTCGGTCATGATGAGCACAAGTGTTTGAAGAAACAAGTGGATCATTTGACACACATTCTTGAGAAGAATAATCTCAGTGTTCCTGATTCCATCAAATAGAGTTCAGAGGAGGGTTCTCACAAGACCAAAGACAATAGTAAGGGGAAAGGAAAGGGAAAGGCCCTTGTAGTTTTTGCTTCTCCACCATCCACATGGGTTCTTGATTCAGGTGCTTCACACCACATGACTTCAACTAAAGATGAAATTGAATCTATGGAGCCATGTTCTATGCCTTCCATTCTGATGGGTGATGACACTCCACTTGAGGTATGTGGGAGAGGGTCTGTTGATATGGGGGATGGCACATTTCAGGATGTTCTTTGTGTTCCCTCATTATCAACTAATATCCTATCTATCTATCAAATCACTCACACAGGTACATGTAAGAGAGTTGAGTTTACTCTTGATTTAGTGGTGATTCGTGAGATGCAGAATGATTCTACAGTTGTAGTTGGGAGAGAAGATCATTAGTTTTGACTTTATTTTTTCTCTCACTTTGTTCCCGATCCCCCCTCGACTATTCTACTCACTCATTTAGATGATGTGATTAATTTATGGCATCAACAATTTGGACACTTGAACTACCATTATTTGTAGCAACTCAACAAACAAGATATGGTTATAGGATTGCCTATAGTTTTCTTTTCTAAAGGTGTTTGTCATGGTTGCATTCTTGGCAAACATCCTGAAGAGAAGTTTGAAAAAGGAAAAGCTTGGAGAGCCTCACATCTTTTGGAGTTAGTACATAGTGATTTGGCAAGGCCATTTCCACAACCATCTTTCAGTAAAGCTCGATATGTTTTGGCATTCATTGATGATTTTTTCAGGTACACCACTGTGTACTTTCTCAAGCAAAATTCTGAAGTCTTCGATTCATTCTTGGAGTATAAGGATTTTGTAGAGAAACAAACTAGAAAATCTATCAAAGTTTTGCGTACAGATAATGGGGGGGAATATGTCAACCACAGATTTGTGCAGTATTGTGCTTCATAGGTCATTCATTTTTAGCATACAGTCCGCTATAGTCCTCAACAAAATGGAGTTGTAGAACGAAAGAATTAGTCCTTGAAAGAGATGGCTAATTGTATGATTCCCTCCAAGTCTTTGGAACCACCTTTCTAGGAAGAAGCCATTAACTATACGTGTTATATCCAGAAATGTGTTCCCCATAAAGTTGTGAAGGGGGTAACTCCTTTTGAAGCTTGGACCTATCGAAAACCGTTAGTTAATTACTTTTGACTATTTGGCTCTAAAGCATGGGCTCACATTCCAGTAGAGAAATTTAAGGCTATGGATCCGTAGAGCAAGCCTTGCATATTTGTTGGTTACCCAAATGATGTCAAAGGCTATAGGATTCTTCATCCTACCACACATGAGTTGTTCATTGAGAGGAGTGTTCAAGTTGAGGAGAGTACTTCTAGTACTTCTCTCGACACTTCTCCTACCACCATTAGCTTGGAGTCCTTGTATCATGATGATAGTTCTTCAGAGGTTCATAATACTTTAGATCATGATGAGGAGTCTTCTTCCTCCACTTCAGATGATGATACTGATCATGAGGATGCAAATAGTTCATCTTCAGAGGGTGATGATTCTCGTCCAAATTCTCCTCCTTCTCCAGCCATAGGGCCTCTTTGGGCTCGTCAGACTTTGTAGTTAGTAGGTGATTGTGTAGGGGATCCATTAGATCACAGGAGAACAAGGTCATAGTTTTAGGATTCCCCACATGCCTTTCTTGCTCCAGCTTCTGATCCACAAACTTTTCGGGAAGTTTTTGGTGTCCTTGAGTGGGATGCATCCATACAGGAAGAGTTCAGTTCCTTGGAGAGGAACCACACCTGCCCGATCTTGTCCCACTTCCTAAGGGAAGACAACTTGTTCGATGAAAGTGGGTCTTTTGAACAAAATATGTAGCAGATGGGTCGATTGACAAGCATAAGGCTCACTTGGTTGCCAAAGGATTCTCCCAAGTTCCAGGGATTGACTACTCTGAGAATTTTGCACCAGTCGCCAAAATGAATTCCATCTGACTTGTTCTTTCCATAGCTGCAGCACATAGATGGGATGTTCATCAGATGGATGTGAAGAGTTCTTTTCTTCACGGTGATCTTTAGGAGGAGATATACATGGAGCAATCACAGGGGTTCATTCAAGATTCTTCACTTGTGTGTTGTCTTCGAAAGTCTCTCTATGACCTCAAATAGGCCCCTTGGGCTTGGTATGCCAAGATGGACTCCTTCCTTTTGACAATGGGGTTCAATTGATGTGATTCTGATCCTAATGCCTACATATTGCAACAGGATGATACTCACACCTTCTTGGTTCTCTACGTTGATGACTTGTTGATCACAGGGAGTCACTCATCCACTGTTCGGGCAGTGAAAACTTCCCTTCATGATCAATTTTCAATGTCAAACTTGGGCTTGTTACACTACTTCTTGGGGATTGAGATCACTCATTCTTCCTTAGGTATCAGTCTTGCACAGTCTAAGTATGCACTTGACATGCTCTAGAGGTTTCACATGGCTGATTGTAAGCCTGCTCCAACTCCATTTTTGTTAGGGGTCAAACTTGAGGCTAAGTGTTCTTCACCCTTGGTTGATGGCACTTTGTATCGACAACATGTTGGTAGTCTCATCTATTTGACTCATACAAGGCCTAAAATTTTATATGCAGTAGGCATGGTCTCTTGATTCATGCAGGAGCCACATGAGCTGCACTGGAAAGAAGCTAAGTGAATTCTTCACTACATAAAGGGTACTCACAATTATGGGACTCATTATGTAGCGGGCATGGATTTTTCCTTGGTGGGACACACAGATTTAGATTGAGCAGGCGATTCTCAAGATCCCAAGTCTACTTTAGGGTATTGCTTCTCCCTTGGTTCTAGTCTAGTTTGTTGGTCGAGCAAGAAGCAATATGCTATTGCTCTTTAATCTACAGAGGCTGAGTATCGAGGAGCAGTTAATGCTACTACGAAGGCCATCTGGCTTTAGAACATTCTCACTGAGTTTAGAATTCCCTTTTAGAAGCCCAGTCATCTATTGTGACAACCAGAGTGCGATTCAAATCTCTCACAATTCGGTCCATCATCAGTGAACCAAGCACATTGAGATCAGCATGCGCTACATTCGAGAGCTGATTCATAGTGAGATCATTGATCTCAAGTACTGTTTGACATCAGATCAGACTGCATACATCTTCACCAAACCCTTCAATAAGAGCAAGTTCCTTCATTTGTGAGCTTTGCTTGGGGTGCGGTTGTTGTCATCCATGGGGGGGCTACTTAGTCCCTCTTTTCTTCCTTTCATCTCTCTTTTGGGGAGGAGTTTTTTCCCACTGGGTTTTCTCCTTTTCTCTAGTTGTGAGATATTTTTTTGCATTGCATGGGTACCTAACATGGCCTCATTTTCTGGGACCCATCTTCTTTTACATCCTCCTAAGTTGTGCTTAAGGGGGGGTGTTAGTGTAGGTTTTTATTCCTAGTTGGGTTATTTATTTTCCTATATTCCTAGGTTTTTCCTACAGTTTAATTAAGCTTTCTTAGGTTATATTATGTGAGTATTAGTCTATTTATACTCACCTTGTTAGTGTGAATGGGGTACTTTATCTAACTAGTTCATTCTTAACTAGTTCTCTTCACACTAGCTTAACTTTACATAGGGATATGGTGGTTGAGCCTTTAATGACATGAGTTGTCACACCTCATAGGATGCCAACACTTGTCATACTCTGGTTGCATCTATCTCCCCCCTTGGCCTATATAACCAAGGCATTTCCTTTGTAATCTCAAGCCGAATGTCTTTGCTTTTGGAGCATTTGCATTACTCTTGTGGAGACTAGCTCTGTGTTGCTATTTTGATCTTGTGTCATTTTCTTTCATAGTTTCATATCTATTTATTTGCACTAGTTTTTTGGGTTATTCATCTTTTTAGATTCTAACAGTTTTGACCAAGTTAAGGTGGTCAGACATACAAGTTTTTTATATTTTTAAAAAGTTGTAATAAAAAAATCATAATTAATTATTTACTTGGAAACAAATTACAAAAAAATATGCATCACATCAGGACATGAGTCCTTTACTTATATCTAAAATATTTTTAAAAATAATTATCATTTTATTGTGGTTAGGGTGGTCAGACAGACACCTACTTATTTTATCCCTGAAATTTAAGTACTACTACATTGAAATTTCAAATTTTCACCAAATAGATTTTTTTTTTTAAAACCTAGTAGTTTAGCAACTACATTCAATTTTCTACAGATTCTATTCTTACATATTTTTGAAATAATATTGATAATTTATTCAAATTTTTACGTCAAGTTGCCTAACTCTAATTTTTCTGAATATTTCACCACTTAAGGGCCTATTTTTTCCATGATGATCTTGCACATACCTAGGAGGAAGGAGTAACTTCCTTCCAAAACTAACTCAACTAACTAACTACTTCTGAATTTTTCCACTTGTAAAATAGTGTTATGGTCAAGAATTGAAGTTGAAATTTCTAATGATGAGGCTAAAGTAAAATGGTTTAACAAAAGTGAACAGATTTTTTTTTTCTGTCTTACATTTTCTCTTGAAATCCTCTTTCATATTTCCGATTTAAATACATCCATTGAAGTTTGGATGTAACCTTAGATAAAATCTTTGGGAAGTGAGATAAAATGAAGAGTTATGTGTTAGAGAATGAGCTAATAAGTTTGATCCCTAAGACATTTGATACCCTAAAATAATTTTTCACTAAGTTTAAGTCAGTGAGAAAAATGATTACCAACTGGTACTTTACATACTCTTCAAACTAGGTCCTGAATATTATGTGTTTGTGTCTACCTTCTACTCCACCAAAAGGGGTATTGGAGCCACATGTAAAACACCTTCTCTTGATGAATTTATTGTAACTTGATTGGCAAGTATGATAAGTTTATTCAGATGGGAACAATGAAGTCTTCAAAGCATCAAGCTTATCTTGTATCTTAGTTTGCAAGTTCTCAATGAACATTCGTTGAAGGTGAGGATCAAGAATATTTACGTCGATTTGGGAATAAAGCGATTGGTAGTGTGAAATGAAGTACCTTTTTCTTCATCCCTTTGCTTACATTTCATCAAATTAGCTAAAGTCATCTTAGAAGTCATATGCACTTGGAAATGGTTTATAAAGGCCTCAACAAGTTCATTGAATGAACAAATTGAGTTGTTCGGTAATGAGGAAAACCATTCTAAGGTGGTGTCCTTCAAGGACCTAGGGAAAATCTTAGCCAAGAGCTTATCTTCAAGGACAAAATCACTACATAGGCGGTATAAGAAGAAACATGGTTAGAAGGTTCTCCTTTCCCCCCATATTTTTCAAACCTATGAATCTCTAGACCATGTGGTATCAACATTCTCAATATCTCCAAGGATAAGGGATTTATTTTGACATAGTATGTAGGTTGGCCATTTTGATTTTGGTTTATGGTGGAGATTTTCTTTTGAAGGCATGAAACATTTTGCAAAAGTTGGTTGAGAATGGCATCAATAGTTTTATTTTGAGATGGAGGTGAATATGGTGGAGGTGTATATGTGTTCAAGGGGGAAGTGAATAGAATTCTTATGGGAGGTAAAATCATAGGAGATATGACATGTGATGTCACAAAGGTACAAGTATTGCTAGCAAAAATACCCAAGGTAGGAAAGACATTACTAGTAGGTTGCATATTTGTTGTAACTTGAGGGTTGGTATAGGTAGGGATAGAGGAAATGGTTGTGGGAGGAGGAATTTGGGTTCCTTCTTGACTTTGGACATTGTTTGGAGGTGGAGCACAAGTAGTTATTGAGATAAAGTGTATTCCAAAAATCTGAGCTAGGTTACACATAAGTTCAACTCCTTCTTCACTTTAAATCATGTGATGTATGCTATCTATGGTATGAATAGCAGTGGTTGAAATTATTTTAGTACTTAGTTGATGTTGTAGGTTTGCTAAGTCTTCGTGGATTTGGATTATGTTTTCTTCTAGAACACTAGCAACCATTGTTTCAAAACTTTTCACACTACTTGAAGGCAAAGAGTTGTTAAGGGTATGGTCCATACCTAGTGAACCAATGTCAACACTAGGAGTGAAAGAGCTAGATAACCCAAGATCCATGACGATTGTGCTATCACGAGATGACATGAGTCTCAAACTTTGTCTCACTATAGTATTAGCAATAGGACACCAAGTTGTAAAGCTCATGCAAGGGACAATGAATGAATGCTAGATAAATACAATGAACACAAGATAAATGATATTCTCTAATTTTTATTCAAATGAATTTAAGCTAGATGCAATGAAATGAATGAAACAAAAACTCTATAATTTGAAACAGAGATCTAACAATAGCAGACAAAAACACAAAAACAAGGTTTTTAATGTTGTAAAATGAAAATTTAGATCTAAAATGGGACTAAATCACCCAAAGGGGCATATGAGTCCCAATCATATATTTTCAAGGATTCAAATGTTGCAAAACAACCCACACATAATACCCAGAAATTAGGTAAAACAACAAGCCCTAGGACTAAATTTCCCAGAGGGGCATATGAGTTCCAGATTAGGGTTTCCACACTAATTTCAGCAAATTCTGACTAAATTTTATGTTTTCTACTTTGAATGTTTTCTAGAAAATGTGCAATTATATATTTGAAGTGAAATTCAATTATGCAAGATGCAAAAATGCAACCTATATGCACTTTCACTAATACAAGATTTAGAAACTCTAGTTGTAAATTAACTAATGCAAGACCTAATGCAAAATTAATGTAAGCTAGATCTAAGACTATGATGCACTCCAAATCAGAAAATAAGGTGTTCTAAAGGTTAGGTTAACCAAAATGAGATGTTAGGAAATTAGGTTGTTCCACCTTTTAGGAGATGGAAAACAACGGTAGGGTTTTAGGACCTTTCCACATATTTCCTTCAAATTTCATTCAAGGAAACCTTAGAGATCTCAATCTAGAGATGGAATGAGGGAAAGAGATCTACAATAAGATGTCCTAGGGTATTATTAAAGAAAATAAGGTGGTTCACCAACAAGCAAATTCTTGGAAAGAAAAGGAATGTAAATGACATGCAAAACCTAATGATATGACCTAGAAAATGAACTCAAATCATAATAACAAACTGGAGATAAACAATTGTGCACCTAGAAAACTGAAGAGGCTTGAAACATGATTTGAAATCTTGAAAATATGACTGTTGATCTACATTGGGACTCATACACCTGCAGGGGTGATTTTTTCCCAGTTTAGGGTTTTGAGCCGAAATTGAAATCTAGAACTGCTAAACTAGGATTTGCAAAAAATGCTTGAAATTTTGTATACCGGGAGTCATACACCACAAGTGGTGATTTAGTCCCAATATTAAGGTTGATCTAAAACTTTGATGTCCTCTAGTGTTTTCCTGTAGCTTCTCTCCTATAAAATATCCAAGTCTGAAACACTGAATTGCAACCTATAGGTCACTTTATGTGATCTTGCAATGTAGATGACAACTTTAACAACTTTGCAATTTTGACAACTTTCTCCAATCTTTCTCTTCAATGGATCTTCAACCTAAACCACATAGATCTGCAATCACACATCAGGGATAGGGAAAAGAAAAATCGTTAGTGGATAGGGGTTTTACTTGGTCAAACCTCATTTTGGTAATCAAACCTCAAAATGAAATGAAATAGAAAGAAGGAATGATGAATGAACAAATAAGCTATGTTGCAACTCACCAAACCCTTGAACAAAAGGTTACAAACTTGTATGTAATGGATAGCATGAATGTAGATCTTGACTCTTGATTATATGCTATAGATATTGAATTGGATGCTTGCTTGAATCATAAGAACCTACATCACAAATGTTAACTTAAAAAAAAACATGATGCATGATGACTTTGACATGATGCTTAAACCTTGAATAATGCTCCAAAATGCTTGATAAATAGCTCTTGAATGATCTTGAATTGCTAGAATGCTTGAATGCTTATATTAAAGTTTTGAGGAGAAAATATGTGAATTAACCTTGTATTTATACTTGTTTATGCCAAATTTCCTAAAATTACAACACCACAAGCCGACAAATTGGATCTCGAAGAATAAAACCCTTCCAAGAATTGAATTCAAAATTAGGTCCACGCTAAGCGAGACTCATATGCTAGTTGGGGTGTATGAGTCCCAATAGGCTAATCTTGGGACACAAATCTCAATAAATATTTAGGTTTATGCTAAATTCAAGACCGGGCCCCGAAACCTAGGTGGGACCCATACGCCTAAGGTGGCATATGAGTCCTAGATCACTAAATTTGGGCCATACAATCCAAAATCACTGAATTATGATTGGTCATTACATAGGTGTAAAGATTATTCTCGAAAAGATACATTAATTAATCCTTGTGGATGCAAAATAGGACCAAATAAGGCATAAAGAAGCCCAATTTTAGTAGGGAGGACCCAAACAAGTGTGAAAATGTTGAGGGATACATTTTCCTACACTACAACATATAAAGAAGACGAAGGAGAAATACAAATTTTCAATCCTAAATATATTTTAGATGATGATAATTCTACATCCCTTGTGCTTGAAGATGGGTCTTTATCCCTTATTTATGAAGATGACTCTCTCTCATAAGTGAATGATTTTTTTCAGAAAAATATGGCTCTCTTTCATGCATTGAAATGGGATACCAAAACTTTCCTATTGCAGGAGGTTGGTCACGAGGTCTAGTCTCCCCCACCCCCGTGGTACCAGAGGACGTGTCGCGCCAGCGCCATGGTCACGTTAAAAAGTTTACCAGGCGCACTGCAGTTTATAGGGGGTCATGCTACCTGATTCCTGTAGTCTAAAAAAAAATATAAAAAATGGGATACCAAAAGATGGTTGCAAGTGGCCATTTTTTTTCTAAAATCAATAAAAAGTAATGTTGGATGATAAATTGAAGATAACTATGCTCAAAATTTATAGACATGACAAGAATAAGAGTCAAAGCACAATGCATCTAGTTTTTAAACTACTATTTTGTTTGAAAATTGGAGATTAAAAGGCTCAAATAGTGGGAGCACATAAATTTCTCTTTTTTTTTCAAAAACATAACATAGCATTTGATGTGCTTACTCTAAAATGTTTTTTTTTTTAGTATTTCAAAAATTACTTTGGTGAAAATGTATCTAACATCTTGTACTTTATGCATAATTTTACGGAATTGTCTATGTAGGTGACAAATTGCACCTTTGACCATATTTATTAATTAACTGAAAATAAAAAATCCTTCAATTTTTATTTTCAATTAATTAATAAATACAGTCAAAGGTACAAATTGTCACCTACATAGACATTGCCTAATTTTATTACTATTTTTATGGATATATTATTTTTAACTAATTTTTAAAGTGGACACATCCTAAAAGATGAAAAATTGAACACACTTCACCCTAATTTTGTTTAAAACTAATAATTTTTTTTTTAATGAATTTGTATAGAATAGAGTCTAGTTATAAAAATATAATTTATTTCAAACTTTGTTGAAAGGGTAAATATGAAACCAAAATTACCATACATAAGTTTTTTTAAAAAAATTGAAACATTAGAGAAAAATAAATTAAAGAATCAAATATTAACATATTTGAAGTATAGAAAAAATTACATGGTTAGAAATCCAAGTGAGATCTTGATATTATTGTGGTGTTTTTCTACTCAACAATGAAAGATGTACAAACTTGATGGATAGCATGCTCAATATTTAGTCATTTTTTGCAATTTACAAGAAACACATGCCTTTAGGCATAGATATGAAAGACCAAACCTTTTGATTGGATTCACTTGAAGTAAAATCCAACAATAAAGTTTTTTAAATACCAAAAATAGATAAAAACATGAGTGTGTTATAGCATGCTCACATTGTAGTACACTTGTGTTATAACATCATGTGAACAAAAAATATATTTCTCTCTTTATCCCTCTCTTCCTCTTTTATCTCTACCTCTATCTTCCTCTCTCTCACTCTCTCCCCATCTCTTTATTTGTATACATCCATATCTATATCTCTATTTTCCTCTCTATCTCTCTTTCCAAATTTCTCCTTATATCTATCCCTCTCTTTATCTTTATCTACTTATCTCTATATCTCTTTCTAGCCCCATCTCACTCCCCCTCTTTAAATATATCTCTCCCTCCATCCATCTCTATATGTACCTCTCTTTATATTCCCATATTTCCCTATCTCCCCCTCTCTGTATCTCCATCTCAATTTGTCTATACATACTTCTCTCTATCTCATACCATCTCTATTCCTTCTATCTCTCTAGATCTCTCCCTCTATATATATTTCTTTCTAGGAGCTCTCTCTCCATATCCATGTCTACCTCTATCTTCCTATGTCTCTATATCTCTACATATCCCTCTCTATCTTTCAATATATCACTATATGTATCTCCCTCTCTCCCTCTCTATTTATTGAGATCTTTCCCAATCTCTTCCCCTCTCTCCCTTTATAGACCTATATAGCTACCTATATCTCTACCTCTCCCTCCCTCTTTGTCTTCCCATATTTTCCTATCTCTTCATTCTTATATCTCCCTCTATTTTTGTATATGCACACCTATCTCTCTCATCTCTCTTCTCATATTTACCTATCTCTTTATTCCTCTCTCTCCATCTCCCCATCGCCATTTTTCTATCTATCTCTATCTTTATGTATGTCTCTCTCTCTATTTTTGTGTCTCTTTCTCTCTATGAAGTTATCTCTTTGTATCCCTCTTTATCTCTTTATATTTTTTTGCTTGTTTCTATCTATATCCCTCTCTCTTCCCATATTTCCCTATGATCTCATCATCCTCTCTCCCTCTCCCCATCCCTATTTATCATATATATCTCTCTCTCCCTATATTTTGCTATGATCTCTCCTTCTCTCCCTCTATTTGTCTATCTCTAGACCTATCTATCTCTGCCTCTCTGTCTTCCCATATTTCCCTATGATCTTTCCCTCTCTCCATCTCTATTTTTCTATCTCTAGACTTATCTATCCCCTAATTTCTCTTTCTATCCCACTCTTTATCTCTCCATCTATATTTTTTTTCTCCCTATCTCACTTCTCGTTATATATCTCCCTCCCTCTCTCTCTCCTTATCTCTCTCTTTATACTAATCTATTTCTCACTCTTTCTCCCTCTCCCTCTTTATATCTTGAGCTATCTCTCCCTATCTCTTTCTCTCTCTACATCTATATCTCCCCTCTCTCCCTCCCTACATCCCTCTCTCTCCCTCTCTTCCCATATTTACTTATCTCTTCCCCCTCTATTCATCTCTATTTTTATATCTCTAGACCCATCTCTCCCTCCCTCTTTCTCTCTCTACTTATCTCTATCTCACCCTTTCTCTCCCTACCCCTCTCTATCTCTTAAATCTCTCCCTTCCCCTCTATCCTATCCCTCTCTAGGTATATCTCTCCTTTTCTCTACATGTATCTATATGTCTCCTCCCTCTCTCTATTTTCATCCTCTATATCCCCCCTCTCTTTCATTCTATCTAGCCCTCTATTTCTACCTCATTCTATCTTTCCCTCTATTTCTATTCCTCTTAATCTCTACCTCTATATCTTTGTATTTATAATTTTCTCACTCTCTCTCTCTCCCCCTATGTCTCTTTCTCTTTCTATCACTCTCTACCCCTCTCCCTCTCCCCCTCTCTTCATATTATAATATTCAAAGAACGTATAAATATGAGCATGCTATAATGTGCTTGTGCTTATTGGAATTCCAATAAATTATAAAAATACATGCAGATCTCATGATTTTGGACTACATGTTCTATTTTAACCTACATCTATGCTTTATTTGACATAAAACCACATTTTTATGGTTTTGAAAAAATATAAATCATTGTCACAATTCCACCACCTTTTCTTATTTTTTAGTATAGAAGAAAAAAATTACATGTTTTTAGATTGAATTTGATAATATTGTTACTCCACAAGTGTTACTTCACAAGTGTGATTCTAGTTCTTCTTTACAACAAGTAATCTCATTATATGGGGATATGTGGTATCTCTTGTCATCCTTTGTGTGGATGGAGATTGATTGGATTTGTGATGGATATCATTATTATATTTATCTCTCTTTTGGGGAGGAGTTTTGTCCCACTAGGGTTTCTTCATTTCTCCGTTTGTGAGAGTTTGAATTTGCATTTGTACATGGGTACCTAACATGGCCTAGTATTTGGGACCCATCTATACATCTTTGCATCATTTGCATAATAATATACTCCCTAAGTTTCACTTAAGGGGGGTGTTGGTGTGAATAATTATTATGTACCTAGTTAATTCACTTACTAGGGACTTAGGGGACATATTCACATGTTAAGTTTACTTAGGCTCTAAGATTCCTTCTAGAAGTCATAGTTTTCATTTCTAGATCTTATATTATCCTAGGTTGTTATGTCTTAGTTGTCTCATGTGATAGAATTAAGACACTTGTCATGATCTTGTCTAATCATATCTCTCCCATTTCCTATATAAGAAAGGAATCATATGTATATTGTCATATTCAATGGATTCCATTTTGAAATTATTGCATCCTTAATCATAGCATGATAATTCTACCATTTCTCTCTTGTGGAAGTTATTTTTTCTTGCAAGTGATCATGGAGTGTTTGAGGAGTTCACCATAAACTCCTACAACCCCTTGATATTTTAAATAAAATAGTAGATAAATCATTCATGATGATTTATAATTTTAGGGTTGAGACCAAATCCTTAATTATTTACAATAAATGTCCTTCAAATCTTAAAAAACAACACTTAAATAAGAAAATTCTATTTTTTTTATTACACCTTCATCAATTCCAACTTCAAGTTTAATCTAGCTTTATTATGAACACCAATAGAGTGAAGAACTTGAAAAATGCAAATAATAGATTTGAGAATTTACCTTCGATGAATATAACTACTTTGTTGCACTAAAATTAGCTTGGGAACAATTTTATACAATCTTAGTATAATAATATTGGAAAAGATGTTGTAAACTATTTATAAATGCTAATAGGCCTAAAATTGGTAAATTATTTAGCTGCAGTACTCTTAGGGATGAGAAACAAAAAAGGTAGAACTCATCCTTCTTAGCACCCTTTAGGTTTAAAAAATTGCTTAGTAGGTTACCACAAGATTGTTATTTAATAATATGTCAATACAACAAAAGAAAGAGTGTGAGAGCCCATCAAAGGAAAAAAACAATAAAAATGATCAATTCTAAAAGAAAATTCTCAAACTTAAGTTATGATCATTTTCAATAAATTATGAATAACTTATAAAATGCCACATTACAAAATGCAATCTAAAATATTATTGAGAAAGAATATTGCTAAAATATTTAACTATTTTATCTCTTGTAATATGTTCCTCTAAATATGATTGTACAATTCATTCATTTCTCTTCAATTGTATTAGAACATCTATGTTTTAAAATGCAATTGAAATAATTTAGTGTTCCTATCTCGGTGCTTTAACCATATTACTCATGATCTTTTCCTATAGAATTCTTCTTCACAATAATACAGTGAATCTCACACAATATGCCTCTTTCATATACCAATAAATATCACTTCGTGCTTAAATATTTAATATTTCAATGCATCGCATATAATTTAACTTTAATTTTAGAATTATTTAACTAAATAACATTCCAAAAAAAATTTCTATCATCTAATATTAGCATTGACATTATTCAATTTATTAGTAACCTTAAACATAGTTGATCAATCAATACTTTGATAGCACCAATCAATACCTTTTTTACCAAAATTAAAACATTGGGTCAAATTCTTTTTATTATGAATGAAAACCATTTCCTTTTAACCAACTTCTTAGTGTACATAATAATTAGAGAGCAATATACATTTATCTAATTGAACTAGATAAAGAGAAACAATAAAATGAAAGCCAATCAGGTCTTATATGGAAATGATCTAATCTTAACTATATATAAGATATAAATCAACCCTTCAATTTTATCAGGTGTAATTAGAATTCTCTAAATGTAGATTCATCAAATCATTATGATTGATAATGTCTACCAAATCTTTGTAACTATCCAATAAGATTTGGGATTCCCTTCTTTTACTTCTAATAACCCTAGCTTATGAATCAATTCTTTTTTTACCATTCCAACCCTTTTCAAAAAAGAGCAATCCATCTAAAGATTGTATGTTTTATTTCAAAATATATGTAGCAACAAGGTTATATATAAAAGAACCAACATAACTATCTTTATTTCTAACTCCTAAAAAATTAAGGGGTTTTTTTCTTTGAACAAATTTTGAACAAGAGGTCTCTCAAAAGTAGTCATCATACCTATCTTTCCTTTTGTCTCTTCAAAAACAAAGGAGTCTTCTTATCCATCCTAAATTTCACTACTTTTATTATTTTCACTTTATAAACTATCCCTACTAACTTTTAAAATATCAACAAGAGAAGATTAACCTCTTTCTTAATTTCTAATATTAGATTTACGTGTTTTTCACTTGATAAATCTTCATATCCATTTCATTAAATAAGACATATAAAGTCCTCTTTTACCTTGTTCATCATTCTAACCATCATAAGAAGTTTGGACCTTTAAACATTTTCTATTAGATATTGAACCCCAACGTTATCTCGATCTTTCTACAATAGAAATGTTATAAGGCATTTCCTTTTCCCTATGGCCAATTTTTTTTAAAGGATGCAATAAGAGATTATTAAAACACAAGATTCTATTTCCATAGATCCAATTTGAAGGCCATGTAAATTAAAATCCATCGTTATAAACTTCTGCTTTTAAACACTCTATCCGTAAATCCGACATTTCTATATATTTTTTTTATTGAACCACGAAACTTATTAAAAGTGTTCCCATGTCAAAGAAAAGAAGTATAATATGATTACTAAGAGGGATTTTAAAATAAGAATATGATTGAACGACTATCAAGACAATTGGACTAATTTATTGATCCCGCAATTCGAGGTGATTGCAAGGTAACCCTCAATACAAACAAACCCTAATTTTCTCAATACATGTAAATAGAAATGCAAGCCAAGATTTAAACTGAGTTTTGCAGTACATTGTTGAATGAGGTAACGGACACCCGTCTCGTGTGAGAGGCATTAATATGGAATGTTCTTTCTTTGTTAATATGGTATTCCATATGAACGCCTATGAAAACTAGAGTCCTCTATATGCATTGCTGGTTCAGTTCAGTTCTCCGGAATTTATATGATATTCAATATAAACATAACGAATTGCATATTATATAGCTGTTCGAAAGAGAAATCAGACTGAAAAAAAATTCTTCATGATAAAAGAAGATAGAACCGCACTATTTTGAGAAATAAATAATCATAGATCTGTATCGCAGAAATATGTAATAAGAAATACTTTTATTTAATATTCTCGAGGCCGTAAACAATCACTCAAGACCTCTGGCATGGAATAACATTGTAAGTGCTTGCTAGTCATGGGACACATTTAACAGAAGAGACTGCCATGGGATATTTATAAGTGTTGGCATACTCGAAGGATACGGAGCCTCCGGCCTTTATTGGATCCCCATTGTTGACGACGCAGTCGTTGTAGTTCAAACGCCTGAATAATTTGGGATTGATCTCTACTGCAGAACTGAACCATCCACAGGTGAGGTGGATCTCTGCTATTGAGCAGCCTGTCACGCACACATTCAGAATTTCTACAGTGTATGCGGGGATTCCGTTTGGCAAGGGAGAGCTGGCACCCTGATTCACTGCTATGCCTTCCTTTGTGCAAGCTTGCCCTATTTTCTTCGAGAAACCTGCAAATTTAATCAAACCCATCAACCTCCTTACAAAGGAATTCTTAATAAGCTATTCTGAGGATTCAACTTACCCACACTGTCATTCGTCAGATTGGATGCTCCCACGGAGTATGAATCTTCCATTCTTGACAAGCCTGCATATATTGCAAACGCATTATGTGATCAGGTCACCGAATACCGAACTTACAACCGTATTCTTATAATGTTAAGAAAAAACCTAATTTCTTCCTACTACATAAATGTCAAAATGTTTTCCTGACTAAGTTTAAACTGCAAATGGAAATATAAAATTGAGACCTGAGACAACAGTGAAGCAAATGCAAAGGAGAAAGAAAGCGGAAGCACTCATCAGGTACATCGTCATTGTTGCTGCAAACGCTTTACAAGTACATAACACCGTGCCCTCCCCTAGTATATATATACTAATCAGTGATTCGGTACCAGGCACATTTCCGCTTCAACATCATTAATCTCACATTTATTAATCAGGAATTAGTTACAGTTAGCGTCCCATTTCCAACGAATAACATCATAGGAAGGCAATCTTATCGTTCCCAAGGAGGACACAACCTTCCCCTCGGCATTATTGATAGCCGCCATTATTTACGAAGGCCTTTCATAATTCAACACCTCATAAAACCTGACCGTCTCGCGTGATTAAATAGATGCAAACAATTAACAAGTAATTAACCGAGATTAATTAGATTATAGTTAATCGTTGCTATAAATTGAATAAATGTGGATATTAAATTCCAATGAATTTAGCTTAAATTTTGATTATGAATTTATTTTGATAATGTATCATAAATTGATTCACTCATGGTTTGTATTTTGTCAATTAATTCAAATTATGATTAATTATTTATTATTTATTTTTTAGAAACTATTAGATCATTGATAAAATGTCCCTTGCACTATTATTAGAGTTTTACTTGATCCACCCACTCTTTATCAAGGGCATCGGTGCAGATGGATGTAGCCTGTGAGGTATGAATAGTGTTGTGAAGTGTTGTAACACTCTTTCACACTTTTCTAAGGTTTTATTAATTAACTAAATCTAATGAACCTCTATTTAATCAAAATAAACCTTCATCTTGCCTTACTTTTAAGTGTTGTAGAGTGTTGTAACACACTTTCACACTTTTCTAGGCTTGTCATTATTAATTGAGCTTTCTTATGTTTTAATTGGCCTTATTTTGCATCCACAAGCCTCATTTAATGCATCTTTTCAAGGATAATCCTGACACCAATCATTAGTGAATCATAATTCAAGTGTTTTAGGTTTCAGTTGCCTAGATTTAGTGATTTGGGACTCATTCTCCACCTTGGGTGAATGGGTCCCACCTAGATCTTTTGGTCCCAAACCTGGTTTTACAAATTTCTAAGCATTTTTAAAAATCGTTCCAAAAATTAAGCCTAGTGGGACTCATTCTCCTAGATTTGATGTCGACTTGTAGTTTTGTAATTTCGGGAATTCTTGCATAATTGAGTATAAATACAAGGTTCTTTAACTCATATTTTCACCTAACAATCTAACAAGCTTTTAAGTGTTCACAAGCATTCACAAGAGCATTCAAGAGCCTTCAAGAGAAGATTATCAAGCATTTTAGAGCATTCTTCAAACATCAATCATCATGTTAAGGACTTCATGCATCATATTTTTTATTGTGCTAACAATTATGATGTAGGGATTATGATTCAAGCAAGTGTTTCATTCAAGATCAACATCATTCAAGCAAGAATCAAGAGCTACATCCATTGCAACCATCTCAAGCATATTTGTAACACTTTATTGCTAGGGTTTGGTGAGTTGCAACATCATATCTTGTTCATTCATCATTCTCCATTTCTATTTGATTTCATTTCAAGGTTTAATTACCAATAAGGGGTTTCACCAAAACAAACCCCTATTCACTAACCCAACAACATTTTCCCCTCTCCTTTGTGTGTGATTTGCAGGTCTATGTTGCAAATTTCCTAAGGAGTAAGATTGGAAAAAGGTTGTCAAGAGCTCAAAGTTGTCAAAGTTGTCATCAAGCCTTGAAGAACATTGGAGAAGATCTATAGGAATTACAAATCAAGGTTTCGGATCCAAAAATCAATCAGGAAGGACATCACAAACAAAGAAGAGTAGGAACAACCTTCGAAGTTTCAAGAAAACCCAGCTAGACTGATTCACTACTTCTAGCGAATGAGTCCTAGTTCCAGTCAAATTTTAGGTTTTTGCAGATTCAGATACCCATTTGGCAGATTCTTGTTCCTACACAGTTTTCCAAAAACTAGACTGACTCACCCAGTTTGGCGAATGAGTCCTAGTCAACATTAAAGTCATATTTTCCAATGTTCCAGACCTCCATCCAGCCATTTCTAGATTTCCAAGTGCACACCTTCCTTTCTGTAGTTTTTTGTTTCATTTCACTCACGTTTCTAGAACATTTAGTGTTACTTTTGCATTCAATTAGGGTTCAGAGTTACATATTGCATTTCATTATCTTTTCCGAGTCTAAACTTGGTGGTGAACCTCCTTATTAGTCTACTTTCAGTGCCTAGGACAACCCTATTGCAAGATCTCTTTGTCTTTTGTATTGAGATCTCTAGGGTTATCCTTAAATGGAATAGCTCGAGAGTGGGTGTGGTAGAACTTAACAATAATTATTACTCACCCCCATTTTTAGAGGTTCCACCAAGAATGGAATTAAATCTGGGATAAGGATTGTGATAAAGAAAAATACTCAATCATTGAGGAGTTCTTTATGAGAATAGTACTGAGCAATCTAGGTTTTCCAATAGATTTGGGGTTGTTAGAACAAGTAAGGAGATTTCTAAGGCCAAGAGACCTCACTCCTAAGAAATGGATTAGTCACAAATAGGGTGTTTTTTTCTTCTACACTGATGCTATAATAATAAGAATGTATGGGTTTCTTGTAGCACCCCATGTGCTACCCAAGAGTGTGCTTGATAGAATTGTATTTTTAAAAATCATGTGGCAATTGAATGAGTCTAAAAATCTACTCATTTTAGAAATAATAAGAATCATGCTATCCTTCTAGCTACAATTTATTTTTTCTTTTTGGTCACTTCAAGGGAGGGCATAGAACAATTGTATGACAAGTTATTGCCTTACAAAATAAGGTGGAACCTAGAGAGGTTCATTCATGAAAGAAGAACCATTTTTAAACTATCACCTTATCCACATGATTTTATAGTGTGGGTGATTTGTTCCAAAATTTTACAAGAAAGAGGGAGGCTACACAAATAAGATCCCTATGTGTGAAAATTCATATGACAAATAATAAGAGGAAGAGGGCATATCAGAGACCCCATAGTCAGGATGATGACTATGTTGGATAATGCCAATAATTTTTTTTCAAATGTGCCCAATTCTACATAAAACACCCTTGGCCCTTCTACATCAAGAGGAAGTGTGGCACCAATCTCTCAGCAGGTCACTCTCTTGTAGAAAATATCCCAACATCTAGACCACTAGTGGACTATCCTATTGATCGAGATTAGTTTAATGGTGGTGCCAATATGGTGCAAGAAATACAACCTCCTCCAAGAGTTCTACTCGAGAGATCCATAGATGATAGATTGGTCATCAATTTTGAAACAGGTAGGAAAATTATTCACGATATCAAGGCTCAAGCTTATAGTGAATTCGTGGAAGATGACAAATTTATTATAGCAAAGGAGTTTAAGGAATTTATCATTAATAATAAAGGAGAGTAACTATAGAAGCGAGTGTTAGATAGAAGGCTCTTAGATAATTTAAAGAAAGAAAAAATGAACAATTTGGTAGGAATATGAAGGAAAAAATGGAGAAAATGAATCCTCAAATGTGAAGATAACTAGTAAATAATTTAAGACTTCTTGTACTACCAGGATGGGATATGTCATTTGTATTGAATTTGAGACTATAATCTAAATACATGGAGGTGATGATCTAGCTTTGATCTCTGAAGAAGAGGTTGAGGCTTTATAGTTTGGATCAAGACTTTACCTAGGTCATGAAACTTTAGCAATTAGCTTTATTTTCCCTAAAAAAAATAAACCCCAAGTAGTAAACGATAATCTCATAATAAGGATATTTTGGGACAAAATTTATATCCAAGTAGCTTCCCTCACAGTAAATACAACCCTATTTACTAAGGAAAAAATGAAGAAACTATAAGGTGACTTGGACAAGTCCAATGCAATAAATCAAAAGTTCTAGCAGCAACTAAATGTTGCCATAGGGCTACTTCCTCATTCACAACAAGTTAGTGAAGCTCAGAGGTCACAAGAGAAGAACAAGTTAATCATTGAGATCAAAGGCTTAAGAGAGGAGCTCAAGGAGAGAAAATAAGAGGCCATATCAACAAACGAGGGGGCTATGAATAAAATCTTTGATTTTGTTAAAAGTATTTTGGGGTAAAGTTTGTCAAACATTTTACCATAGGTAGAGAAAGTGTGGGATACTTACAAAACTTTTAGGAATAGATATATATGATATATTCAAGAAAGAGTGATATTAAAATTACTATGTTAGTTGGTTCCATGGGATTACTTTGTTAAAAAAAAATATTAAGAATCCCAACTTTGATTGTAATTTGATGTCTGAAATTTTGGTTAGGTCAAATTTGTTGGATGACATAGTTAATCATAACAATAGGTATAGAGAACTTATGGGAAGATAAATAAGTACCTTTTATGGTTTTGAGGAGTTTTACATGCCTCCAATTTTGAATGGAGAGGGTGAAATAATCCCTTCAAGGGAGTGGATGTCAAAATTTATAGACATCCTCACTCCCATGTATAGTAAAATAAATAAGGAAGGATATGTTGATATCGATTAGTTGAATCTATGATTGGAATCACTTTCCAAGTTGGAGTATAGTTTGCTAGGCTTCTCTAATATGGTGCAATTTTTTATTGGTGATGACTATAAAGCACACATGGAGAGATTCAACCAAGTTTTGCCACTTAGGATGGACACATATACAGGGAAGGGGAAGAAAATGATGAAGATGGTATAATAGCTTGAGTTGTGATTCATTCAGTCTCCACCAACTAGATATAACTATTGCATGGGCTTGTCAAGAATAGAATGTCAAAAATGTCTTATCGACTACAAGTAACAATTTTGAGGAAATCAATTGTATACGCCAATATGAATTCCTAGAAATATATTTAATTTTTTAAAAAGTGGTTACTACTTTTTATTTATGTTTTGTCCTTTGTATGTAATGCCACTTCCTAAGGTTTTGTCTTTTTTGACTTAAGTGATGAATGAGGATTTTTGTTTGTTGCTTCAATAGTATCTATAAAAAGGAATTTTGAGCCTCATTCTAAGATTCTGATTTCTCAATCTCTTAAGTCCCTAGCTTTGTAGTCTTTGTATAGGATTAGGGTTTTGTACAGTTAAGACCTCTAAATTTTTTAGAGGAAATGTTACATTTTTTTCTCTCTAATAACAACATATGACTAAAATGTTCATTGAGTTAATTCTCAAGTTTGAATATCAATCAATTAATGTGTCCATATTGCAATGCATACTCTTTTGAATCAATATAATCAAAGTTTTTTTATGATTCTCATATCATTTTTTTTATGAATGTCTAAATTGTTAGCTTCTATTCAAGGAATGAATTAAAATTGTTTTTAATTTATTCATTAAATATTATGTTGTTATAGTAAGGACTTGTGAGTAGAGTAGTGTTATTATCTCTTTTTTTTTTCTCATTGTAATGTAGTGAGGTTATAAGAAGCCATATAGTAAATCTATTTTAGGATATTTTTACTTCATTTCTTTACTCTATAATGAATGAGGCATTGGCTAGAATAATTCATAAAGATAAAAACTAAGTAGAATCAAATACAAATGAATTGAAATTTACTCATTGCATTTTCTATTTTATGCTCAATTCACAAAATCAAGAAATATAGAGAAAAATGAGGGTTTTGAAGATGATTTAGCCAATCAAGCTCACCTTCTATAAAATTAGTGTGAATATTTTTTCTTAAAAGCATCATTCAAAGTATTTTTGAAATCCAAATGATTTTATAGAGAAACCCACCATGTTTTTGTATAGCCTAAAGTCAATAGGAGAAAAGGTATAAAATCTATCTCTTATTCATCGGCCACTGACCTAGGGTTTTTTATTAAAGGAGTTAGCTAATACTTAGTAAAACCTACACAATTAGTTGGAAACACCAACAAAACAATAATAAAAATAAAATAGGTTAGGTGTTATAAGGAAATGATTCAATCTTACTTTTATAATAAAAAAATAACCCTTCAATTTGATCAAGTTTAATTAAAACCCTTCAAATCCATATTCATAAAAACATTATGGTTGATAATGTCTACATTATATGCCTAACTATTGAATGGAATTTTGTATACTCCTTTCATCCAATGTTAATATAGAGGAGAGTTAAATTTCTGCATAACTAGCCATTTATTATTTGTGTGCATCCATTTTAAACTAGTTAGAGGATTCCAAATAAGTTTTGTAGCATTCCAAATGTCTAGGGGATAAATATTAGAAATTATCCAAGAAGTGTTGTCATTGATATAGTAAAAATAAATAATCAAATAGTTAGGTTAAGGGTATGTGCAGGATCATCATGGAAAAAATAGGCCCTTAAGTGGCAAAAAATTCAGAAAAATCAGAGTTAGCTAACTTGATGTAAAAATTTCAATAAGTTATCTATATTATTTCAAAAATATGTAAGAATAGAATCTGTAGCAAATTGAATGTAGCTTCTAAACTACTAGGTTTATTTTAAAAAGGAAAAATCTATTTGGTGAAAATTTGAAATTTCAATGCAGTAGTACTTAAATTTTAGGGAAAAAAAAGGAAGTACGTGTCTGTCTGACCACCCTAACCACAATAAAATGATAATATTTTTTTATAAGATTTTAGACATAAGTAGTGGACTCATGTCAGAATGTGATGCATATTTTTTTGTAATTTTTTTCCAAGTAAATAATTAATTATGATTTTTTTATTACAAATTTTTTATAAAAAAAAAACTCGTATGTCTAACCACGTTAACTTGGTTAAAAATTCATGAAATTCAATTTTTTTTTTTTAATCCTATAGTATGCAAAACATAGAATGTGATACTATTTGAAAGTTATAGATGTTTTTCAATCAGCCTATCAATTCAATCGAGACTTTAGTCGTAATTCAAATAGAAAATGAATAATAATTATTTATTAAATTCAAAGTAAAGAATAATTTATATTGGTGGAAAGCTGAGAATCTCCTTTAAAAACCCTTTTCATTTCATCAATTTTGGGTAAAAAAAATGTTGTCAGCCACATACCTTACAAATAACCATCATATTGCCACTTTTTGGCCCATCATGATCCTGCACATACCCTTAAACACTCAAAAGAGTCCCAAGGAGAAGTATAAGGTTACATAAAGTCATAATCCTTCTCATGGCATGAATCACATTAGCACCTTGTCAACCATAATCCTTGAAAATTATGTTCTTGATTCTAGATTTCTTGCATCAACTCTATAACTTTCAAAAATAATTTATTCATTTCTTTGAATGTTGTGTACCATTAGAGCACATTGTATCAACTCTATAACTTTCAAAGATAATTTATTCATTTCTTTGAATTTTGTGTACCATTAGAGCACATTGTATAAATGGCTTATTTTCCATCTATAACATCATTATTTTTCTTATGTTTCCTTGATATCCATACCACTTATTTATTTTATTATTTTTTAAGTATTCATAATAAGCTAATTTTTTACTTCTAATAAATATGGCTTTTATATTATTATTTTTAAACATATCCTCATACTCCTTTTGAAAATGGAGAGATTCTTCTAAAAATAGTGTTCTTTATTTCAAAAAAATTATAATAAGGATATTAAAGCACCACCATACCTATCTTTATCCATAATTTCTAAAATACCAAGCAGTCTCATTTTTATTTTAAAAAATTAGCAATAGGGCTCTTAAAATAATCTATCATAACAATATTTATTTGCTACTTTTCAAGAACCAAGGAATATTATTCTCCATCCTAAATTTCACCCTTTTATGATATCTAGTTTCTAAATTATTGTTATCAACTTTAATTCAACTTTAAAAATATTTGTAAGGGAGGGGTTAACCTATTTTAAGTTCATAATCTTATGTCTACCTCTTTCTAACTTGATAAATAATCCTAATAATTTTCTTCTAACTTGATAAATAATCCTATAATTTTCTTCAAATAAGATATATTAAATTCTCTTTTAGCTCTATTTATAAATTCTCTTGAATAAAAGGTCATAATTCCAAACATCATAAATAGTTTGTTACATGCCATCTCTTTTCCCCGAGCCCTTTATTTACATTTAAATTATACAAAAAGAAATTATTCAAACTCAAAATTCAATTTTTATAGATTCAATTTGTAAGAAATTGAAATCTGGAATGGAGCAATATTTTTTATGATCTAGAAAAACATAAATTCTATTAAAAATAATGTCTATGGCTAATCGCTAACTAAAGGAAAGAAAAATAGCTTCAAATATTTTGTCTTCCCTTGAAGTGTACTGGTAGTCAAGGCTAGCAAGCTTATACATGAGTAACATTAAATGGTTCCCTTGACAGATTAAGTCTAGGATACCACTTTTTGAGGAGTAGAGCTCCACTAAAATCATGTTCTAATAGTAAGAATATTTCAAAGGTCATGTTCACAAGTAAAGTATAAGTAAAATAACCATTTATCCATTGCTACAATGTTCAACTTACCTTTAGTATGTCATTTCTCTATGGCCTAGGATATGACTAAATCAATATTTAGCTAAGGGCCCTTAAATTTAAAGGATGGCCAAGATGAATTTGGAGGACAAATGTAGAGCCTTGTTAAACAAGCATTTCGTAATCTCAAGAATTTATTCACTAACACGGTAGAGATCTAATGTAGAATTTGATGTAATCCTATTAACAAGGAGATGCTCATCAAGCTCTCCATTTAGCATCATTAATTTTTATCTAGCTATTTATAATCCTTGATATAATCTTTGAAGTAAAATAATCAATTTATCAACTCTCAACACATATTTAATTGATCTAGGTTAATTGTGCTTTTATGTGTGAATTCTATTTTTTGTAACTAGATTAATTGTAAATGTAACTTTCTTTTCACATATATAAATCATAACATGGTTACATCAAAAGTTTAACACTTCTCTAGAAATAAGGTTCATGATAATATATACTTATAGACCTATGTTTCTGAAAACAATCCATCCCTAAATCCTACTTTTCTACATACTTATTTGTGTGTTCAACAAATAAACTTATTAGAAGTGTTACCCTCATTTATCATATTCATATAAATTATTACACGTATTCTTAAATATTTCATTGGCTCTAGGAAAATTCACTGCGTACACAATTCACCGTTGGAAAATTCACTGTGGGAAAATTCACGCCATGAATTACTGACAATGAATTTGTCTGATACTTATTTCATTATAAATTGAACTTACAAATGATAAATTTATAGAAAATTTTCTCACACATTTACATAATTGAAAATTTATTCTGACAATGTAACCCTCAATTCACAGAAACTCTAATATACTCATACATGTGAATAGATATGCAAGCGAGTATTTAAATCTGAATTTTGTAGTGCAATCATTGTTCAATGTGGTCACGGACACCCATCTCATGTGAGAGTCTCTCTTCGTTAACATGATATTCCTTAAAATCACCTACGAAAACTCGAGTCCTTCATATGCATTACTGCTTCAAATCGATTCTCTGGAGTTTATATGATATTCAAAATAAACCTAACGAATTGCATACTACATTGCTGTTCGAAAGATAAATGAATACTTAAAAAAACACTTCATGATAAAGAAGATAGAAACGCACTATTTTGAGAAATAAATAATCATAGATCTGCATTGCAGAAACATGTAATAAGAAATACTTTTATTTAATATTCTCGAGGCCGTAAACAATCACTCAAGACCTCTGGCATAGAATAACATTGTAAGTGCTTGCTAGTCAAGGGACACATTTAACAGAAGAGACTGCCATGGGATATTTATAAGTGTTGGCATACTCGAAGGATAAGGAGCCTCCGGCCTTTATTGGATCCCCATTGTTGACGAGGCAGTCATTGTAGTTCAAACGCCTGAATAATTTGGGATTTATCTCTACTGCAGAACTGAACCATCCACAGGTGAGGTGGATCTCTGCTATTGAGCAGCCTGTCACGCACATATTCAGAATTTCTACAGTGTATGTGGGAATTCCGTTTGGCAGCGGAGAGCTGGCACCCTGATTCACTGCTATGCCTTCCTTTGCGCAAGCTTGCCCTATTTTCTTCGAGAAACCTGCAAATTTAACCAAACCCATCAACCTCCTTACAAAGGAATTCTTAACAAGCTATTCTGAGGATTCAACTTACCCACACTGTCATTCGTCCGATTGGATGCTCCCACGGAGTATGAATCTTCCATTGTTGACAGCCCTGCATATATTGCAAACGCATTATGTGATCAGGTCACCGAATACCGAACTTACAACCGTATTCTTATAATGTTAAGAAAAAACCTAATTTCTTCCTACTCCATAAAATTAAGACCTGAGACACCAATGAAGAATATGCAAAGGAGAAAGAAGGCGGAAGCACTCATCAGATACATCGTCATTGTTGCTGCAAACGCTTTACAAGTACATAACGCCTTGCCCTCCCCTAGTATATATACTAATCAGTGATTCGGTACCAGCCACATTGCTGCTTCAACATCATTAATCTCGCATTTATTAATCAGGAATTAGTGACAGTTAGCGTCCCATTTCCAACGAATAGCATCAAAGGAAGACAATCTTATCGTTCCCAAGAAGGACACAATCTTCCCCTTGGCGATATTGATAGCCGCCATTATTTACGATGCCCTTTGCTAACTCAACACCTCATAACACCTGTCAGTCTTGCGTGATTAAATAGATGCAAACAATTAGCAAGTAATGAACCTAGATTAATTAAATTATAGTTAATCGTTGCTATAAATTGAATAAATGTGGATATTAAATTCCAATGAAGTTAGCTTAAATTTTGATTATGAATTTATTTTGATAATGTATCATAAATTGATTCACTAATGGTTGGTATTTTGTCACTTAATTCAAATTATGATTAATTATTTATTATTTATTAATTTAGAAACTATTAGATCATTGATAAAATGTCCCTTGCACTATTATTAGAGTTTTACTTGATCCACCCACTCTTTAGCAAGGGCATCAGTAAGATGGATGTAGCCTATGAGGCATGAATAGTGGATCCTATTCCCTTTGTCATGTGGCATAGAAAAACAAGACAAGAATAAAGATATATGGATAATGTTACCCACAATATAAACAAAACATAAAATAATGATGGACATATAGGAGGGATAAGTATTATGTAAGTATGTGAATCATGGAAGTATACATTTCATGTTTCCCCTAATAGAGAAAACTTATAGGAAAAGAATGGACCTAAGGCCAAAAAAAAATCATATTAGTATGGCGAAGATGTAGGCATGACAAGGATCATAAAATGTAATATTAGGATCTATGAATGATAAGAACCATGGACATAGAATAAGGATATATGTTCATTATCACATGATTAAGATCATATTAGGTATATACATGGTATGATATGTTTATGAGCATGGTAAGTTAATATAAGTAGAGTGAATATAATGTTGAAGGTACTCATAACATGTAAACAATATTATTGAAGATAATAATAAAAGGAACATCATAAGATCATGTAACATATCAACATAACTATAACATGAATGATGTGACATATGTTAATAATATCAAGTAAACAAGTAAAAATTTTAACCATGTGACAAAACATGCAATACAAAATTTAAGTAGGAAAAAATATTGAAGTTAATAAATATAAAAAAATATAAGCATGAATAATATAAACATAACGAAACTTACATAACATCAATAAATAATGTGATACCCTATGTAGGGAAAAATAAAAGATTGCAACATAATATAAAATGTAAAATAAGGAATAAAAAGTCACAACAAACATGTCAGAAGATGGGTCCTTCGGCTTTGGAAGATTAATGGTTGTGTTGAGGTAACTACAATTTTGAATGGTTGCTTTATTTTTTCTTTTCATTGTGAGGAAGACTATTCAAGGGTCCTTTTAAATGGCCCCTAGTTTCTTGGATCAAATGGCCTTTATCTCCAGAAGTGGTTCCCTAGTTTCTACCCATTGATAGACTTTTTCAAGTTTCTTATTTGGGTTTGTTTGCTAGGGCTACCTTAATAGTTTTTGAATGAAAATATTTTTATAATTAATGCTAACTCTTTTGGGCAATAATGTACTACTCATAAGGTCACCAAATCCATGAAGCGCTTGTTTTTTGTAATATTTAGTGTGTTTGTGGAGAATAATCTTGTTCTTCCCACAAATATTACCTAATAGCTAACTAAAGGAAAGAAAAATAGCTTCAAATATTTTTTCTTCCCTTGAAGCGTATGCGTAGTCAAGGCTAGCAATCCTATACATGAGTAACATTAAATGGTTCCCTTGAGGGATTAAATCTAAGATACCACTTTTTGAGGAGTAGAGCTCCCCTATAATCATGTTCCAATAGTAAGAATATTTCAAAGGTCCTCTTCACAAGTAAAGCATAAGTAAAAGAACCATTTATCCATTGCTACAATGTTCAATTGACCTTTAGTTTTCCATTTCTCTATGACCTAGGATTTGACTAAATTAATATTTAGCCAAGGGCCCCTAAATTTACTAAGGATATTTTCATCGTAACCCATTTATCAAAACTTACCTTTGTTAAGTCCTATAACAAGTGCAACTTAGAGGTTTGAAAGAGCTCCCTTCCTTTTATATTGATTTCCTTAGTAGTTTATCCAACATTCAAAACTTATTCTCAAGACATATGAAATCCAAAAACTATTGAATAATCTTTCCTTGTGTCCAACTTATGAAACTTGTGATCCTTGCTACAATTGTGGCCATCTACTTGAAAATTATTCCAACTCACATTGTAACCCTAAAGTATACAAACTATTTTCCATCCCACTTGGTCCACCTGAGTTGAGAGGAGACCCACCTTCATGAATATGCTAGTCATTCATAGGGTATGCTAGCTCAGAACCCTTATTCACATTGTCTGCTTTCCTAGACCCATCCATTCTTGGTAAATGCATTGAAATAGTTTTCTCAATTATGGGTTGGTTTTATTTTATGGTCTTGCATTTTACTCATTAGAATCATCCAAAAAAAATCAAGACAATGATTCTAGGGAAAAATTAATTGTGACACATTTTCATTTGGTGTAAAAGAAGTAAAGAATATATATATTAGTTTATTTTATAATTTTTTTATATTAAACTCATATTTGATCAAATTGATTAGAATGTACTCATAGGACAACCTAATAAAGGTATTTATCAATACTATATTTTTTAAAGGTAAAGTAAAAGTCTATTAAACAAAAAAAAATGTATGATAATTTGTATAGATGACCAAGATGAATTTAGACGACAAATGTAGAGCCTTGTTAAAAAAAAATCCATAATCCAAAGAATTTATTTAATAACAAGGTAGAGATCTAATGTAGAATTTGATGTAATTTTATTAACAAGGACATGCTCATCAAGCTCTCCATTTAGCATCATTATTTTTTATCTAGCTATTTATCATCCTTGATTTAATCTTTGAATTAAAATAATCAATTTATCAACTCTCAACACATATTTAATTGACCTAGGTTAATTGTGCTATTATGTGTGAATTTTATTTTTGTAACTAGATTAATTGTAAATGTAACTTATTTTTTCTTTTGACATATATAAATCCTAGCATTGCTATATCTGAAATTTAACACTCTTCTAAAAATGAGGTTCATGATAATATATACTTATAGACCTATGTTTCTGAAAACAATCCATCCCTATATCCTACCTTTCTATCTACTTATTTGTGTGTTCAACAAATAAACTTATTAGAAGTGTTACCCTCATTTATCATATTAAGAATTACAATTCTACCCTTCTTCAAAAATAAATTTAATAAACATATAAAACATTACACATATTCTTAAATACTTCATTCTAAATTGAACTTATAAATGATAAATTTATGGATTTTTTTCTCACACGTTTACATAATTGAAAATCTATTCACAATGTAACCCACAATTCACTGAAACCCTAATTATGTAGATATACAAGCGAGTATTTAAATCTCAATTTTGTAGTGCAATCATTGTTCAATGTGGTCACTGACAACCATCTCGTGTGAGAGGCATTAATATGGAATGTTCTCTCTTTGTTAACATGGCATTCCTTAAAATCACCTACGAAAACTCGAGTCCTTCATATGCAATACTGTTTCAAATCAATTCTCTGGAATTTATATGATATTCAAAATAAACATAACGAATTGCATAATGCATTGCTGTTCGAAAGAGAAATGAAACGTAAAAAAAAACTTCTTGATAAAAGAAGATAAAACCGCACTATTTTGAGAAATAAATAATCACAGATCTGCACTACAAAAACATGTATTAAGAAATATTTCATTAGATTTGATGGGACCGACGTCACTTTCTTTTTCAAGAAGAGTCTGCGGCACGCTTTCTGGGTGTTCGACAGAAATTGCCTAAATGGGACCCAAAGCAACCGTTCTGAGTGGTATTACAGTGGGCTGACTATGGGTGGAGAAAGGAAACGCGTGGAGCTGAGCAATTTCCAGGAGCATAGAAAGAATACTAAAGCATGGGAAAGAATTGAAAAGGGAGGTTTAGTCCCTTATATGGAAAAGCTCCATGGTACGGATGAAGAAATGCTGGACTATTTTGTCAAAAATTGGAAAAATGGAGAGATCGTGTTGTTTGGAAGGAATGTTAAGCTGAGTGAGGACTTAATTGGTGAAATAACAGGTCTCTCGACTGAGGGTGTTAAATTCTACCGTGATCGACGTTTCTCTGATGAAGCGGTTATCAAGTTTCCCAAAAAAGACAAGGAGAAAGTGAAGATGGTCAAGGTTGCTAACAGTTACTTTGATGTGGAGTCCATAAAATCTATTTGGAGGAAAGTTTTAAGAGTCATCATGGAATATATTACGGTTGATGGACGCTTTACCAGAGCTTGTGGTTACCACTTTGCCATTTTGAATCATTTCCGTCATAAGGTTCGTATATCTCTGCCTTTCTACTTATTTTCCTCTTTGAAGAATTGTCTCAATGATGTGGAAAGAAACCCTAGGAGGAATGTTATTATCCACCCTGGTCTTGTTAGGCTCATTTTTGAGCATTTTCAAAATCTTCCTGCACTGCCTAAAACTATAGATATTGAAGAGTTGGATGATGAGGAAACTGAAAGTAGTAAGGAAATTGAGCCCCGGGCCCCCCCTGCTTGTGCTCTTGTTGGCCTTGATACCTTTGCTCCCCTGTCTTTGTCCGGTTGGAAAAATCTAAAAGTTCCTGCCCTGTTGTCTTATCCTAAATGACATCCGCTGCCTGAGGACCCTAGTCCGGATCTGGCCCCTCTGCATTGTCTTAACCCCCAGCCGTCTCCTGGGTGCCCCACTCTGGGTTTGTCCCCTGGTTTTAAAGGTAACCCTGTTATGAAACTTGTTTCGTACTCTGGAAATTCTATGGAGATCATCTCTGAGAAGCCCTTGGTTAGTAAGGATTCGGCCCCTAGTGCCCCTGCTTCTGGACAAGTTGGGAATGACCATTTTGAACCCCCTATTCAGGATGAAATTAATTCTGCCCTGAAAATGCTCAAGCCTGAGGAAATGGTTAGTGTTGCGGAAAAAAGTACAGAGGGTCTTTTTACCATTCTCAAATGGACCCAGAAAGAAGTTTGTGATTTGAAAGGCCGTATTACTGTTCTCAATAATAAGGTTATGGAACTGGAGCAGAAGATCAGTTGGGACAGAAGAGTTAGTGAGGAACAGGAAATTCCTTTACCGAGGAAAAGACAGCAACTACAGGAGGATAGATTGACAAGTATTGAATGTAATATGTTCAAGATTGGACAAAACATAAGGGCCACTGTTGCAAACAACCACAAAATTGCAAGGCATAATACAATCATCATAAATGCGATGGTGGAAAAGCTTGAAAAAAGTCAAAAGGGTTCGCTAGTGGTGGATTTGGATGTGAACAGAGGCGGCAGCAAATCGGCCGGTGAAGGTATTTCGACTCGTACCAGAGCAAACATAAAAAGGAAAACCCCGACTTCTTCACACACGGTTCAAATCCTTAGGCAGGGGTTACAGGATATGCAGAATGTTGAAAAAGAAGATGAGGAGTTACTGAATAATTTGGAGTAACCTGGTGTTTGGTTTTCTGGTTTTTTTGGGTGGTCCTTTTTTTGGACCCTGCTGTCTTTTGTTGCTGTCATTTCCTTTTTGGGACAGCTGATTGGTTGTTAGTACTTTTTATGCTTATCTTTTGTTTGTTTGAACTTCGTGGTTTCAGGTCCCTGTAAAACCTGTTTTTTTCCTTTTCAAAAACATGTATTAAGAAATACTTTTATTTAATATTCTCGAGGCCATAAACAATCACTCAAGACCTCTGGCATAGAGTAACATTGTAAGTGCTTGCTAGTCATGGGACACATTTAACAGAAGAGACTGCCATGGGATATTTATAAGTATTGGCATACTCGAAGGATACAGAGCCTCCGGCCTTTATTGGGTCCCCATTGTTGACGAGGCAGTCGTTGTACTTCAAACGCCTGAATAATTTGGGATTTATCTCTACTGCAGAACTGAACCATCCACAGGTGAGGTGGATCTCTGCTATTGAGCAGCCTGTCACGCACACATTCATAATTTCAACAGTGTATGTGGGAATTCCGTTTGGCATGGGAGAGCTGGCGCGGCTTAACCAGCACACTCTAAGCGTTGACCGCTTAGGTGGCTGGTGTGGGGTCCTCTAAACCCGTCCTGTTCGCCGTTCTCCATCGCCGTTAACTCTCGTCCTCCGTTACTCCGGTACAAAGTTAAATTTTTAAAATTTGTTTCTCCCGCCCGTAAGATCTCTGTATGCAGGTTTTTGACCCGAACAATTTCCATTTGCGCGCCTAGTACAGGCTTGTGCCAAAATGGGAGTTTTGGAACAGGGTTTGGACATCCATCGAAACGTAATGGAATGGCGATTATTTTCGCATATCACAGTCGCAAATGCTGTGGTAAACATGTATGCAAAGATGTGGAAGCATAGAGAAGGCACGCGAACTGTTTGATCAGATTCCTCAAAGAAATGTGGTTTCATTGAATGTTATGATTGCAGGATATGCACAAAATGTCTATTGAAAAAGACTTCGAAACTTTCAACAAAATGCGATTGGCAGGTGTAAAACCAGAGTTCGCAGCCTCTGCCAGCATCCTCGCAGCCTGTGCGAAAATGGGAGCTTTGGAACAGGGTATGGACATTCATCAAACGATGAATGATAGAGGAATTTTGCAGATGATGTAGCTGCAACTACCCCGGCAGACATGTATGCATAGACAAGGCATGTGAACTGTTTGACAGAATGCCTGCAAGAAATTTCTTCTCATGGAATGACCTGATTGTCGGATATCCAACATGTGGAAGCATAGACACGGCACCTGAACTATTTGACAGAATGCTTCAAAGCACATTTCTCTAATGGAATGCTTGATTGCAGGACAGCAACACAATGGGTTTGTCGAAAAGGCTTTAGAAACTTCTAACGAAATGCAATTGGCAGGTGTACATCCAAACTCTACAATCATTGCCAGCATCCTCCCAGTCTATGCCAAATAAATTTGTTCTTATGGAATGTCCTGATTGTAGGATATGAAAAATGTGGAAGCTTAGACAAGGAACCTGAACTGTTTGACAGAATGCCTCAAAACACAGTTTTCTAATGGAACATCCTGATTGCAGGATATCAACAAAATGGGTATGATGAAAAGGCTTCAGAACCTTGTCCTTCCTGAGGAGAACTAGGTTGTAATTACATGCACAATGGATCTTCTCTAGCTTTGAAATACCCCTGACGAAGAATGTCTTTGACATGCAATTTCAATTTTTATTTTTTAGCATTTTATTAAAGGTCTATCGTTTATATGATGTAATAGTTTTGGATGGGTAGTGTATTTATAGAGAATATAGTTTTAACAAGTAATGCAAGTTATGGATGTATCAATGAATTGTTTTGCATTTTAAATCATGGTCCAAATTTACTCTATTATATCTTAGTTCTAACAATTGAAATATTTGTATTTTTATGTTGAATATTTTTTCTTTAATATTAATATACTCTATTTTTTGTCAACTAAAAGAACATAATAGTGTAGGATCAAAATGTTTCCTTGATTTACATTGGCATAGTTTCTCAACTAGATGATAGGTTAGGTTTTGTTCTCTTAGGTTTTGTCAATAAAAAATACATGATTGAATGTGCAATTTTGTCAAGGAAAATTTTGACTTATGTGAGTGTAATCTTAAATTTATTGGACATTAATTTAAGTTTGTAAATATGTTTGTATGATAAGTAGTCCTAATTGATTGGTGTGTAAGATATGCAATATTTTTATGAACAGTTATTTTGTTAAAGTTTATATTGAGATGCAAGTGAATAAAAAATATCTAAAACATATAAACTATATAGTAGCCTAATAATTGTGAGGCTCTTTTGTGAATCCATGGCTAGTATGATTTAGTATAATAGGAAGGTTATGTATAGTATGGAAGACTATATAATACATAACTTTTATAGTCAAAGATCCTATAATAGACATTTGGAACAAGTATTAGACAATATATAAATATTAGATAATGTAATACTATTAGGATATATATAATTAATGAAGGGTGTTGAAAATTGAGTTAAGAATAACCTATGTATTAAATTATAAGCTATCAACACCCACTAAGGAATATAGGCATGCATGTGTTAAAATCAGTTTAAAATAACTAACAATTATTCTATGGTGTAGTTTAAGTAGTTAGGGTATATTACAGAAGTCGCCATTAAAAGGTAAATATTTATTATAAATATTCTTTGTAAATTACTATGAAGATCATTGTAAAAACATGGATAACTTGTTAAATTTAAGATTATCATTATCAAACTATATCATGAAAGGTATAAAACAGTTGGCAAGAAAATAAGTTACAATAGCCTTTTTTTTATGGTTGTTTAGGTGATAAATAATTTCAAGAACAAATATATTAGAGCCATTAAATGATAATAAATGCTATTTGAAATGTGAATCTTGAATATATAGTTTCATAAATTTATCTTTTTATGGAACCTGTGTGATAAAGTATATTTTAAGAGAGAATGTAATATGGAAAATGGGTCCTTATTGGTTAGCTTCTTTATTTAATCCTATTTTATATGATATTCAAAAATCTCTAGAGAATAAAGTGAGGATAAGAATTTTAGTATTATGTATGTATCTTGGGATAGAATAGGGTATGGATCTTTAAGTATAATTGTGTACTTAAATCATGGTCTTGGAAACTAGTCAAGATAATTATATATAGTTGTTATGTTGTACAATACTTTTGTTTATCCTTATATGATTAACCATATTTATATGTTTTAAATTTATGTATTCATTTTTATTTTTACTTAGAACATACTTAATTTATTTATTTTATTCTAATGTGTTAAGTCTAATGCTATACCTTACACTACATCTTGTTGTGTTTGTTGAAATCTCAAGCACTTGGGATCAAATGGGAGTGTAAGAGGCTTCAACTTTATTGTGCTTACTATGAATATTGGTCCCATTATAAATGCAACAACAAAAATCCACAAAGGTTTTGATGAAGTTTCCTTGGTGTTGTCATGAACTACTTGAGAGGGTAAGAGAATGGTTGTTTCCACAAATTTATTAGAGGTGTACTAGTTGTAAGCCTTTCATGATGTGTTGGATAACTTGGCTATGATGTATGATAAATTTTATGGGTTGTTTTTCTTTCTAAAAGATATATTATGTGATTGATATTATGGACAGGGTGGAGATGTTAAGTTGATATGTGCATTTGAGCATTACTTTGATAATATGTAGGGTTGGTGAAGATTTTCATTTTTTTCCTTTCCAACCTTTCCTCGTAAAGTTTTGAATGAAATTATAAACAATTTTCTCACCATCTCTTGACATGTTTTTTTTTTTGATACGCAAGGTAGGGATTTGTATTAATTATTATAAAATTTACATTCGTCTGCATAGCAGGAAAAACCAGTCTTCGATGAAATCTAAGCCTAGCAGCTAAACCTTCCATCCCAGGAGCAAGCTACGACCGGTTCCAAAATTGCAATCCCATTGCATGGCTTCAAAAAACAATCTACTAGATTATGATTTTAAACACAGAAAATTAAAACCCAGAGGTCGAGCCTCCCACGACTGGTTCCAAATTTGTAGTTCCACTGCGTAGCTTCAATAAACCATATAATATTATGATTTTAAACACAAAATTTTAAAACACGGAGGCCGTGCCTCATAGAAAACCATTTACTTCTACAAATAGGGTGAAGTCTTCCACCCATTCCATCCCCTCCATCACCAGCCCCAACTTTCTTTTCAGGAATTCGACCGCCATGGCCGATATCATTCTGTGCCTCATAAGTTCTGGCCCCTTGAGGTCTAAAATGAAGGGATAGACTTTAACTGCCTCGTCCGTCTCCCAAAGAAGGTCCAGGTCTGAGGGGCGCGAGATTCCTTTTCCCTTGAAAGCCACTTTGAGTGTCTTCTCTAACCCCCCTAGCAGGTCACCTCAGAAAAGACGCTCCAACATTTCCTTTGCCTCCACCTTCGGGACTTCCAGGTCCAGAATTACAGCTAAGAACCGAGAAGAGATGTGTGCATTGTCTCTTGCAAATTCCCTTCTATCCAGGTGGCGCTTACCTAATATCATTTTGACTACTAACATTGTCAAGGGATCGTCCTCAAATAGGATTCTCTTCAACCTTTGATCAGTAATCTCCCGAAATGCTATTTGTCTCTCGGTTGCCACCAAGGAGACTGGAGTATCAACACTGAAACTTTCCAACCCCTCCACTGATATGGAGATAATGAATTTCAATCTGCTCATCCTCGCCATTTGTAGCCCTTTGGTCAACAATTCCCTACATAAAGACAACAAACAAACCAAATTTTGAAAAACATACTGTGAGAATGTCGTCATCCGTTCACTTTTAAAAGGCCCGTATGCTGCAAGGCCGAGCCTCCATGCACGAGTCTGAAATAATGGTGAAGCAAGGCACTCCGTCCTTGCAATAAAAAATGTCCTATGACTTTCAGCCTTAATTCAACTAGCTCCTCGTGAGGAGCAACTTCTGCCACTTGGCCCATTTGCTTAAGCTTTCATGATGGTTGTACCCTACGTGTCGAGCTAATTATTCTTGGATTCTTGTGTCATTAGCTTCTCCTAACGTCACCGAGGTCTCCCCTAATTTGGTGGACTACTAAACTTTGGTTACTTGCCTTCCTCATCCCTCTATCGTTTTGGAGAGGGGTTGAAGTGATGTGGCCTTGCCACTGTGCTGCCACCTTTTGCACCCCATCCAACATCTCATTTCCTCCCTCTTTGTTAGCATAATTTACCTTATTTCCATCGATCTCACGGATGAGTATGATAGGGAACTAGATGAGGAGTGGGTGGGGGCCCACCCTGCCACCCTCATCTCTTGACATGTTTTAATGTACATATGTAGTTGGATGATTTTTCATGTTTTTAAATAAAATGTTTTTGGTTGTGTGACTTATACAAAAAAAAAATTATGTTTTTGTTTTATAACATTTTATGTTGACATAGTTTGTTTCTAATAAATATTTTATATTTTATAAACTATTTCACACCATTTTCATTAATATTGGGTCATTTGTGGAAGAAAATATGGATCTTTAGGAGATAAATTAAGGCACTTACAATGCATCAGATTGTTATGTACTTGTGGATATGATAATTTAAGGTATTTAGGTATTTAGATAGCTTTGTAGGCTATTAGTAAGGAAAAGTAATAACATAATCATTTATTATTAGGATGTGCGTTATATTCCAAGTAGGTGTAGATGTGCATTTTAAGTAGCATATGATGAGCTTCAAAAATGAATATAATCAAATGATTATTTCACCAAATTTCATAAGGAAAGCAATAGCTAGAGTAAGTCCATATCAAGAACAAGAACTTGATGAATTCTATCAAATTACTTCCAACACTTAAAATATGCTAGATCAAGAACTTGAATGAATCATGAACTAGGAAAGTGACCATAGAAATAGATGGTTTATGAATAAGACTTGTAAGTAAAAACATGCAAAATATATAAAATGTGCCTCAATATATTATCAAGTACAAGATTATATATTAGATGTATTCCCTATTCAAAAACCTTCTTGATGGGTCTTCAAGGCCACTCCTAAGGTACCAATAAAGTATAGGCCAAAATGTATTAGGAGCTAACTATGTAAATCCCATATATAAATAATCAAAAGAAGTATTAACAAAATACTATGAATTAAATTCTAATAGACTAGATTGAAACCACCATTCCATGTCTCTTTTCAAAAATTCAATGATCTAAATTCTAAATAATTTAAGTATGGGAGGTTGTTGCTTAAATTAATTATAATAAATCTTAGAGTCCCATCAAGAGAATTTATCTATCAAGACTATCCTTTCAGACTAGCTTCCTTTGCAATATTGAAGCCTATTTTTGTTTCCAATTCTTAATAACTCCTAACCATCGATTCCCCAAGAAAATTCTTGAACATGGATATCTTAGAGTAAATTCTAATTGAAACATGTCCCCAAGAGGAAAGAAGCCTTAGAAAGAGTCCTAAGTCAAGAAAATCCAATATTCATTACTCTATCAAGTGAAAACTAAGTCATTGATAGACCAAAGTTAATCATGCGGTGATACATATCATCTAAATGGAAGTTTGAATGTTGCCCCTATCAAAACTAGAATTGATCAAAAGAAGTATTAATAAAACTCTTTGAGGTAAATTCTAATAGCCTAGACTGGAAAAACTATCTTATGGCTCTTTGAAAGATCCAATGATCTAAACTCTAAATAATTTAAGTATAGGAGGTTGTTGCTTGAATTAATTATAATAAGTCCTAGATTCCCTTCATGATAATTTCTCTATCAAGACTATCCTTTGAGACTAACTTCCCTTTTAATATTGAAACATATTTTTGTAATGAATCCTAACCATTAATTCCTCAAGAGAATTCTTTCCTATTGATGTCATAGAGCAGATCCATAATGGACATATGTCCCCAAGAGGAAATAAACCTTGGCAAGAGTCCTAATTCAAGAAAAAACCCTATTCATTAATCTATCAAGTGAAATCAAGACACTGATTGACCAAATTTAATCATGTAGTGATGCATATATCCTTTAAATGAGAATCTAAATGTTGCCCTATAAAAAATAAGAAATTAAATTATGTTAAATTAAAATTACAAGAAGCCTCACATCCACTAGGAGTTATAGCAATAAAGAAGTTTCAAATCCAAACATGATACCTTGAGTAAAATCAAATTTATAAATTCATGAATATGTGTAGGAAATTTTAAATATAATCACATGTCAAGATTGAAATTGAGTGCTTTAATAACTTAAAGTTTTCAAGGTTCTTATTTTCATGTTATGTTATTGTTTATGATTTCTTGATATTTTTGGAACTAAGAGCCTATGCATGCTAGAAAATTTGAAGTTCCCACATTTGTGGAAAGTATTAGTGGATTTTACAACTATTGGTGCCCTAACTAAATCTATATCCACTGATGTTCTAAAGTGAATCTTCACATATATGTGTTCATAAATAGATGAGAATTAGAAGCTAGTTGTTAGTAAGTTCAAACTTGAGTGCACAAATTAGTCAAAGTTAGTAGGCTTCTTAGGTTGACAAAACCTAGAGATAAATCATTTAAGTTCCAAAACCAAGCTCCCAAATAAATTAGGATTGATAATATGTTTGTGCCTAAGATGTTGAGATTCAAAAACCTATCAATTAGTGTATGCTATGTGTTTGTATTAAATTTAAACATAAGAAAAAAGATGTCAAATATTAAACTTAAAATTAAAGTATGTCAAATATGCTTGGGATTTCATGAATGTGAGAATGCACAAATTGGAGTTGGTCATGTGTGTTCCCATACCGATTCTATTAAAATTTGGCGGTTCAACCTGTATTAAATATTGTCTTAAGGTCAATCTCTTAGATATCACCCTATAAGGACTTTTTAAGACCTAGACATGAATACCTAAGCTCAATGTTATTATCAAACCCAAGAATCTAAGTATGTTGATCCAAGAGAATTTTTGGATGACTTTTCATAGGGATTTATTGATTTTGTAAGACTACATTCCTATATATAATGTGAGAAAAATACTAAGAAGTTCAATTAAATAAATAGTCTATTTTTTGCCAAGTCCATTGGACTATCCTATATGGAATCAAATCATGGTTTAAATCTAAGGGCCTAGTGGGTCATTAAGGATAAAATTTTAGGTTTAATTTTGAGATCAAGATTGGGTATTGATTATGCAACTACTTTATTGATGCAAGTAGTAAGAAAACCAAAGTTCAAAATTTAGTATTTTGTAGTGTATCAATAGGAAGTACTTGTTTATAATTGTGGAATGGTTTAACTTCAACCATGAGGAAGAAGAAGAGACAATATGGTATAAGAAGGATAAGAGAAGTTTATATATGAGTTACTAAGCTCTAAGATGGAGGACAAAGAGCAAGGGCATTGGGAGTAGAGAGAACCCAACAAAATGAAAAATAAAATATTAAAATCAATTGCAAAAGAAATAGTTCTCATTTGGAATGAAATACAAGACCAAATATTGCCAAGGAAGCTAACAACTTTTAATAGTTGGATAATATTGGAATGAGAAAAAAAGGAACCTAAAAGTGGGATGGGACCTAATAAATTCTAAGGAAGAAGCCATATAAATAAATTACAAGGAACAAATCCATCGAGCTTAACATCATCATTCTAGATTCTTTCCAAAAACCTATTTTCCTTGTCTTCATTGCATAGAAACATGTATGCTTATTATAACATTCCATTTTAAAATCAACTATACAATAATTGTTAGCCACTATACATATAGGTCTTTGGACATGAAGAAATGAATTTCCCACTATAAAATTTAGACATGAAACAAGCACAAGAACTCAAGATTCTTAATGTAGTTGTGATTAAGGATTGTAAATAAACATTAGATGTGGCATATGGAATTTTTTCTTCACTAGCATTTTCTAAGTATGCAACTAATGCAAAAGTATTCAATTCTTATCTTACCCCTTTCTCCTATATACATATAGATGTTGGGAATTAAGGTGTCTTAACCTTTGCAATTTCCTAACATTAAAATATTAATTCATTAATGCTTATGTTGTATTTTCTTGCTCATATTAATTTGTCATCTAATGTGACTTGGCACGATGAGTTGTCAGCATATTGGGAGGTGACATGGGATGTGACATGGATGTTGTGGTCTCCACAAGGCAATGTAGGTGTCCCACTTTGGGAAGAGATTCCTTGACATGTGTCGACATCTTTGAGGGATTATATGACAAATTATGACAGATTCTTATGACAGATTCCTATGACGATCTTATGACACATAAGAGCTCGATTCTATGACAAGTTGGACAAGTATTGGAAGGAATCTTTGGATGGGAAAGTAGGTGCCCAATTTTGACCAATGACAAGTTGTAAGAGAATGTAAGATGCGTCTTCTATATTTAGTTAGTTATGATAGATTCTCTTATAGCTGTAAGAGTTGTCATATATAACAGATTCTATAAAATTGCAAGGCATTTCTCATACCTATTAGGGGAAAATTTGGGGCGCCCAAGTATGGAGGCATGTAAGGGGGGTTAGGAATCATGTGATAAGTGTCACAAGAGTCAAATACATGAATAAAAAATGTGCCACACATGGATTTGGATGCCCATCTCTTGTAGCTTGTTCTAGAAGCTACCTTCATACTTGTATTCTCTATACATTGGATGTCTTGGAGTGGGTTTAGCATGTTGTTTTTGTGGATATTGTTATGCTTCCAAAATTACTCCATAATTTAACACTCGTGTATACTCCTATAGAACTTGCATTGTAAGTGTGTTGTAATCACCATTGATTTTATAATACATTGTGCAGGTTTTGGAGTGTGGGTTTTTTCACCCAAAAGAGTTTTCCCCACAATATATATTGTGTTGTGAGCTTATTATACTTGCATGTGTTGTTTTAGTAATATTCCTATTATGCATCTCATATTGTAACTGAAAAATAATTAAAACTGTGTATCTCTCCTCTTAGATTAGCATTAGGAAGCGTTTCCACATACCTTGCTTCCTTTCAATAGACATATTGGGTAAAAAAAGATCACAACATTCATTACAAAAATCAAATATAATTGTTGTTAGGTTCATGAATTTAGAGATATATTCATTCATCTTTATTACAACTAGAGTTATTCATTAATTCATATAATGTAGGAACATGTGTTACCAATTTATTAGTAAAGTGCAAAGTAATTTTCTTGGAGGCCAACCCAAGTATCATGCTTAATTTTCCTCCTATCCACCATTACAATGATGTATTCAACTTCATATGGGTGTTGTTGAGGTGTGCAACCATTCAAAGGTTTTCAACCCCTTTGATTGGTGCAAGGATTCTACCATCTAAGAAATTATGTAGCTAATCTCTAGAACCAATCCAAGAAAACCATGGAATCCACACATAGCCAATCTAGAAAAATTATGGAATCCATCACTCAGCCAATCTAGAACTCAATATCACTAGATTGACCAATTGACACATGCACAAGCATGCATACATATAGACACACATGTGTCTCTAAAAATTTGAGTCACAATTGCATTCAACATAATTTGGGGGGCTACAACCACTTCAATGGGTCCTAGCACATGCCAACAAGAAAATACCTTGATCACACTGTAGCATCTTGCTATACCAAAGCAACTTTATCCAACTTTAAACTAAGATAGAAACCATCCTAAGGAAACCTTGATAATCAAGGTAACACCTCATTATGGCTACATGCTATTAGCTTGTCACTAAGATAAAAAATACCCCATCTCTACTAGGATGACCATAATTTGGACATTTGATTCACCAATATAACCATTATGTTACTTTATGCATGAATGACCATGGAGCTATCATCTTTGCAAAATGACAACTATACAACTCCATTGAGACCTAAAGGATGATGAACAATTTAGTCCATGGAGTCTTTCTTGTCACTAGATCACATGTATATTGTGCTACAATAGATCAAGCTCATAAACAAGGATCCCAAGTTAGACATGAGACCATGAGACTCATGAATTCACAAACATAGAATGAACATATTCACACAACAACCACATTGAGAACTCTAGCTTGAACATAGATCATCACATTTTAATAACATCACAAATCACATACATACATATCAAAAAAATATTATTTCACTAATTTCAACTTAAAAATATAGGTCATTTAAACCTTCCTCAACTCCCTTTATCTCAAATATCTTCACTAATTTGTATGATAAATTGCATCTGTGATATGAAAATTAAAATTACTTTTAGTATGTGTAACTAATTTTGCATACATGTCTACCATAGCAGTTACAACTACCTCTGATAAAATTCCTCTATGGATGTCCATACCCTGTTCCAAAGCTCCCATTTTCCATAGGCTAGGAGGATGCTGGCGATGGTTGTAGAGTCTGGTTGTACACCTGCCAATTGCATTTGGTTGGAAGTTTCTAAAGCCTTTTTAACAAACCCATTATGTCGATATCCTACAATCAGGTGTTCCATTAGAAAATTGTAATTTGAAGCATTCTGTCAAATAGTTTATCTGCCTTGTCTATGCTTCTACATTTTGGATATCCAACAATCAAGCCATTCCATGAGAACAAATTTCTTGGAGGCGTTTTGTCAAACAGTGCCTTGTCTATGCTTACACATTTTGCATACATGTCTGCTGGGGTAGTTGCAGCTACAACATCTGCAAAATTCCTCTATCATTCATCGTTTGATGAATGCCCATACCTGTTCTAAAGCTCCCATTTTTGCACAGGCTGTGAGGACGCTGGCAGAGGCTGCGAACTCTGGCTTTACACCTACCAATCACATTTTGTTGAAAGTTTCTAAATATTTTTCAACAAAGACATTTTGTGCATATCCTGCAATCATAACATTCAATGAGACTACATTTCTTTGAGGAATCTGATCAAACAGTTCGCATTCCTTCTTTATGCTTCCACATCTTTGCATACATGTTTACCAGAGCATTTGCAACTGTGATATGTGAAAATAATCGCCATTCCATCATGTTTCGATGGATGTCCATACCCTGTTCCAAAGCTCCCATTTTGGCACAAGCCTGGACTAGGCGTGCAAATGGAAATTGTTCGGGTCAAAAACCTGCATACGGAGATCTTACGGGGGAGAAACGAATTTTAAAAATTGAACTTTGTGCGGGAGTAACGTAGGACGAGAGTTAACGGCGATGGAGAACGGCGAACGGGACGGGTTTAGAGGGCCCCACACGAGCCACCTAAGCGGTCAACGCTTAGAGTGTGCTGGTTAAGCCACGCCGGGAGAGCTGGCACCCTGATTCACTGCTATGCCTTCCTTTGCGCAAGCTTGCCCTATTTTCTTCGAGAAACCTGCAAATTTATTTAAACCCATCAACCTCCTTACAAAGGAATTCTTAACAAGCTATTCTGAGGATTCAACTTACCCACACTGTCATTCGTCAGATTGGATGCTCCCACGGAGTATGAATCTTCCATTGTTGACAACCATGCATATATTACAAACGCATTATGTGATCAGGTCACCGAATATCGAACTTACAACCGTATTCTTATAATGTTAAGAAAAAACCTAATTTCTTCCTACTACATAAACGTTAAAATGTTTTCCTGGCTAATTTTAAACTGCAAATAGAAGTATAAAATTAAGACCTGAGACACCAGAGAAGCATATGCAAAGGAGAAAGAAGGCGGAAGCACTCATCAGGTACATCGTCATTGTTGCTGCAAACGCTTTACAAGTACATAACGCCATGCCCTCCCCTAGTATATATATATACTAATCAGTGATTCGGTACCAGCCACATTGCCGCTTCTACGTCATTAATCTCGCATTTATTGATCAGGAATTAGTTACAGTTAGCGTCCCATTTCCAACGAATAACATCAAAGGAAGACAATCTTATCGTTCCCAAGGAGGACACAATCTTCCCCTCAGCGATACTGATAGCCGCCATTATTTACAATGGCCTTTCATAACTCAACACCTCATAACACCTGACCATCTCGCGTGATAGATGCAAACAATTATCAAGTAATTAACCTAGATTAATAAGATTATAGTTAATCGTTCTTTTAAATTTAATAAATGTGGATATTAAATTCCAATGAAGTTAGCTTAAATTTTGATTATGAATTTATTTTGATAATGTATCATAAATTTATTCACTAATGGTTTGTATTTTGTCAATTCATTCAAATTATGATTAAATTATGATTTATTTATTTTTTAGAAACTATTAGATCATTGATAAAATATCTCTTGCACTATTATTAGAGTTTTACTTGATCCACCCACTTTGTAGCAAGGGCATCGGTGCAAATGGATGTAGCCTATGAGGCATGAATAGTGGATCCTATTCCCTTTGTTATGTGGCATAGAAAAATAAGATAAGAATGAAGATATGTGGATAATGTTACCCACAATATAAACAAATCATAAAATAAGGATGGACATATGGGAAGGATAATTATTATGTAAGTATGTCAATCATGAAAGTATGCATTTCATGTTTCCCCTAATATAGAAAAATTATAGGAAAAAAATGGACCTAAAGCCAAAAACAAAGATCGTATTAGTATGGCAAAGATGTAGGCATGACAAGGATCATAAAATGTAATATTAGGATTTATGCATGATAAGAACCATGGACATAGATAAGGATAGATATTCATTGTCACATGATTAAGATCACATTAGGTATATACATGGTATGATATATTTATGAGCCTGGTAAGTTAATATAAGTAGAGTAAATATCATGTTGAAGGTACTCATAACATGTAAACAATATTATTGAAGATAATAGTAAAAGGATCATAAGATAATGTAGCATATCGACATAACTATAACATGAATTATGTGACATATGTTAATAATATGAAGTAAACAAGTAAAAAATTTAACCAAGTGACAAAACATGCAATACAAAATTTAAGTCGGAGAAAATATTGAAGTTAAACAACACAAAAATATAAGCACGAATAATAGAAACATAACAAAAGTTGCATAACATCAATAAATAATGTGATACCCTATGTAGGGAAAAAAAAATATATGCAATATAATATAAAATGTAAAATAAGGAATAAAAAGTCATAACAAACATGTCAGAAGATGGGTCCTTTAGCTTTGAAATATTAATGGTTGTGTTGAGGTAATTGCTATGTTCAATGGTTGCTTTCTTTTTTATTTTCCTTGTGAGGAAGACTATTCAAGGGTCCTTTTAAATGGCCCCTAGTTTCTTGGATCAAATGGTATTTGTCTCCAGAAGTGGTTCCCTAGTTTCAACCCATTGATACTCTTTCAAGTTTCCTATTTGGGTTTGTTTGCTACGGTTGCCTTTGGAGTTTTGGAATGTGTAGTAACAGAAAAAGTATCCTTTTTCCTTACTTGATTTGGGAATAATTGTCATTGAATTAACCTAATTTTTTCCTAGGTTTAATGTTGTAATGTGTTGTAATACATTCACATTGATCTTGGGCCCCCTTTTAATAAAATGAACTTAATTTGTACCTTATTTAAATTTTGTAAAGTGTTGTAACACACTTTCACACTTATCTAGGGTCCTTTTAATTAATGGTGGTTAATTGGAGTTAATCAGCCCCTTTAATTCAAATTTAAGCCTTATTTGTGGCACCTCCCAAAGATCTATCCTCACATCCATAATTCAAATTACATAATATTTAATTTAGAAAATCAAGGTCCTAGAAATTGGTGCTAGGACCCACTCACCCTAGGTGGTGAATGGGTCCTCTCTCTATAGGACCCCCCTTTATCAACATATTTCAAATGGGTTTTTAGTAATCTTTCATTCCCTGAAGTTGAGGTACTAGAAAATAGTGCTAGGACCCATTTTCCCTAGGTGGAAAATGGGTCGTCCCTTAATGTGGACCCCCTTTTTGAATTTCATTTTGGTGGGAATTTAATAATGTTTGTCTCTAGATCTGGTGTCAGCTTGAATTGTGTGAATTTTGAGGTTAATCTCTTGATAAATAGTATAAATAAGGGGTTAATTCACATAGTTTCATCCTAACCAACCTAGCAATTTTATGAATCATCCTAGAAACTTTACAAGAGCATTATAGATCACTTCAAGAGCATTTTCAAAGGCATTTCAAGGCAGATTATCAAGAGTTTATTGCAACAATTCATGACCATTCCATCATGTCTAGGGTTTAGTGCATTCATGCATGTTGTTGAGCTAAGAAAGTTGATGTAGCATTGAGGATCTACTTGCAAGCATTGTGTTGGAGTAAATTAATTAATATTTACTCTAGTACTTAATGCAAACTTAGGAAAATGTCATCTAGTTCTGATTGTGAATGTTATTGCATTAATTATGCATTTCAATCAGTCATGTGCTTTATTCTTTGTGTTGCACACAAAATAAAGTCACTTAACTGATTCATGGATTTTGTTATCTCACTCCTCTCTCAGATAGAACTCCATCATTCAGGGTCTCATGTTGAGTTCGCCTGAGTCTACATAAGGATATTCAATCCTTCATTGTATTCATTCAGTAATCAATAATCATTATTGTTTCATCCCTTTTTGTTGTATTTTCTCATTTGTGTGTGACAGGTTTCTCTTCAGAATATCATCTAGGGCTTGTGGGATCTCAATCACAAATTATTTCATGGTATCAAAGCTCTAGATCTGAAGATCCTTGTTTCCTTTTTAAGGATTTTTTTGCATTAGAAACACTATTGGAAGTCAATTTGAAGCACGATTCACAACAAAGAAACATTTTTTTGGCACTTGATTTTTTGTTTGAGGTTTCGATATTCGCATTGGCTTGGGAGTGCACAGTTCTTGATTTGTAATCAGGTCACGATCCATTGACACACCACTCTCAGACCATATCATAAGACAATTTTTCTTTGTGGAAGTCATGTGACACCTGATTGAAAGTCTCGCGTGAGCTTGGAGCTTGGTGATCCATTCCAGATCTAGTGTGTTTGGTGTACAATCTCCAATCATCTCAACGCATCCCTCAAGTTTGAGGCATAGATCCTCTAGTGTGCAGATCTAGCATAGATCCTCTAGCGTACAAATCCACCAATCACCCATGCTCATCCTCATTGTTGAAGGCATGTGCTTATTTCAAGGAGCTCATCCAGATCTAAAAGGAACATCCTTCCCTATAGTTTGGCATGTCAATCCATAGAGCTCATTGTGTAGATTCCAGCACTCCCAAAAGGTGCAGATTCATGGTGTTTGGCGTGTCTTATCATTTCTATGGGATCCCAATGTGAAAGGAATAGATACAACCTGAGCATTGGTTTCAGTGAGCAGATCAAGTGTGAGTGGGGGGGATGCCTCATATAAGGTGCAGAGTCATTTCCCACATTTTTTCTCAACCCTTCCAAAGTGTGAAGGCTCAAATCAATTCCCATGTGAGGTGCAGATTCATTCTATAGGGCTCATAGTTCCTTCCAAGGGTGAAAGGTGCAAATCAATCACACAGACTTGTATTGGTCGGATATCCTTTTATGAGTAGCATATGGTTTATAAAGTGTTGCATCAAAATATTTTCGGTGTGCATGCTTGCTAAACCAGCGTTGAGATTGGAGATCAATCAACACAATTTCCATCACCATAATAGAGGCAGATGTAAACCTTTTTGCTAGATGCATGCATGTTTCTTTCCCTATATTTTTGCATGTTCCTTGCTTTCTTCTTTATTGATTCTTTAAAAATTGTGCGTGCTTTGCGAGCACCACATGATAAAGATCTAGGAAAATTTGGAGCTTTGTAAAAATCAAACTTATATAAACTTCCATATGGTGGTTTCTACTTAAAGCATCTAGTTTAGGTTTCTTTCATTTTTGTTTTGAATAAACAAACTTAGAATATTAAAATTTGTTAATTAACTGTCAAGCTCCGCACTGTTCCTCCAATAGGCAACCAAAAGTGTTCTTCTATTCTAAATTCTTGACTACATAAGCTTCCAGAGTAGCATCCTCGTGTGCTTCCAGAGTTTCTTTCTAGCAAGACAATATTAAGCATTGGATAAACAATGGCATCATCCTAACTAGATGGCATCTTTGTAGTTCTTCAGTAGTTGCAGCTTTCTTCTTTAGTTTGAATAAATTGTTAGGAGTTTTCCACCTAGATTTTCTCCTTTCCTCTTTGTTGACAGCCACATCATCGTTGTTTGCCCACCATCTTCATTGCCTTTGCAGCTTGTTCTCTATCAGTCTTTACAAGATCTTGGATTGACATCATCGCTTTCTGACATGTGGACATGTGAGTAGTTTTTAGAGGCACACGTAATCTGGATTTGGATTCCAAAACCACCCATTCTTTTGGTTTTGCTTCTCCAATCACCAGTGGATCCTTTTCTTCCTAAGGGGAGAAATGTTGTTTGCAGACAGTGGATCATGATATTCTATCTTCAAGAATTCATCACTGGCATGGGAGCTCTTTCATTATGGGGGGGATTCATATCTTAATTTTCTTTTCCTTCATCAGTTTTTGCTTCTCCCCAGTTTTCATTTAGGGGGCTATTGGAGTAAATTAATTAATATTTACTCCAATACTTAATGCAAACTTAGGAAAAGGCCATCTAGTTCTGATTGCGAGTGTTAGTGCATTAATTATGCATTTCAATCAGTCATGTGCTTTATTCTTTGTGTTGTACACAAGATAAAGTCACTTAAATGATTCATGCATTATGTTATTTCACTCCTCTCTCAGTCAGAACTCCATCATTCAGGGTCTTATGTTGAGTTTTCCTGAGTCTACATAAGGATATTCAATCCTTCATTGTATTCATTTAGTAATCAATTCAGCAATCAATAATCATTATTGTTCATCCCTTTTTGTTGTATTTTCTCATTTGTGTGTGAGAAGTTTCTCTTTAGAATATCACATCATTCAGGGTCTCATGTTGAGTTCACTTGAGTCTACATAACGATATTCAATCCTTCATTGTATTCATTCAATAATCAATTCAGTAATCAATAATCATTATTGTTTCATCCCTTTTTGTTGTATTTTCTCATTTGTGTGTGACGGGTTTCTCTTTAGAATATCATCCAGGGCTTGTGGGATCTCAATCACAGTTTCTTTCACATTGTTTACATCTTATTCAAGTACCAAGATCTACATTCTTCATGGCCACTACATGTTAGATTGCAGATTTGCACTACAAGACAACATCCTAGGTATCAACATTGCATCATTTCATATTTTATGCTTCAATTTCCTTCTTTCATCATTTGGTTTAATTACCTACAAGGGGTTTGACTTAGGAAAACCCCTATTCACTAACAATCAACAATTTTTTCTTCCCTTCAGTGTGTGTTTGTAGATTTAGAGGTTGAAGATCAAGTGTAGAAGTTTGGAGAAATTTTTTCAAAGTTGTCAAGTTGCAAGATTGACCTCCAAAGTGAAAGAACAAAGAATTGAAGCTAAAAAATTAAGTACAAGTTTTCGAGAGTTGAGTGTTGTCAATTATATTTGCACCCTGTTGAATACAAGATTTAGCAATCTACTGAAACATGGAAACCTTCTTTAGATGTGGGTGATCTGAATGAAGAAGGAATCTCCAGAGTGAGCTGGTTCTCCGAATGATGAATATTATTCTAAGTATTTTCTGGAAAAGGGAAAAAAGGATAACTTGAAAATAAAGCCTATGACTAACAGATGATTTACCAAACTTATGAAAATTTAGACCTAACCACTCATAATAGTTTCTCTATCATAGTAATCCTCACAATCTCATTAGCACATACTTCATCAGTGATTTGTATGAAGATCTGGAAAAACTAACACAACATGCAACCTGAAACATGTAATTCTGAACAAGGTTTACAATAGAAAGACATATAAGGATTCAAGTTTGAAACACAAACACATCATATTTCCATTACAAAAATTGAGACAGAAAATAAGAAGGAGAAATTTGTTGCTTTATTGAAACTAAAAGAATGTTTGTCTGAACTGAGTACAACTGAGTTTACAAGCTCCAAAGTGTTAAGAGCAAGAAATTGAAATTTGAATTGGGAAGAGCCAAAAAACTAAGTCTTTTCGAAATATATCTCTCAAGAAACCCTAATCTGAGCTCACAAAGAAGCTCTAGGAAAAAAGCTTCAAACTGTCTCAAAAGATTGCATAAAAGCAGAAAAAAGCACACTGCTTTTATGATCAAACTGTAAGCCTCTAAAAATAGGTTGAATCTGCTTTAAAAGCCAGAAAAACACCTTATCTCTCCAAGGTAAAGCTCAAACTTGACCAAGATGAAAAAGTCAATTTAATCTGCTAAAAATAGCCAAAAATCATAAAACAATTTATAAAATATTGCTTTATGCTTCTGCTTTACCTGATTGCAGATTTTACAATTTGTCTATTTTTGCAATTAAAGATTGCAAAATATTTTGCAAAAAGAATTACATTCTTCTTTCACCAATACAATGCTTTGATTTTCTTTAAAAAATCATAAAAATCTCAATGACAAATCGTTCTCTCCTATCAAGATCCCTAATTGATTTCTCTAAAATCAATTAAAACAAACCCTAAGTCAAAAGTGCAATGATTTTACAACCTTTATTGATTTCTCACTAAATCAATTAAAATCAAACATATCCTCCCTTATCAACTCCTCACCAAGGCATCATTAACCACAAATTTCTCTAAGTTCAGCCCCTTACATTGCCAAAATTTAAATAAGGAAACCCCAAGTCTTAGGAAAATAAAACCATCACTCACAAGGCTCAACCTAAGCATATTAGAATTCAGCCACCAAAACATTAGGCTTCATATTTAAAATTCATAATGCAAAAATAACCCAAATTCGAATTTCCCACATGCTAATGTCAAAGGTGAATATTCGAAGGGAATTATAATGTTGGCTCAAATTAGGGCATGAGACAAAAGAAGCCAAACCCTAAAATGATTTCATTTTTCACTCATCATTTCAAAGACATTGAGCTCTGCCTGAAAGGATAGTGCCGCCATGATTGAGCTCAATATGAAGCTCGTGTGCTTGAGAATCTTCACCCTCTTCTTTAGATAGTCGAATCTTTGACTGGGTAAGCTTGGTTTCTAAAGTATTGTGGCTCTTCACTTCATTATAAAAGCAATAAAGGTCACTAAGGCCACGACCAGCTCATGCTTTGTTCTTGACTTTATTTTACATTTCCTGTGCTTTACTCTTCCTGGTTGTCCTATATGGGCATGAACTCGAGCCTTTGTTTAGAAAACTTCATGAGAGAGCTTACTTAAGGCTTATTGTTTTTTACTGAGCACAAGGTAAGCTATTATCTGTTTTTATGGCTTCACTCTTGAGGTATTTCTGGCCTTGTAGCCGCAGCCTTAACACAGTCTCTTATGCATTTGTTTATATTTTTTGTGCTTATCCTGCAATCTAGACTTCCTTGGGCTTCATACATAATCTCGCATTGGCATCTTACTTGGGGTTTTGAAACTTTGGTATACCTTTGGCCGCGGCTATAAAAATTCTCCTATAGGCTTGAAGTGGTAATCTTTTCTCTAAACATATATCTCTTTCTACAGAAAGCTCAAAAAAATTCTCTTTTACTTATGAATTTGTGGCCATACACAGGCCGCATCATATGTATCTAATTTTGGTGTATGGAGACTTTTGGGTCCGACCCATAATAGCAATTCATTGAATCTTTGTATCTTTGTGTTTCATTATTGATATATTCAGTTGACCATCGAACTCAGCTCTAGATGAGTCAACAGGCTGAGGCTTTGAATTTTTGTACACAATGACCTTCTTGTAAACCCCTAGGCTCGACCCAAAAGAAAATAGTGTGTATTTAGTGTTTTGAAACAAACCCTCTTGTGGGTGTTTGCAATTTTGAAGAAAACATTGCATTTTTTTTTCCGGTAGCAACATGATGTGGGTATATGAGAACTCTGTATTTAAGCTCAAACCCTCTCATGGGTATTCTGTATATTCATTTTGCATTCAATTTATGGGCTCGACCCATCATGGTTGGTTCTTTTCTTTGACATTTTGTTGAAAAATCTTGCATGGGTAAACTGGAAATTGCATTAAATTTGCTTGTCTTAGTATTCATGTGAAAACTAGCTCGATCCATTACTTCTTTTGCACTTACAGTTGTAAAACTTAGACATGGCATTCGTATTATTTACTTTTCAGCATATGGGTGTTAGAAACTCAGAGAAATCTATGCCATTCCATTACATAGGTATACCACCATATGACAAAAAATGAAAGCTTGTTAAAAAACCTTCTTATATCTACACTTTGATTACATCTCGTTGAGTTATTTTCAGACTTCTGTATTTGTCCCTTTGTGAAGAAAAATACTTCGGAATATACTACTGTTGAAAACCTTCACAGGTTTATGAAATTTTGGAAATACATCTTTTGTTTACACTTTTCAATTATCACCTTCATGTTGTTTCCTTCTTGCACACGAAATTCTTCTTAACTGAGTCTATAGACTAGCTGGTATCTCAACTCCATTTTTATTTTATGCAAAGATTTTAATTAAAGTATTTTAGTTCTATAGATTGTGTTCTCTCTTACAGCTAAACTGGAACTTTTAGAAGCACTTTTGTCACTTCCTTATGCTTTTTCATCTATTTGATTATTTTGAAACGACCTTTCACCTGTTGTATCTCCCTTTGAAATTCATGACAAATGCAAAAACAAGACTTTAAAGTAGTGAAATCTTGGGTTACTTTACTCCACCGTCCATTAAAAAATTGTGTCTAACCCACTTGCACATTGTATTCAATGAAAGCTCACATATTTAATCTACAAAAAACTATTGCTTTTTGTCCTTGTACTTCATATGTGATAATGAGAACAGTTATGATCTCATTTTTTCTTAGTGACCACATGTACCCTGATATAATAGTGGCATCTATATTCTTCAAGCCACTTTGATGCTGCCTCCTTATTGATTCTTCCTTGAAGAACTTAGGATGATTGACTTCTTGATTCTATTCTTGGACTTATGCAGAAATTTTAATTGGAACATTGTAGTTCTATAGACTACATCTTACTTGATTGTTTCAGC